>CAMZMU010000120.1:26363805-26942283 GCA_947311845.1 Poa pratensis | reverse complement strand
GAATCAATATCAGCGTGTCGTCTGCGTACTGGATAACCGGACAAGGCAGATCGTCGACCAAAGGGTGGCGCAGCCCGGCTCCGTCGTCACCCAGTGTGATGATTTGGCGTAGGAGACCGGCAATGATCAAAGGGGGGCTTAGGGTTCAGTCACCTGGCCGCGGGTTAATGGCGAGGTGTCGATTTCTCTCACGATTTAGGCCGGAACGCTCGCTGGGGCTTGATTTCTTGAGGGATTTCCGGCGATTCCTTCCTGATTTGGGGTAAAAGTGACCCCTTTTTGTCTTTCCTGTCACGATTGATGATTTAGTGAGCTTAATTCCTCGGGCACTTTCTTGCTAAAACGATCAGTGGCGATTTTTCTTCCTGATTTGGGGATAAACTGACCCCCTTTAGTCATGACACTATGTTCATGTCACGATTGATGGTTTGGTCTAATGCTGGGGTTTTAATTCCTGTTACAAGTTGGGTATTTTTTTACGAGTTCTTGCTAACTTTTAATAAAAAAAAAGTTCTTGCTAACTCATTCTTGTTCAGAGATTGCAAAGGAGCTGGACGTGCACGGGCATGGGATCCCGGTGACGGTGGCCAGCACGACCTACATGGGCATGAACGCGCTTCACGCTGCTGGTGGCTCCGGCAAGCTGCCTGCCTATTGGTATCTCGTTGAGGAGCTCAAGATGGATATCAACAAGCCTGACACCTCCATGCGTAATTCGTTCGTTCACGCCTTTCCAGTACTGAACTATAGGTTTATGACTTGATAACATTGTTGTGTGTGGATCTTGATGACAGATTGTACACCCGTGGAGCATGCCATTAACTATGGCAACCTTCCTGCCGTGAGGTATCTTCTTGACCATGGCGCTGATCTGCATCAGAAACGTTCAGGAAACGTCACTCTTCTTCATTCGGCTGCAGTCCGTGGTATAAACATACAGATCTTCCATTCATTGTCACTTTCCTCTTCCGTAAGAATAAGCAGTAGTTTCAATTTCAGTGTCTTTACTACTGCCTAGCTCCCTTGTTTTGTGCTGGATCGACCATGCATGTAGTAGCAAATGTCACGCTGGAGAGCATGTAGCTGAATCTAGAGGGAATTCCATGGTGATAGGAGTGGATTTATTTCACCAAGAGCCCAGCTAACCCAATATAAACAGTTTTCTTGTTGCCATACATTAAAACAAGCCTGATGTTATCCACTTCTTATGTCTGTCAGCATCTGAGTAGCGACCAGTCTTATGAAAAGTTTTAAACATAGTTGTCGCGTTAATTTGTGATAAATCTATGTGTGATGGCACTGCTATCCATATTTGTAGGAACTGTACTTATCCTTATATTCCGCACAACTTCTCTTAAGATATCCATTTCATATGTTATTTTGTTTCCCAAAAATGTCTAATTACGTTGTACATATATGATATGATGACTGTTTATTTAAATATGATTAGTCTTCTTTATGGTAATCCGTTCTTCCTGTCTGTTCTAGGAAATGTGACTGAGAAAATGCTTTCCCCTGATAGTAACTGAAACATGTTTCCTAAAAACGTTTTGTGTATATACTCTTCATAGTGTTAGACCCTAATCTCCCTTTTCTCCTTTTCTCCAGGGTACTTTGAAATAGTAAAGTTTCTTCTTTCTAGAGGAGCTGATGTTGATGCACTAGCAGTTACTGGGACACCACTCTCTCTTGCTGCTTTTAAAGGACATGCTAGTACCATCAAGATCCTTTTGCAGCACAACGCAAATGTACTGTTCAAAATCTTCATTGATCTGCTGTCTTTCTACTTGAATAATCCCTTTTGCTGCCCTTTTGCCACGTTCTCCAATTGTTCCCACTTGTATTTGAGGGCGTTACTGGTTGGTGACTAGTCACTCCACGCCAACAATTAGGCAAGGTGTGACTTAGTTAGTTATCCGTTTCGTTCGCAGCCACACCTGTGGCAAAATTCCTTTCCTACAACTTGGGTGCCACGTATTACTGATTAAAAAGATGTGTGGTAGGATTCCCTTAGGCTTAGCCTTGTATGGCACTCTATAGGGCATGTTTAGTAAATATCGGCAACCTTCGTAAATCAACCAAATAGGCCTGCTCATAGCTGTTAACGCATTAGCCACACGAGGTATGCTTGGACCGGTGACCTATGCAACAACTCTGAATAATCAGTGGGGGCAAAGAGGCTATAACTTCATAAGCTATACTCCTATAAAAGAAGCACCGTCTCAGCTTCTTTTCCATTGCAAATTCCATCTTTCTCTTGGGACTGCCATATTCTGGATGAAATTAAAGTTCGTTATTTATTTTTCCAGCCCAACAAAGGTGCTCGTCTGTTTAAACCTTTAGAGATGTCAATACACAAATCTTATGTGTCCTGTGTGAAGCTATTGATTCAGGTATAATATACTTTGTTTATACTACAGTATGAATGTAGTATATCCATAAACTGATGTTCGATTTAGCCATCTCTGTACTAACGACGAGACAACCACATGATTGGCTTGTCAAACTTGCATCTGATAGGCTGGCGCTGATGTGAGCGGGGCTAGTCCCTGTGATAATCTTTTGGCAAAGGCTTCACAGAAGGGCTTAACTGAAGCTATCAAGTGCTTATTGGAAGCTGGTGCAAACCCAAATGTTCTTGACACGGTGAGAATGCTCATTTCATCAAATGTTCCTGTGTCCTGCTTGGCTTTGTAGTTCCAGTAGACTTTTCTTATACTGATATGCAACTCTTGTACGAGTTATAATGTAAGTACACCTACATGATGCTATCTGTAGTATATAAAAAAAAAAGGCTGTGCTAACTTAAATTTCTGCACAAGCTTGGTACTGTTTCGCCCTTTCTCCTTTGTGCTATCTCTTTGTTAGTTTTGTCAGGCAATGAGTCAATATGGTTTGCATGGATCTTGTCGAGAAAATTACTTATTTCCTATTGTTGAATATTGCTTCTTAAAGCTTTCCTTGTTCCTCAACAGTTTGGTAGATTGCCAATAGAGTTGGCTGCTGAGTATGGTACACGGGAAGACGTTGAAATGCTCTTTCCTTTCACCTTTCCAATTTCAACTGTGACAAATTGGAGCGTTGATGGAATCATTAGTCATGTGAAGATGGAAATCAAGCAACTTGAGGTATGTCACTTGTACCAAGTTTTCTGAAAAGCCATGGCAGTTTTTGGTCCATGTTAAGTCTCTAAGCAATGTGGCTATATTTAACTATATAGATCAAGAACTCCCCATATGCGCATGTTTTCTTGCATTTGCTTTGCTGTCTAAGACCTGTTCCTGAAAATCCATCATATGTGAAGGATGCTTTATCGAATAACTTATTTTTCTTGCATGTCAATTCATTAATAGGTATACCAATTAATTTTCTTGAAGAGCTATCTTACTCCATTTCATATCTGCGAGGTTGAATTGTTTCTTGAATCCAGAGCACATAACCTTAACGTCTTTTCTAGAGTACTGTTTCTCCCTCGCACGCATCGGACCTCTTAAGTCTTAATATATATTCCTGACTCAATTTATTATGGGGTTCGCAGGATGGTAATTTTGTGAAAACTAGGATGTCTGACCTGAAACGACAAGGGGGTGAAGCATTTCAGAATCAGGATTATCTGAATGCATCAGTGTTCTACACACAGGTATATTCCCTTTTTCTTCTGTGTAGACTGAAGTCTGGAGGTACAGGCGTACAGCCATGAACCATGTTTCTGCAGTTCAGTTTAGTTAGTTTATCATTAATATTAATTGACGTAGCAATGTTTAAAAATTAACCAATTACATCGTAATGTCATCACATGAACCTATTGAAAGACTAGTCACTAGTGCACATCTCGTCGCATATATGACGTGTTAACTTAACAGTTGGACTGGAGAAGTTTCACGCCTATAGCTAGTGGCATGCGCAAGAATCATGGCACAACAGTTTAACTCTCCGGTCCTTGTACCTATGTACCGAATGGCAAACTATTGGTCCAAACTGAGCAGTATTTCTGGAATGTGGCAACAACATCAATTTTCACTATTTTGTCTGCTGCAGGCACTGAAGATGGATAACTTCGAACAGGAGTCTTTGCTGGCTTCGCATGGGTGATGGACAAAGGGCTTGTGAGGATGCACAGGAATGCATAGAGGCTAGAGCTTCACCCAAAGTGGGCAAAGGCGCACTATCGGCTAGGATCAGCTCTAATGTTTACGAAGGTGCGATAGAACAGTCCATCTCTGAAAATTGCACTGCTCCTTTTTTGGTATCTGCTATTTGATTCCAAAATATCTTGCCTTTCCTTAGGATTATGACAGTGCTTATCACTCTCTTGCGCGAGCTCTAGAGCTGGACCCTGAGAGTGAGGAGGTCGAGAAATTATTCTGGTAAGCGATACAATCTGTCTTGTGTTTTCTTGAGTGTTATTTATCAGCAGTTACAGGTTGTGGGTGGTTGTCATCATCGGTAGAATTCAGTTCGTCCTTCAATATTTTGATCGACCGATTCTTGTAGGGAGGCAATGGAACTGAGGAAATAGCCGCAGCAGCCAGCTACGGAGAGAAATAGCCGCAGCAGCCAGCTACTGCAGTAACAAGATGCAACTTGCAGTTTTGCTGCATCATATAACCTTGAACTGCACTGTCTATGGTCCTCTGAGAGTTCAGACTTTGTTCATCTGGATGATATCTTGTGGGTCTGCCTTGAGTTGAGCACCTGCAAGTTGCTTCATCTTCCGACTAAACAATGCCCAAATGTTACTGCAGTAGACCTGAATGACTTTCGAGATCTCTAATATGTTTGATACTTGACACTGTCAATATCAGAGGCAGATATATTCTTGGGCAGATCATTTTCGGTTGTATAGTGAGATAGACTGGAATAGCTAGTAAAAAATGCAGTTAGTAGTACCTGCAGTATGCAGAGGTATGGTGTTGACCTGGTTAGAACCAGAATTTGGCGTAATAGGGCATGTTTGGTTTCTGCCCTGTTTAAGTGATTATGTATCATGGTTATGTCCCCGTTTGGCCACTAGTTCCATTTGGTGTTGAAGAGCAGTACCCACAGTTTGGCAGTTTTAGCAAGCGTCTTAGCTACTGGAATGGTTGCAATCCAAATATTATCTACTCCAAAGTATTTGATGTTGAGAACTGAGCATTGCATAAACTTTGCTTTGGCTTGACTAGAACCTTGTGATAAGAAGATGTTGAGGACACTGGATAAACATTTATTCGAATTGAAGCAAATACTCAACTTTTACTTACATACTCCCTCCGTTTTTTAATATAAGATGTTTTAGCTTTTGTCCACATGCACATGCACACAAATGTATGTGGACACATTTTTGTGTGTATGTTCACTCATTTTAGTGTGGATATAGACAACATGTGTACCACCTAAAACATCTTATATTAAAAAACGGAGGGAGTACATGCTAACTAAACCATTTTATTACTTCACTTTGATAATTTCAGAAAAAGAAGTCGGCAACTGCTCTTAATGCCCATAGAGGATTACAGTAGAAAATTACAATAGTTTGTGCCACCGCTGCATCCTATTTCAAGGTTTAATAATCACGCTCGTTCCAAAACCTGAATATTAGATTGATGTACTTTGGAACATGTATGTTGTTGGTAATCTGTTTTAATTGAATGTTTGGGTTTGCCACATGATTTATGATTGGCGTTCTGCAGACCAATTAACTTCAAGGTATAATCACGCTCGTCCATCATTTTCTGACCCAAGTTCGTTGCTCGAATTCTGCAGACCAATTAGTGAATGTTGCAGATGGCGTTCAGGACATAGCTCTGGAGTACAAACAAATGACAGCAAATGAAGCAAAATGGCCGTTTTGGTATGTCGAAGGGAGTCCTGCAGTGACTTGTTCAGATTTTCAAAGGTCAGCAGTCCATTACTTCTTCCTCTCCTTTTTCGATTTCCCTACTGCAGCAACTCCGCTTGACGACTGGTTCGATGCAGCATGGTTGTCTAGGTGTTACCCTGCGGCACAATCCACGCCCGGCACCAGCTCGCCGGAGTGATCAGCGGGACGTCCTTGAAGCCTTTGTGGAGCGGCGGTGGTGCACCGAGCAGAGCAGAGCAGAGTAGGGATCCAGCGTCTGGGTGGAAAGGAGGGATCCACTTTGGCTTGCTTATTTATCTTCTCCCGCTTCTTTCTGTAGTTTATAGTTAACCACCATGCACGCTTCTTTTCATACAGTCTCGAGATTGATGGTTAATGCCAGCACCGTTGCATCATGTTGCATAACGTGTGTACATTTTATTCGTCAGGTTTCTGTTCCCTCTGCGAAAAAGGTTCTGATCAAGAAGAATACCGAAACAGTTGGCATGAGGTGTTCTCTTGTCGCCGGAACTGAGGCTGGAATCATGGAATTATCTTTTTGCTCCTTTTGTCATGAAGCAGCAGAACAGGACCTGCCAAAACAGTTGGCATCATTAACAGTGAAGAGGAGGTATTCTATTGTTTTCAAAAAATCATTTTATTTTCTTATCATGAAATCAAGTGCCTTTATTTCCTATTACTTGAATCCTTAGACAGGATGTTGCTTTGTAAACGGCTGTGCTTCAAGCACCTTATTGGTGGTGCATTCTTGTTACATAATGGTTCCCAAGATGTTTGAACCTTGATAAAATTAGGCCTGATACTAAATTATTCTTTTAGGACCTAAGTGCGTCATTTCAGAAGCAATGAGGATTATTATTTGGTCACCCAATGGCTACCGCCAAGTTTATGCTGGGACAGAGTCCTGAAACTCTGAAACTACTGTATCCAGTTACTCGCAACAGAAAAATATACTGTACCCAGCTACAATCTTGGGCGGAAATTTCGTACAAGCTTAGGTTTCGTTGGCATCGATGCTCGACAGTACTAAGGTAAGGAATGATTGGGCAATGGAGTTTCTTTCTGGTTTGTTCATATTCTGACCTTGATTCTGACGCAAGTTCATCTATTGTATTCTGAGTTATTCTTGTAGGACTAAAGCACAGCGTTTCCGAAGCATGAAGGATTGCTATCTGTTCACTGTTTTGGTCAGAGTAACGAAAGTGTTGTGCCCAGCTATTATCTTGTGCAGAGATTGCAATTGCATATGGTACAGGCTTAGATTTCAGTGATGTTGATTATTTACTGTAAGGTAAGGAATGATTGCCCATTCATATCTGTTCCTTTTCCTTGATATCACCCTTCTCTGACCCAAGTTCGTTGCTCGAATTCTTCAGACCAATTACAGTCCAGTGATGAAGCACTTGGTGTCCAGGACAATGAAATAACGGCAAATGAAGCAAATAACTGTCTCGATATGTTGAAGGGGTCGTCGAGTCCTGCAGTGACTGACTGGTTTGATGTGGCATGGTCGTCCAGGTGTTCCCCTGGGGAAGAATCCACGCCCGGCACCAGTTCGCCCGGTTCCTTGACGGCTTCCAAGGTGCGACGGTTAGCACCGAGCAGAGCAGGGTGGTGTACATTTTCTTTTCGCATTCGAAGATCCAAGGTGCGATGCTGCTGGGATCCAGCCTCCGGGTGAAAAGGAAGGCGTACGTGGCTCCATCAACCACGCCTTCAGTTTTTTTTTGCCTGTGTAAATAAACTGGTAGAATTGTGTTTCTTCGTAGAGTAGATTCGTTCTGTTTCAGAGCACGTAGGAACTCGATGGGCGATGATCTTCCAGTTGCTTCGAGAATCTGAGGTTATTTGAAAAATATTCAGATTTGTAAATTGTTCAAACAATACATATTTGAAAAATGTTCGAATTCAAAAATCATTCAAATTTGAAATTTATTCAAAATAAAAACGTTCCTATTTTTAATCGAATTCAAAAATCATTCAAATTTAGATTTTTCACATTTGAAAAATATTCAGATTTGAAAGTTATTCAGATTAAAAAACAATTTTTAAAATGCAAAAAGGAAAACAAAACTCTGCTTTTAATTGGGCCACTGAGCAACTCGCTTTAGGCGGCCGAGGCGAATCACGCCTCCAACGGGCGCGATATAGGATAGGGTCCTTCTCCTTGGCGCTCGCGCGATCTCTGATTCTTTTATTTTGTCATTAATTATAGTACATAAGATGAATATATTTCTGGTGGACCGGAAGTACAGCACTGTTACCACCAAATGCAAAATGTGGTTTCATCTTTTGATATGGTGGTCGGGCACGGCCCTGCCAAGCCATGTTCATGATTCTCTCCATACAATCTCGCGGCATTCTCTCCACCACTGGCACATGTTCATGATTCGTGCATGATAACTACATGCACTGTCAGGTTTGTTTGGGATGGCTTGGCCGAGTCATGTATGCCTGGAAGTGATTCCAGGAGGTGGATAAGTCATGCATTAGAGGAGCAGTATGTGTCATGCTATGGTGTCAGTTGCATCAGTGCATGTCATGCATAACAATGCTTGTGTATATATTTGTATCGAGTAAATGGACACAGAAGACCGCGAGGGCTGTAAACAGAGATGTAGTATCTAGTGTCGCCAAGGAGAATTTCTGTGAGAGAAAACAAGGTGAACATTAGAAGAGAGTGGATTTTTGGAGGCCGAACTACGTGGAGCTTGTTTTTTCAAAAGTTTGAAATCCATATTTTTAAGTTTTCAAAGTCGCGAAAAAAATCCCTTATGTAGATATTGCCTAGATCTACAATCGTGTAAAGTTTTAACTCCAAAATCATTGTATTTTGGCCTGTACAAAAAAGACAAATCGGACAAATTTTCAAAAATTTGAATCTGTGTATTGTTCACCACCCAGATCCACTCATTTGTCTTTTTTGTGCAGCCCAAAATACAACTAATTTGGAACTGAAACTTTGCACGATCGTGGATCTAGATAATATCTATATCTGGGATTTTTTTCGCGATTTTTGAAAACTTAAAACTGTCGATTCTGAATTTTTAAAAAAGCGAGCTCCATGTAGCTCGGTCTCCATTTTAGGTTTTCGGACTATTGAGAGATTGGAGGAACCACCAAGTTGTAATGTTGTATACAAGGTAGACAGAAGACCACAGCGAGATGGCTACCAGCAGCGCGCTGCCCCTGGCATCTGCTGGACAACACCGTATGCTACCTCTTGTGGGGCAAGAACTTGGCCCCCAGAACAAGAAGCCGTGTCGCCGTCAGCATCGCCACAAAGCTACCTCGGTCTCAGCGGCAACAGCGGCACTGTGTACAGAGTGCCGCTGAGACCATTCAGAGTCTGTCTCCGGGCCTAGCCGACTCCGGGCTTACTGCATCCCTGGCCATTCAGAGTCGTAAAAATACGGTTTGGGTCATATTGTGCACCTTATTCGGTGCCCACAATGTTCTAGTATGCACGAAAGGATTCAATTGACTCGAGGCAAGGTGATCTAGATGTACACTTTTCACGGACGGAGGGAGTTTATATGGATGTAAAGAAACACCAAAAGAAATAATAAACACACTTTTATCTTCATAAACCATGTTGTTAATAAGAAACACGCTCCGGTGGCGGCGTACGTGGACTGCCTCGAGCTCGGCCAGAACTCCAAGCAGATCAAGGACAAGCTCGCGCACACGCTAGGACTGCTGCACAACGCCCAGTTGTGCGACGTCGGCCACAACCCTGGCCTGCAGCACTTGCTGCCAGAGTTGAGCAGGAATGCCGACCAGGCGGAGGACCTGCTGGATGAGCTCCACTACTTCCAGATCCATGACAGGCTCCACGGCACCAGCTACGCCACCACCCAAGGCAATTTTCTACGTCATGGTCGCAATGCTCTCCGTCACACTGCCAGTAGCTGGGCCGCATGCTTTTCTTGTTCGTCTAAACAAGATGATAGTGATTCTGCTAGTGGCAATGATGCTGATGAGTTACATTTCGATCCAGTGACCATGTCCAGGAAAATCAAGTCGGTGTTACAGGACATGCAGACCCAGTGTGATTCCATCTCCGATTTGCTCGGCAGTATTCCAAGAAATAGCATGGCAGTTGCCGTACATCGGCCTCAGACTGCATCCATTATTATACAAGATACATTGTTTGGCAGGACAGACACTTTTGAGCAAACTGTCCATCGTATTATTAGCTGCGAACGGACTGTTTCTGTTCTTCCTATAGTTGGTCCAGGGGGTATTGGAAAGACAACTTTCACCCAACACCTCCATAATGATTCAAGGATTGAAAGGCACTTTGATGTCCGGGTCTGGGTATGTGTATCGACGGCTTTTGATGTGCTTAAGCTCACCAAGGAGATCCTTGGGTGCATACTTGCAACTAAAGGAGAAGGAAGCAGCAGTGTTTCAAGTGGAACAACCAATTTAGACCAGCTTCAGCTATCCATAGTGCATCGTCTCAAGTCCAAGAGGTTTCTAATTGTCTTGGATGACATATGGAAGTGTGATGGTGAGTATCAGTGGAAAACCTTGTTAGCTCCGTTCACAAAGGGGGAAACCAGAGGAAGCATGGTAGTTGTCACAACTCGATTCCCAAAGGTAGCAGACATGGTGAAAACAGTTGATCCACTAGAACTGCGAGGTTTGGAGCCTACTGACTTCTTCACATTCTTTGAAGCATGTATATATGGTGATCACAAGCCCGAGCAGTACGAAAATGAGTTAGGTGGTATTGCAGTAAAAATTGCAAATAAGCTAAAGGGTTCCCCTCTGGCAGCCAAAACAGTGGGTAGACTATTGCACAGAGAACTTTCTTGGGAACATTGGAATGGAGTTCTCCAAAAGCACGAGTGGCTAAAGCAGAGAAATGATGATGATATTATGCCATCTTTAAATATTGGCTACGATTACCTCCCTTTTGATATGAAGAAATGCTTTTCATATTTTGGCCTTTTCCCTGAAGATCATCGGTTTGATAATTCAGAAATGAACCGTCTTTTTCTTGCAATTGGCATTGTAAACTCTACTGGTCAACTTGGCATGAACTACTTTGAAGAACTAGTGGAGAATGGTTTTCTCATGAAGGAAGTTGGTTATTTTGGTCGATACTACTATGTAATGCATGATTTAATGCATGAGCTATCTAGGAGTGTTTCTGCACAAGAATGCCTCAATATAAGTGAGTTGGATTTCAGAGTTGATGACATCCCACAATCTGTTAGACACGTATCCATCACCATACAAGGGAAATATGATACAAAGTTTAAGGGAGAAATGTATAAACTAAGGGAGATGATTGACATTGCTAGTCTGCGGACTTTGATGATTTTTGGAAGATATGAAGGAAGAGTTGCACAGATTTTGGAAGATTACTTCAAAGAAATAAATAGTCTGCGTGTCCTATTTATAGAAGTGAACTCTCCAAAAGATTTTCCAAGTAGGTTTTCAAAACTTATCCACCTCCAATACCTCAAAATTAGGTCAGCTAACGATGTCACAGTGAGTTTACCTAGTACACTATCAAGATTTTATCACTTGAAATTCTTGGACCTAGATGATTGGCATGGTAGTTCTGATTTGCCTAAAGACTTTAGCCACCTTACAAACTTACATGATTTTTGTGCTAAAAGTGAACTCCACTCCAATATTCGCAATGTTGGAAAGATCAAGCATCTGCAGGAGCTGAAAGAATTCCATGTTAAGAAGGAGATCATGGGATTTGAACTGGCAGAACTTGGGGCATTGACAGAGCTTGAAGGTGAACTGATTATACGCGGTCTTGAACACGTGGCAACAAAGGAGGAAGCTGATGCAGCCAAAATGATGTTTAAACAGAGTCTGAAGGAGCTACAATTACTCTGGGACAGAGATCAACCAACTATAGATGCTGATATTCTTGATGCTCTTCAACCACACTCTAATCTTAGAGGACTTACAATTGCAAATCCTGGTTGTACCATTGGTCCTAGTTGGTTGTGTCTTGACATCTGGCTAACAAGTTTAGTGACTCTCACTCTAGAAGGTGTATCTTGGAGCACCCTTCCACCTTTTGGGAAGCTAACAAATCTCAAGGTACTCACTTTGAAGAGAATTGAGAAAATGCGTCAGTTTGGGCTTCGATGTGGTGGCGCTCCAACAGAATGTTTTCAGAAATTGAAGGAAGTTGGGTTTCATGATATGCCAGACCTTGCCGATTGGGCTCTGCAACCTGATTGCCATTCCTATCCAAGTCTTGAAATAATTAAATGTGTCAACTGCCCCAATCTTCATGGTATGCCCTTCTCGGAGGTATCTTGCACCAATATGTGCATACTTGAAGTTCGTGGGTGCTTCAAGATGTCTCTGCCATCATTGCCTCACACCCCCACACTGACAGTTTTGGATGTTATGGGAGCTGCTGATGTAGAAAAGTTGTCTTATGCTGAAAAGATGTTTGATGTTAAGGGGTATTCAGGTGCTTTGGCCTTCCACAATCTGGATAAAGTAGAAGATCTGAGTATTAGAGATGTATCCGGCATTTCACTGAACAATATCGATAAGCTTAAAGCTCAAAAAGCACTAGCTATCAGTAGATGTGATGGCTTGTTTCCTGAAGAGTTGGATGCCAGTATTGTCTTCCGTTCAGTTAAGTGTCTTAGATTAAATGCATCTCGCCTTATGAGCAAATCAGCATCAAAAGTATTAAACTGTTTCCCAGCTCTTTCTGTGTTGAAGATCGAGTCTTTATCTCTAGGCTGGGACAGTGAGGAGCTTGTAATGCATCTCCCATCATCCAGCTCACTGGAGACACTTTGCTTTTCAGACTGCAAGGGCCTGGTTCTCGTGCCTGTGGAGAATGGAGGAGGAATTCTGGGGGACAACTCATTGCTCCATACATTAACAATAGACAGATGTGGCAAGTTTTTCAGTCGGTGGCCCATGGGAGAAGCAGGAGGTGGAGCTCAGACCATCTACCCTTTCCCTGCTTCCTTGACGGAACTTGCTGTTGAAGCAGTGCCAAGCATGAAGTCAATGGCTCTGCTCTCAAACCTCACGTCTCTCACCAGTCTAAATCTAGTATTCTGCAATAACTTAACAGTGGACGGATTCGATCCTCTCATCATATTCAACCTCACAAAACTGGAAGTTTGGGGCAGCACCACCATTGCAGCACATCTGCTCTTAGAAGTGGCAAGGACCAAATTAGTGCATACAGATTACACCTGTAGATTGGAGGAACTCACGGCGGATGACATCTCTGGATTGCTTGTTGCTCCTATTTGCAACCTCCTCGTACCGGCCCTCCACACACTCAAGTTCAATTCTGATTCGAGTGTGGAAATCTTCACGGAAGAGCAAGAGGAAGCGCTGCAGCTCCTCACCTCCCTCAAGATTCTAGAATTTATCGGGTGCACGAATCTGCAGTCCCTTCCTCAAGGGTTACATCGCTTTTCTTCTCTCGAGGAGTTATGTGTCCGTGATTGTCGAAAAATCCAATCGATGCCCAGGGAGGGCTTACCCGTTTCGCTGAGAAAACTACGGATAAATTGTCGCAGCAGCGGTGATATAGATGAGCAAATTGAGGAAATCAAAAGAACGAACCCACATTTAACCGTCGGTGGTTATCCCTACTAAAATCTCATAGGCGCAGGTTAGTACTACATGGAAAGCCGACTTCGACTCCGATGCCTCCCCTTCCCTCCTCAGCTGATGGCGCGCGGCCGGCAGGAGGTCTCCGGCAACCTTCCCGAGCTCACCTCCGCCGCCACTTCCTGCTGCGGCTCTGCGACGACCTCCTCCGGCAGGCTCCCTTCCTCTGTCTCATGCCGGCCCTCATCTTCCTCGGGCAGACGCGCCCGACGACGTTGCCCTGCCCCTCGAGCTCCTGTCGACCATGGCCTCCTGCCGCCTCAGGCTTGCCGGGGAGCCCGAGATCCACACTGTGCTCCTCCCCTGCTCGCCGTGGCCGAGCACCTCCGCCGTCACCAACGACAACGAGCATGCACTCCCGCAACCCTCCTCCGGCCTCGATCTGCCGGCCCCGTTTCCAGACCGTGTGCAGCAGCAGCAGCTGACGTGGTGGGCTGGTAGCCTCCTGCTGACGTCCGCTCTCCCTTGTAAGTTTCCTACTGTCTTGAAACTATCTGAGTTACACACTGCACAAATGCTTGTTAAGTAGTTTGAACCTTGGAAAATCAGACTTGATACTGAGTTTTTCTTATAGGACTCAAGCACAGCATTTCTGAAGCAACGAGGATTATTATGTGTTCACTTGTTTGGTCTGGCCTATCCTACCGCCCAGGATATTCTGGGGCAGGGTACCGAAAGCATTGTTTCTTCTTCCTCGAAGCAACTGGTCCGTGTCCGAGTGGTCTTATCCTCTCCTTCTATTCCTTGTTCATCATTTTCTGACCCAAATTCCTCACTCGAAACCCGCAGACCAATTACAGTACAGCAGTGAACTCTGTAGTTGGATTTCAGGACACAGCTCTTGAATACAAACAATTACCCGTCTTGACACGTTGAAGGAGCCGTGGCATCCTGTGGCGACTTGTTCAGATTTGAAAGGTCAGCAGGCCATTCCTTCCCGGAAATTCGCATTGGCACCCGAGCTCATATGCTCCCGTTATTTTCGGGAGCATAAATTTTTTTTGAAAACTTTTCAAAAAATTCCGAAAAAATTCATGCACGTACCTGACCATGGTACGCACCACCGTGTGAAATTTCGCACCGAAATGACATCGTATGCGCCCTGTACAAAAATGACAAATTTCTGACAGAAAATTCATTGAATTTTCTGTCAGAAATTTGTCATTTTTGTACAGGGCGCATACACACGGTGGTGCGTACCACGGTCAGGTACGTGCATGAATTTTTTCGGAATTTTTTGAAAAGTTTTTCAAAAAATTTTGGAGCCAAAACGGTGCTTCATTCCTTCCTCTCTTTTTTCGGTTTCCCTACTAAAGCTCATATATTTGAACAACTCCGCTCCATCTCGCAGAATATCGACGTGACCGCAGCGTGATGTCCTTGTGATGCAGCATTAAATAGAGTAGGGAGGTCTGCATTTTCTTTCCGCTTTCAAAGTTTCATGCATCCAAAGGGTGCCAAGGAGCGAGGCTATTGGGATTCAGCCTCTCGGAGAAAAATGAAGGCATGACACCATTGGCATGCTTATGGCGTCATTGGAGATTTGTTTTATTTCGGCTGTGTGAATTGGTAGAATCATGTTTCTCCATATCGTAAATGTGTTCTGTTTTAGAACACGTAAAACTTGATGGGCGATGACCCCGTTCCTCTGAGAATCTGAGGTTGTATTTTTTTCCAGTGTTCTGATCATGATTTTGTTCTGACGAACTTATTGATGCTGCCAGTACATTCCCTGATTGTTAAACTCATTCATGCTCTAGGTAGCACATTTTGCCTATTGCTTTCTTTCAGCCTGTTGTCTTGTTCAGATTGGTTCATCTTGCACATCATTTCGCTAGCAGATATCTTCCCAACAGATTTTTTTTCCAAAAACTGGTAGAACAAAATAGAATTTAATGTCATGTCATCTTTAATCCTGCGTGACAGAGATGGTTTTTAATTTCTCATTGGAAAAAATACATTAGATATTTTTTCTAATAGGGAAGGTCAAGAAAACAATTCTTGTTTAATGTGGTGCCAGCAAATCCCTGAATTTTGCATGCGGGTCGCAGTCATATAAATCAAAACAACTCATGTAAAATGAAGTCATACAAGAGACAGGACGTACTCATGTTTGTACATTCTCCTCGCTGGTATTGTAACCGAGAATACATTTTCATTTCACTGTGATGCAAATTAAAAAAATACTTTCTACTGAATACATATATAGCGCGGCAGAGCCAGAAAACTACATTTCCCTAAAAGAATGTCGATGATCATTCCAGGGGGTTCATAATTCCAAGAAAAGGCTCTCCAATGTCCAAGATTTGGTAGCTTCAAGTCTCACGACTCATTGTGACAGTCAAACCAAAATTATACATGATACAATCGTTTTGGTACATCCAAAACAGAGCTTCCAAATCGTTCATGAATCTGCATGAAGCTACAGTACAGATACCCCATAGGCCCCCATCCAAATACTCCCTCCGTCCGAAAATAAGTGTCTCAAGTTTGTCAAAAATTGGATGTATCTAGACATGTTTCATGTATAGATACATCCACTTTTGGGCAAACTTGAGACACTTATTTTTGGACGGAGGGAGTAATATATACAGGCCGGAGGAGTTCTATCAACAATTCACTCAAACGCACCACTCAGATTTAGATTTAGACGTACTCAGATTTGGCAACACAGCAGCGCCTCGAGCTGGCTGAAAATCAACAATTTTCCTCTTATTATGACCCCATCACGCCTGGTCAGAGTTCGCACCCCTTGTAATCAAAGAGCACACCGACCTCGTCGGTCCACGACGCCGCCCTTGGAGAGGCTCCTGCAGCCGGCAGGTCGACGCCCTCGGCCAGTACCTCAAGCCGTGTTCACCCAACTAAATATCAATACCATGGTTCTGAATACCGATAATATGACCAATATTGTAATTTTAACCGGCTCGTGCCCACATCTTGTAGTCCCAGCATGTACCAATTTCTCATTGGTTGCGGTGACACCTTTGGTCACATAAATCCTCATGACTATTCTCTAATTTAATTTTGTTTACATGAAAGAGTGGATCATCCTACATGAAACGATTCATGAGTTACACGGAAAAAGTAAAATGGGTGATATTTAAAATTGACTTCGAAAAGACATATGACATAGTAAAATGGCCATTTCTTCAACAAACTATGAGAATGAAAGGGTTCTCGGAGGAGTGGAGAGCTATGGTCCATAGTATTTTCACTCGAGGAAGTGTGGCCATTAAAGTTAATGACGACGCTGGCCCATACTATTTAACATAGTGGTTGATATGTTAGTTGTCATGATCGAGGCCGCAAAACTTAATGGCCAGATTGAGGGGGTAGTCCCACACCTTGTGGATGGGGGACTATCTATTCTTCAATATGCAGATAATACGATTATTTTTATGGAACATGATATAAAAAAGCTAAGAACCATAAATTAATATTATCAGCGTTCGAACAACTTTTGGGTCTAAACATAAATTTCCATAAGATCGAGTTGTTCTGCTTCGGAGAGGCCTAGGAAATGGCTGAACAATATGCTGGGATGTTTGGTTGTGAGAAAGGTCAATTTTGTTGGGAGTATGCCAAAGAGGCAATAATAAAGTTGTTATTATCATATTCAGTGTTAATGATAAGTGTTTATTCTCCATGCTATAACTATATGAACTAGAAACTTACATGTATGGATATATAAAGAACACCTTGTCCTTAGTAAGCCTCTTATGACTAGTTCGTTAGTCAAGTGATGGTTAAGATTTCCTAACCATGGACTTGTAAGTCACTTGATAACAAGATCACATTATTAGGAGAATGATGTGATGGACATACCCAATTAAAACTTAGTAGTTGATCATGTCACTTAGTTTGATTTCTGTAGCTTTTTGCATATGTCAAGTATTGTTTCCTTAGACCATGATATTGTGTCACTCCGATTACGATAGGATGCTTTGTGGACATGAAACGTCACTTCATAACTGGGTGATTATAAAGATGGCCTTCATGTTCTCTGATGATATTTATTGAGTGGCATAAATCAAACTAAGATATGCCCCTCCAAGCGACAGTAAGATATCTTTAGGCCCTCTCGGTAGTATAGCATCCTGAAGCTTGCAAACATGTGACTAAGGTGTTTAGTCACAAGGATCCTATGCTATGTAAACGAGTAAAGAGAACTTGCCAGTAATGAGATTGAACTAGGTATGGCGATAGTGACAATCAAGTCTCGGGCAAGTGATATATCACAAGACTAAGAGAATCGTATACCAGATTAATTGAATCCCCGATATCGTTGTTCAACCGATAAACGAACATTGTTGAATGTGTAGAAAACAATTGTTGAGTGAAGATTATTTCTATTTGATAAGATAACATATTTAATTTGACCGAACGAGTTGTGAAGAAGTCTCAAGCATTTTTAGAAGTTCGCACATCTTCTTTGATTTTAATTATTTCGAATGGTCTCTTTTGTTTATCTTCATGATCATTTACATACTTAGTTATTCTTGAGACAATTTTCTCACTTATTTTAAGTGGTGTATCAAAGAACAAAGTATGTATAATCTCATGGAGAGACATAAAAGTGATCAACCAAAGAGTTTCACTTCAAAGTAGTGTATGAAATAACCACAGTTTTGTGGTTTGAGATTCTTCCTCAAGTTCACTCATTCGAAAGCTTGTTACTTAGATAACTTTCTAACTATTTATTTGAAACATATTTATTTCATAGCTAATCAAGGTAATAAGTTTTCTTGTACAACATAAAAATCTTGCACTTGCTCAACTAGCTTTTAAAAGTGGTGTTGAAGACCTCCAAATAAATTATCAAAAAGTAACAAGTACAGTAATATTCTTGCTAATTCATATATCTAAGAAAATTACCACAAACTGAAAATAACTTCATTCATTAATAAAGACTTGGAATTCATTGGATATGAATTCTCTCATATTCAAAAGGGAGTCGCACTTTATTATGCAAAACGGAAAATAAACTAATAAAAACTGTAAATATTACAAGGTTTTATAGATCTCTCAAAGCTTAATCATAAGCTAGGCGGGATGATACGTCCATTTTGCATCACTATTTTGTATCCTAATTTGCTCATATACTCCGGGAGTTATTTGTCGGAGTCAGGACTCAGCTGGAAAAAGTTCAAGAGTGTTCAGTTGAATACTCAAATTTTGATTTTAACCGTCTCGTGCCCACATCTGGCGGTTCCAGCATGTACCAATTCCGCATTGGTAGCGGCGACACATTTGGTCACTTAATTCCTCATAACTATTCTCTAATTTATTTATTTTTACATGAAAATATTTTTTTGTGCTCGTAAATTTTCAATGCCATTTTAAAAAAACACTTGGTCTACATATATTCATTTCATTTAAATTTTATGATTTTTTAAATTATACTCGAAATTCTTTGTCACGAATACCTTTTATGCTTATAATATTGTTGATTTAACATATGCAGATATGCTAGACTTTAACGTGTGTTCTTGCAGTTCTCTATTACATCATTAACATTTAATATTCGCAAACAATAAATTGTGTTAACGAGTTATACTTCTCAAAAGCAAAGTATTGCAGCATCTATAGCAGATTCCCATAATTTCGTATCGGAAAAATAGTATCGGATGACCTGGATTTTTTATCCGGTATGGAGAGAGCTGGGGAAGAACAGATCCACGATAACCATACTGGATATTCAAACAACAAGTTCGTGCGAGATTTTTAACATTTTACATAGTACTAAAACTGAAAACTAGTTAGAACTAAACTGAAATTAAACTAGAACTTCTTCTTCACCGGCTTAGAGTACGATTTAGGGGTAGCTGAGGTGCTCCTTCTCAACCATCCTACGCAGCACCCACGCTAGCTCATGCTCATCCATCACGGCGGTGAGGCCGTCCGCAGCATCGGGAGCGCCTTCGTCAAATGCGGTCGTGGCGTCTTAAGCTCATCGCCGGCTTGCTCGGTCCGCTGCATAGCCGGCATGGCGTGCTCCCTTAGCACTTCCCAGCTGCATCCCCCGGATCCTCTACTGTCCGTGGTGACGAACGACCTCCCCCTCTAGCATCGGAGGCAGCCGGTACTCGTCCTCCTCTTCTGGCGACGGGAGCTACTTGCCTTCACATCGTTCTGGCAGACGCACAATGGCGCGTCACTCCTAGGGACGAGCCCAACCCACCGGCGCCCTCGTAGCAGAGGGCAGAATATATACACGAGCAAGCACTAGACAATATTTTTTAGGAACTAACTTAGACTTAAACACAGACTTAGTACTTAATAAGCAGACGATTAGTCCGCCGGCACTACTTGAGCTTCGCGAGGTAGATGATGCAGACGTGGTTGCGGAAGAAGATGACGGCGATGTAGATGCAGGAGGAGGCGTAGTCGGCGGTGCCGGCGTTGCCGTAGGCGCCGGCGAGGCAGCCGTGGCTGACGAAGACGGCGAGCATGAGCGCTACCACCCAGGCCTTGCCTTGGTGGAATCGATCCCTTATGAGCAGCACAATGATGAACAGCGACGACACGTACGCCGTCACGTTGAAGTAGTAGAAGGCGAAGCACCGCTCCCAGTGGCCGTTGTCGTCGTGCCAGATTCCGTGGGGAGGGATGAGCTGCCCCGACCGGGACGCCGCCCACGCCGTCATCACCGCCACACCCACCAGCCACCAGCGCATCGCCCGGATCCTCTTGTTCTGCTCCGCCAGAAGGTCGTCGTCCTCCTCCTTGGCCACCTCCTTCGGGACCTGCTGGAACCCGCCGGGGTGCCGTGATTGCCGGAGGCAGTGATCCTCATGGGGGCGACTGGGACGGCTCGGCCTTCTTCTTCTTCCAGCGTCTCGTGCTGCCAAGACAATATTTCGGTCGGTGTAGAGGGTTGCACGAGATCGAGAGATGTTGGGGATCATGAGACATATATACTGGTTTCATGTGGCCGGGCATCGTCTCCAAGGCGAGCAAAGCGAGCAGCATATATTCCCATGGCTTTAATAAAGAAAAAAGAAGATGCATGACGGATCAGTGTGTGTACTGTGGTACATGGACAAGAAAGGACCCAAGGATCAAATTATTGCCGCATGCAGGTTCCTTGCGATTGGAGAAACTCATCGCAGTACTGGATAACATCTCTAGATTGCTTCTTGCTCATTTTAAGATTTTCCTTACGAATGCTCAAAAGTGACAGTGCACTGAAACGTTGTAATGTCTGAGCTCTATCGCCAGGATGCTGCTTTGTGAGGGCCACATTCCTCAAGCACCTGATAGATGGTCTGTTTTACAGTATATATGACATGAACGTATGCTTCCTAAGCAATGTCTATGTCTTTAAAGGATTCTGAGTTATACCGCAAACTTTGACCAGCACCAAGTGCGCCCTAGCTAGTACATGCACCGTACCTTCAGGGAAACCTTTAAACCTGTTCTCTTTCTTCGTCAGCTTCAGCTTCCTCATCAAACCTTTCATATTGATCTCTGTCCTCTCGCTGCTACACGGTGGAGATAAGATCCACAGAACCAAGGGATTGAAACACGGTGGTGGGGGTTCATTAGATGGGAGATCTAGATCGCCGACGAGAAAACTGAGAGGCGCCTCCATATTGCCCCAGATAACCCGAGTGCAAGTCACAGAACCGTCACCCAGGGACGACCACTTTCTCTCTACTAGCCTTGTTACTCAAAGTATTACTACTCTTCCACTTCTTTCAACACCTTTTTAAAATGTTTTACATGGGTTCATTTTTGTGCTCATAATTTTTAGATGCTATTTTTAATAATTTACTTTTGTTTGTTCTAGAGAAATGCATGTCATTTCAATTTGTCATTAGTTTTTAAGTATAACATGAAAATTGACATGCGTAATTATTATTTATGCTTATTATATATTGTTTTTTCGACAGTATGATCTAACATAAGCTAGACTTTTTTTAAACGTGCGTGGCAGGGGTCACATCTCTTATAGTTACATCAGCAACATTCAGAATCGGCAAACAAATAAAGTTTACTGAAAAGTCATATACTTCAAGTAAAAGAAAAAAGTCATATTCTTGTCAGAAGCAAAGTATTACTGTACTACCCTTCCACCTTTTTTTCGGAGAGTTTCCTGATGCGTTGGTAGTATGTCGCCGACCAGAGCAGGGAGGGAGGCGGCGGCGGCGGAGTGTGATGTGACGATGGCGATGTTGGAGCCGACGAGACTCTCCCATCTGAGCTGAGATGAGGAATCGCCGCAACCCTCGTCAGTTCGCCCCGCTCGCCATTTGCCGGCTAGTCGGGCCTGCTGCTCAGGTTACGGCTCGCCGTTTGCCATGGCATCGATCCTCACGCCTTCCTCCTCCGCCGCCGCGTCGTCTCGTCCACCGCCGGTCACTCCTCTCCTCCCCTCCAGCCCGTAATCCCCCGTACCTGCTGCCTCATCTCGTGGTCGTCAATGAACTCGGCAGTGCCTCCACGGCCCGTCTCCGTCTCCGCTGAAGCTTCGAGCACCCTGGACCTGATTCCTGGACGACCGCTAGACCTCTCCGATCTGCTATTGCTCACCTTCTCTCTGACCTGATGTTCCCGGCGTTCGCCCAGACTCCAGCTCGTCGCACCCACCGCTGGTATGGTCTACTCTGCTGTTTCAGTCAGTGTGATGCCTGCCACATGTTTGTTGTTATGCCCGTGCAAGCTTTCCACAAGAAGAGATGACTTCAAAATTGTAGACTGTAGTATATGATGATCAGTACAATTCTCTATTTAATGACATCTGATAGTTGAAGTTAGCATACTAGTAACGAATCCTTTTACCATTTTCCATAAAAAGGTCTTTCCTCTTGCAAATTTCATCTTTCTCTTGGAACTGTCATATTTTGGATGAAATGAAGTTCTTTTTTTTCAGCCCAACAAAGGTACTCGTCTCTTTAGACCTTTAGTGATGGCACTACACAAATCTTTTGTGTTCTCTGTGAAGCTATTGATTCAGGTGTAATATCCTTTTTTTTATACTGCAGCATGAATGTAGGGTTTCTATAAACTGATGTTCGATTTAGTCATCTCTGTATTAATGACAAGACAACCGCATCATTGGCTTGTATCATTTTCATCTGATAGGGTGGAGCTAGTGTGAGCGGTGCTAGTCCTTGTGATAATCTTTTGGCAAAGGCTGCAGAGAAGGGATTAACTGAAGCTATCAAGTGCTTATTGGAAGCTGGTGCAAACCCAAATGTTCTTGACAAGGTGAGAATCCTCATTTTTCGTCAAATGTTCTTGTGTCCTGCTTAGCTTTGTAGTTCCATTAGAATCTTCTTATACTGATATGCTGGCTGTACGAAAAATGATGTAAGTACACCTACATGATTCTATCTGTAGTATAAAAATAAAAGACTGCTAAGTAATTGTTTTTGGCACTAGCTTGGTACTGTTTTGCCCCTTCCTTTTTTTGGCCATCTCTTTGTTAATTTGGTCAGGTAATGAATCAATGTGGTTTGCATGGATCTTGTCAAGAACATTACTTATTTCCGAATGTTGAATATTTTTTCTTGCACGTCAAAAAAAAAATTCTTCTTGAAGTTTTCCTTGTTCCTCAACAGTTTGGTAGACTGCCAATAGAGTTGGCTGCTGAGTATGGTACACGGGAAGACGTTGAGATGCTCTTTCCTTTCACCTTGCCAATTTCAGCTGTGACAAATTGGAGCGTTGATGGAATCCTTAGTCATGTGAAGATGGAAATCAAGCAACTTGAGGTATGTCACTTGTATCAAGTTTTCTTAAAAGCCACAGCAGTTTTTGGTCCATGTTAACTCTAAGCCATGTCGGCGGCGATGTTTAACTAAAACTTCATAGATCAAGAACTTGCCAAATGCCTATGTGTCTTCTTGCATCTGATTTGCTGTCTAAGATCTGTTCCTGAAAACTCATCTTATGTGAACGATGCTTTATCGGATAACTTATTTTGCTTGCGTGTTAGTTCATTAACAGGTGTTACGAATTAATTTTCTTAAAAAGCTATCTTACTCCATTTCATTTCTGTGAGGTTGAAACTGTCTCTTGAATTCAGAACACTTAACCTTAATGTCTTTTCTAGAGTACTGTTTCTCCCTCAGACACATCAGACCTCTTAATAGATATTCCTGACTCAAGTTATCATGAGTTTCCCAGGATGGCAATTTTGTGAAAACGAGGATGACTGACCTTAAACGACAAGGGGATGAAGCATTTAAGAACCAGGATTATCTGAATGCGTCAGTGTTCTACACACACGTAAATTCCCATATTTTTTTTCCTGTGTAGACTGGAGGTACAGGCGTACAACTATGAATCATGTTCCTGCATTTCAGTTTAGTTAGTTTATCATTGACGTAGCTTAACAGTGTAGACTGGAGAATTTTCACGCCTATAGCTAGTGGTACCAAAAAATGGCGATAGTTATGTTTGAAATAAATAGTTAAATACATAATACATAAGAATCACAACACACTAATCTATGTTATTTGTTCATTGCGAGGAATTTCAGCCCTGATCTGCTCTTTCATCATGGCTTAACTCTTCAGTCCTTGTACCTGTGGACCGAATGACAAACTATTGGTCCAAACTGTGCAGTATTTCTGGAATGGAGCAACAACATCAATTTTCACTGTTTTGTCTGCTGCAGGCACTGAAGATGGATAACTTCCATGCTAAGTTGCTGTCAAACAGGAGTCTTTGCTGGCTTCGCATGGGTGATGGGCAAAGGGCTTGTGAGGATGCACAGGAATGCATAGAGCTTCACCCAAAGTGGGCAAAGGCGCACTATCGGCTAGGAGCAGCTCTAATGTTTCTGAAGGTGCGATAGAACAGTCCATCTCTGAAAATTGCACTGCTCCTTTTTTGGTATCTGCTATTTGATTCCAAAATGCCTTGCCTTTCCTTAGGATTATGACAGTGCTTATCACTCTCTCGCGCGAGCTCTAGAGCTGGACCCAGAGATAGGAGGTCGAGAAATTATTCTGGTAAGAGATACAACCTGTCTTGTTGTGTTTTCTTGAGTGTTATTTGTCAGAAGTTACAGGCTGTGGGTGGTTTTCATCTTCGGTAGAATTCAGTTCGTCCTTCAATATTTTGATAAAACGATTCTTGTAGGGAGGCAATGGAACTGAGGAAATCACCGCTGCAACCAGCTATGGAGAGAAGCTCATGGCAAGATCTTTTTGGTGCTCTGAGATAAAAACACTTAACTTTGAATTATGGTGCCCCTTTTACATGTAATTTGTGGAACGTAGCAGCAACTTACCTTAGAAGTTGGCTTCAGCTAGAGTGAAATGTTTGTTGAGATGAGTATGGCATTGTCCCATCTGTGTGAGTTTCTAATCCATTACATTGTTTTTTGTCTACTAGACCCTACCATGTTTATCCTTTTGCTGGATTCTTTTCTGGTAAAAATGCTTGATGATCTCTTACATGCTTGTTGCCACTTGGCTGGAGCTCAGAATTACCCCCGACTACTCATTTGGCTCAATCCAGTTGTACATGAACTAGGCAAACGATTTGATGGGTTCTGTTAAAAAAAAAAAAAGATTTGATGGGTTCTAACAGTATTGCAGCTATCTGTTTCCAAATAATACGCTGTGTTTTCCTCTGCGTTTTGTTTCTAGTTTGACTTGTCAGACAAGTACTGTGTTCCATTTTCCATATTTTACTGAGCTTTCTTGTTGTAAACCCAAATGGATCAGCTAACCTTGTGTCCAAGAAACAAAATGAGTTCTCAGACTTTAATTTGACTCTGGCATGTGCTTGTCTGAAACATGTTGCAACTTGCAGTTTTGCCGCATCATATAACCTTGAGGTGCAGTGTCTATGGTCCTTGAGAGTTCAGACTTTGTTCATCTGCATGATATCTTGTGTTGCTCCTTTGAGTTGATCACCTGCAAGTTGCTTCATCTTCAGACCAAACAATGCCAAAATATTACTGCAGTAAGCCTGAATGGCGCTCGATTTCTAACATGTTTGATACTTGACACTGTCAAGATCAGATGTAGATATATTCTTGGGCAGATCATTTTCGTTGGTATAGTGAGATAGACTGGAATAGCTAGTAAAAAATGCAGTTAGTAGTACCTGCAGCGTGCGGAGGTGTGGTGCTGACCTGGTTAGAACCAAAATTTGGCGTAATATGGCATGTTTGGTTTCTGCCCTGTTTAAGCGATTATGTATCATGGTTATGTCCCTATCGTTTGGTGTTGAAGTGCAGTACCCACAGTTTAGCAGTTTTAGCAAGCCTCTTAGCTACTGGAATGGTTGCAATCCAAATATTATCTACTCCAAAGTATTTGATGTTGAGAACTGAGCATTGCATAAACTTTGCTTTAGCTGCTGGTAAGTTTGACTAGAACCTTGTGATAAGAAGACGTTGAGGACACTGGATAAACATTTATTCGAATTGAAGCAAATACTCAACTTTTACTTACATACATGCTAACTAAACCATTTTATTACTTCACTTTGATAATTTCAGAAAAAGAAGTCGGCGACTGCTCTTAATGCCCATAGAGGATTAGAAAATTACAATAGTTTGTGCCACTGCTGCATCCTATTTCAAGGTTTAATCATGCTCGTTTCAAAACCTGAATATTAGATTGATATACTTTTGGAACATGTATGTTGGTTGGTAATTTTTTTTAATTGAATGTTTGGGTTTGCCACATAATTTGTGATTGGCGTTCTGCATACCAATTACTTCAAGGTTTAATTCTGTTTAGTGCAGTATGAATATATGATTTCATAAACTGATGTGATATATGCATCTCTGTATTAACAACGAGACAACCATATGATTGGCATGTCATACTTGCATCTGATAGGGTGGAGCTAATGTGAGCGTTCCTAGTGATGATTTTTTGGCAAAGGCAGCAGAAAAGGGCTTAACTGAAGCTATTGAGTGCTTATTGGAAGCTGGTGCAGACCCAAATGATCTTGACATGGTGAGAATGCTCATTTCATCAAATGTTCTTGTGTCCTGCTTGGCTTTGTATTCCAGTAGACTTTTCTTATACTGATATGCAACGGCTGTACGAGTGATGATGTAAGTACACCTACATTATGCTATCTGTAGTATAAAAATTAAAGGCTGTGCTAAGTTAAATTATCTGCACAAGGTAGGTACTGTTTCTCACTTTCTCCTTTGTGCCATCTCTTTCTTAATTTGGTCAGTTAATGAATCAGTATGGTTTGCACGGATCTTGTCAAGAACACTACTTATTTCCTGATGTTGAATATTGCTTTTTAAAGCTTTTCCTTGTTCCTCAACAGTTTGGGAGATTGCCAATAGAGTTGGCTGCTGAGTATGGTACATGGGAAGACGTTGAGATGCTCCTTCCTTTCACCTTGCCAATTTCAGCTGTGACAAATTGGACCGTTGATGGAGTATCTACTCATGTGAAGATGGAGATCAAGCAATTTGAGGTATGTCACCTGTAGCAAGTTTTCTTCAAAGCCACGGCAGTTTTTGGTCCATGTTAAGTCTCGAAACAATGTTGGTGGCGAATGTTTAACTAAAACTTCATAGATCAAAATAAGTAGACATGAATATTCTTGTTGCATGGATACGAGCAGAGCAGCAGAAAAAACTCGGAAGTACCGTGCTGAATAGAAAGAAAAAAGTGCTAGCTATGCTACCTAGTAGCAGTAATAGTATGCATGCATGTCGATGTGCTAGCTAGCTAACTAGCTACGTGACGCGTGAGAACAGCATGTGCGTGAACAGGAAGCAATGGGTGCTAGTGCAATTTACTGATTAGGTAGAATCTGGGCTGCTTCATGGGACCCGGCCGCCAGCGCCTGAAACTAGGATTCGATCCCCCAATAATTTCCCCTGGCTGCAGTGCTCACACCGTCCATGGAGGAAACCGGCTCCATGTGGAGTGTGGAGCGTGGAGCTCCATGTGAAATTGCTGTGGGGACGAAAAGTGCAGTCTTTGTCGTCGACGTCGTCTGCTCGCTCGTAAGTCAGTCATCACCACCCTGCTCGCTCGAAACTTCCTCGTCAGTCAGTCTTCACTCTGCTCGCTCGCCACACTTTCCCCACACCAGGCCTCCTCTCAGATCCACTGCTTCCCCCGGCACCCAAACCACCATTGCTCCGCGAGGTGACGCGGCCGGCGGAGTGCAGACGGCCATGCTCCTCGGCGAATTGCAGATTGAGGCGGCGACCGAGCTCTTCAGCAGGCTGACCGAGCTCCAAGGTGTCTGCTAGCAGCTGCACGGCACTCTTCACCACTCAGTTCGCTCGCCACTCTTCTCCCAGGCCACCGAACCACGCTAGCAGCTGCCCTCTCTGCTTCCGCCACAGTGCAGATGGCGGCCCCGCTCGGCCCGGCGGCCCCGCTCATCAGCCCGGCGGCCACACTCCTCGGCAAAGTGTTGGCCATGCTATCCGAAGCCCCGGTGGCGGCGTACGTGGACAGCCTCGAGCTCGGCCACAACTCCGAGCAGATCAAGGCCAAGCTCGCGCACACGCGAGGCCTGCTGCACAACGCCCAGCTGAGGGACTTCGGCCACAACCCTGGCCTGCAGGACTTGCTGCCGGCGCTGAGCAGGAACGCCGACCAGGCGGAGGACCTGCTGGATGAGCTCCACTACTTCCAGATACATGACAGGCTCCACGGCACCAGCTACGCAACTACCCAGGGCAGTTTTCTCCGTCATGGTCGCAATGCTCTCCGCCACACTGCCAGCAGCTGGGCCGCATGCTTTTCTTGTTCATCTGCACAAGATGATAGTGATTCTGCCAGTGGCGATGATTCTGATGAGTTACATTTCCGTCCAGTGACCATGTCCAGGAAAATCAAGTCAGTGTTACAGGACATGCAGACCCACTGTGCTTCTGTCTCCGATTTGCTCGGAAATATCCCAAGCAACAGCAGGGCAGTCACCCTACACCGCCCCCAGATTGGATCCACCATTATACAGGATACATTGTATGGCAGGAGAGATAATTTTGAGAAAACTGTCAATCGTATCATCAGCTCTGAAAAGACGGTTTCTGTTCTTCCTATAGTTGGTCCAGGGGGTATTGGAAAGACAACATTCACACAACACCTATATAATGATGCAAGGCTGTATAATGATACTAGGGCTGAAAATCATTTTGAAGTCAGGGTCTGGGTATGTGTATCGACTGATTTCGATGTGCTTAAGCTCACCAGGGAGATCCTTGGCTGCATATCTGCAACTGAAGGAGAAGGTAGCAGCAGTGTTGCAAATGGAACAACCAATTTAGACCAGCTTCAGAAATCCATAGCACATCGTCTCAAGTCCAAGAGGTTTTTAATTGTCTTGGATGATATATGGAAATGTGGCAGTGATGATCAGTGGAAAACACTATTAGCTCCGTTCACAAATGGAGAAGCTAAAGGAAGCATGGTACTTGTCACAACTCGATTCCCAAAGCTAGCACAAATGATGAAGACAACTGAAACACTAGAACTGGCAGGTTTGGAGCCTAGTGACTTCTTCACATTATTTGAAGCATGTATATTTGGTGGTCACAAGCATGAGAAGTACGGATATGAGTTAGCTGGTATTGCTGAAAAAATTGCAAATAAGCTAAAGGGTTCTCCGCTAGCAGCCAAAACAGTTGGTAGATTATTGCAGAAGGACATTTCTCAGGAACATTGGAATGAAGTTCTTAACAATCGTGAGTGGTTAAAGCAAAAACATGATGATGATATCATGCCATCTTTAAAAATTAGCTATGATTACCTCCCGTCTGATCTGAAGAAATGTTTTTCATATTTTGGTCTTTACCCTGAAGATCATTGGTTTTATAATTCAGAAATGAACCGCCTTTTTGTTGCAGTTGGCATCGCAGACTCTACTCACCAAGTTGACATGAATTACTTGGAAGAACTAGTGGATAATGGTTTTCTCATGAAGGGTGGTTATGCTGGTCATGAATACTATTTATTGCATGATCTAATGCATGAGCTATGTCAGAGTGTTTCTATTAGAAGAATGCCTCAATATAAGTGACTTGGATTTTAGAGCTGATGACATCCCACAATCTGTTCGACACTTATCCATCACCATAGAGGACAAATATGATGAAAATTTTGAGGAAGAAATGTGTAAACTAAGGGAAAGGATATACATTGCTAATCTACGGACTTTGATGATTTTTAGAGGATATGAAGAAAGAGTCGGCAATATTCTTAATGATTTCTTCAAGGAAATAAATAGTCTGCGTGTCTTATTTATAGTAGTCAACTCTCTAGAATATTTTCCACATAAGTTTTCAAAACTTATCCACCTCCAATACCTCAAAATTAGGTCATCTTACGATAACCGTGAAATGAGTTTACCTAGCACATTATCAAGATTTTATCACTTGAAATTCTTGGACCTAAATGATTGGTTTGGTAGCTCTTATTTGCCTGAAGACTTTAGCAACCTTGAGAATTTAAGCGATTTCCGTGCTAAAAGTGAACTCCACTCCAGTATTCGCAATGTTGGAAAGATCAAGCATCTGCAGAGGCTACATGAATTCTGTGTTAAGAAAGAGAGGATGGGATTTGAACTGAGAGAAGTTGGGGCATTGACAGAGCTTGAAGGGAAACTGAGCATACGTGGTCTTGAACACGTGACAACCAAGGAGGAAGCTAGTGCAGCCAAACTGATGTTGAAAAGGAATCTAAAGGAGTTGGTTCTAATTAGGGACACAAATCAACCTGAGATAGATGCTGATATTCTTGATGCTCTTCAACCACATTCTAATCTTAGAGTGCTCACAATTGCAAATCCTGGCTGTACCATTGGTCCTAGTTGGTTGTGTACTGACATCTGCTTAACAAGTTTAGAGACTCTCACTCTAGAAGGCTTATCTTGGAGCACCCTTCCACCTTTTGGGAAGCTACCAAATCTCAAGGTACTCACTTTGAAGAGAATTTCTGGAATGCGTCAGTTTCAATGTGGTGGTACTCCAGGCAAATGTTTTTTGAGCTTGAAGGAAGTTTGGTTGCGTGAGATGCCAGAACTTGAAGAATGGGCTGTGGAATCGAATTGCCATTCCTTTCCAAGTCTTGAATTTATTAAATGTGTCGAGTGCCCCAATCTCCGTGGGATGCCCTTCTCGGAGGTATCTTGCACGAGTTTGCGCGATCTTAGAGTTTCTGGGTGCCCCAGGATGTCTCTGCCCTCCATGCCTCACACCTCTACACTGACAAATTTTGTTATTGTAGAAGCCAATTCAGAAATGTTGACTTATGATGGAAAGAAATTGTTGGTTCATGAGTATTGTGGTTCTTTGGCCTTCCATAATCTGGATAAAGTAGAAGACATGTATTTAGTAAGTGTATCACACATTTCTGTATTGGAGGTAATGCCACATTTAGGCTCACTGCGGAAACTTTGCCTTTCAAGTTGCAAGGACCTGGTTCTTGTGCCTGTGGAGAATGGAGGAGGAATTCAGAAGGACAACTCTTTGCTCCAATCAGTATCAATAGTAGAATGTGGCAAGTTATTCTCTCAGTGGCCAAGGGGAGAAGCACGAGGTCGAGCTCAGACCATCTACCCTTTCCCTGCTTCCCTCAGTGAACTTTCTGTATACGAAGATCCAAGCATGAAGTCAATGGCTCTGCTCTCAAACCTCACGTCTCTCACCAGTCTAACGCTACTACAAAGCAGTAATTTAACAGTGGACGGATTCAATCCTCTGACCGCAGTCAACCTCAAAGCACTGTATGTTGTTGGCTGCAACACATTAGCAGCAGATCTGCTCTTAGAGGTGGCAAGGACCAAATTATTGCCTTCAGGTTACATCTCTAGATTGGAGACACTGCTGGTGGATGACATCTCTGGATTGCTTGTTGCTCCTATTTGCAACCTCCTCGCCCCGGCCCTCCACACACTCGGATTCAGTTTTGATAATCGGGCGGAAAGCTTCACAGAAGAGCAAGAGAAAGCGCTGCAGCTCCTCACCTCCCTCCAGAAACTAGAATTTTCCGATTGTAGCGGTCTGCAGTCCCTTCCTCAAGGGTTACATCGCCTTTCTTCTCTCAAGGATTTAAGTGTCTTTGATTGTCCAAAATTGCAATCGTTGCCCAAGGAGGGCTTCCCCGTTTCTCTGAGAGAACTATGGATACATCCTAGCACCGCTGAGATGGTCGAGCAATATGAGAAAATCAAAAGCACAAACCCAGATTTAACCGTCATTGATTTACTACTGGAGAGAGCTCCTCCGGCGCTAACCTCTGGCTCAGCCCATCCGCACACGCTTACACTGGTGCATACCCGCGTTGGCGGCATATTGATATTACACTGGTGCGATGGCTGCCGGCAGCTCGTTGCAGACAAGGCCTGGTACCGGTGCGACCCATGCGACTTCGACCTCCACCGACGGTGCGCGCTAGCGCAGTCCACCCTCGCACACTTCTTCACCAGTCCGGGCGCCGGCAACAGCAGGATCTAACCGTATGGTAACCCAAGGTAACACATGTCGCCTCCCTGTTTTTTTCTTTTCTTTTCTGAATCATATTTTAACTTCTAAAATCTCACAGCTGATGGCGCACTGATGCCTCCCCTTCCCTCCTCCCGCAGTTGAAGCGCGGCTGAGGTCTCCTGCAACCTTCCCAAGCTCACATCCGCCGCCACTTCCTGCTGCGGCTGCATGACGGCCTCCTCCGGCAGGCTCCCTTCCTGGCTCGCGCCGGTCCTCATCTTCCTCGGGCAGACGCGGTTGCCCTGCCCCTCCAGCTCCTGTCGACCACGGCCTCCTGCCGCCTCAAGCTCGCCGGGGAGCCCGCGCTCCGAGCTGTGCTCCTCCCCTGCTCGCCGTGGCCGAGCAACTCTGCCACCGCCCGTCATCACCTCCGTGGCAGGTGCTGTACTGACGTATTACTTCGTTACAGCTTGCAAGAGCGGCTGGACGCTAAATTTGAATGCTAAGGTGATACCAGATGGACTTAGAGGTGAATATCTATTCTATGTTTAGATTCAACTTTTTATAACAATCTTGTTAAGTAAACAAGTCAAAGTCCACATTCCAGTTAGTTGCTCCTGTATGGAAATTTTAACGCAATGCATTCTGTAACCTATTTTCAGAAGTGGGGAATATACAACTGACAATACTGGACCGGGGACTGCAGGTGCTAGATACAACTGACTCTTCATTCTGCAATGTTGGTAACTTTTTGTCCATTTGCTATGCTTTTTGTTTGAATAGAATGTGCTTACTTTGATACTTTCTCATTGCTTCTAAATTCTGACACTGCAGCAGGGTGTACATAAGTTGTGAATCTTTTAAACCATGTAAAGTTTGCTATATGTATCTGCATCTGCATGCCACACATGTCACTTGTGGATCACGATGACACAATCGATACTCCCCCCCAAGTGAATCTGCCGATTAGTATGCCCAGGACAAAGTTTTGATTCTTAATGACTGCATTCACAGTGCAAAGCAACCACTTTGGCCTGCTTATTTATCTTTCTCCCACTTGCTTTCTTTTATAGTTACCCACAGTAGTAGGTGTGCTTCTATTTATCCTGTCTTATTTATAATTACCCACAGTAGTATACTTATGCCATCACCATCACGTTACTTAACAATTAATATGTATGTATTTTCTTCGTCAGGTTTCTGTTCCCTATGTGAAATAAAAAAGGAGGGGCAGGACATCACTCACTCGGTACAGTTTAAGAAGAAGACTGCTGTCGTAACTGCATGAACATTTTTGACGGGGTGTTTTCTTGTCGCTGGGACTGAAGCCAGAATTATCCTTGCGCTCTTGTGCATGAAGCAGCAGGACTGAATAGGCTAAATACAGTTGGCATCATTCACAGTGAAGAGCAGGTACTTTACCTTTTTTCAACAAATATCTTATTTTCTTTTCATGCATCAAGTGCCTTTATTTTCTCTTACTTGATTCTTTTGACAGAATGTTGCTTTTTCAGGGCTATACTTCAAGCACCTGATACATCATATATTCATATATGTTTCTGTTATCATATGTTCAATACCAGGTGGTGCATTTATTTTACAGGACGTTATGGATGTGACCTTCTACTATCGTGAAATTGATTTGAGTTACACTCTGCTTCCCGGGCTGTTTGAACCTTGCAAAAAATAGACCTGATACCAAATACTTCAAGGAACGAATGGCATATTTTTGAAGCAGTGAGGAATGTTATTCGGTCTGCCGTCAGCCTATGTGTGCCACCAAGTTTATGCTTGGGCAGCATTCTGAAAGCATGAAGTACCCAGTTACTCGCAATCAAAAACTAGTGTACCCAGCTAAAGTCTTGCGCGGAGATTGCATACACTTCTATGGTAACGACTGACTGGGCATCATTTGAGTTCCTTCTGCTTCGTTCATATTCTGACCCAAGTTCAGTTACCAGATTCCGAAGAACAATTGCAGCTACAGTAGTGAATTTCACAGTGGATTCAAGGCATAGCTCATCCTGAAGCAGTTGTCTTGATATGCTGCAAGGTCAGTGGTTCACCCTTTGTTCTCATTTTTTCGATGTTGCCTACTAATTCTCGAAAGTGTCTTGTGTGCGAAACATTGTAAATCTTAATCGCTCGAATATGTCGCCAGGTTGTTGCTTTTTGAGGGCCACATTCCTCAAGCAGCTGAGATAATATCATATATGGAAGAGAGGATCTATTTTACAAAATGACAAGATTGTAAGTTTCCTATTGTCTTGAAATTATTTGAGTTACACTCTGCATAAATGCTTGCTAAGTAGTTTGAACCTTGGAAAATTAGACCTGATACTGAGTTTTTTCTTATAGGACTCAAGTGCAGCATTTCTGAAGCAACGAGGATTATTATTTGTTCACTGGTTTGGTCTGACCTATCCTACCACCCAGGTTATGCTGGGGCCGAGTACTGAAAGCATTGTTTCTTATTCCTCGAAGCAACTGGTCCGTGTCCAAGCGGTCTTCTCCTCTCCTTCTTTCCTTGTTCACCGTTATCTGACCCAACTTCGTTACTCGAATTCCGCAGATCAATTACAGTCCAGCTGGTTAGTACATTGAAAACCAACTTCGCTCCTTCATTTATATTATTATTTTATTCACAGACCATTCCTGATTCATATGTTTCCTTGTCTACAAAAGTACTGACATACTAATCAATCCTCATGCAGCTTACCTTTTTCTGACTATAATTCTTAATTTCGTTTACATGCTTGCTTGGTAGCCTTTGCTCCGTCCCATATTGCAGCACCCTTACTTCTGGAATGGCCTATTGCTTTGCTATAGCTTGCATAGAACAGCTGCATGCTAAATTTGAATGGTAAGGTGATACTAGATGGACCTGGTGGTGAATATCTATTCTATATTTAGATATAACTTTATAAAACGATCTCATTACGTAAACAAGGCAAAATATGCATTCTATTTTGTTGGTCCTGTATGGAAACTTTAAGGCAATGCATTCTGCACACTATTTCAGAGGGGAAGCAGACCTTGCAATAATGGAACCTGGGACAGCAGGCGCGAGATACAACCTACTCTTCACTCCGCAACGCTGGTAACTCTCTGACTATTCCAGTGTTATAAGCTTTTTGCTTGAAACTTAACTTGCTTGCTTCTGTATCCCCCCATGCTTTCTCATTGCTTCTAAATTCTGACAAGGCACTCCTACAATGTGTACATAAGTTGTGAATCCTTTCATCCAACTAAAGATAGCTACGGATTTCTGCATCAACATGCAATACATGTCATTTGTGGACCATGTATTACACAGTTGATATTTCGCTGCGTGTCAATCTGCCGGTTAGTACGTCCGGAACTAAATTTCTGATCCTTAATTTAGGACTGCATTCACAGTGCAAAGCAACCACTTTGGCCTGCTTATTTATTTTCTCCCGCTTGTTTCTGTAGTTTATAGTTAACCACCATGCACGCTTATTTTCATGCAGTCTCGAGATTGATGGTTAATGCCAGCACCGTTGCATCATGTTGCGTAACGTGTGTACATTTTATTCGTCAGGTTTCTGTTCCCTGTGCGAAAAAGGTACTGATCAGAAGAATACCAAAACAGTTGGCCTGAGGTGTTTTCTTGTTGTTGCCCGAACTGAGGCTGGAATCATGGAATTATGTTTCTGCTCTTTTTATCATGAAGCAGCAGAACAGGACCTGCCAAAACAGTTGGCATCATTAACAGCGAAGAGGAGGTATTCTATTGTTATCGAAAAATCATTTTCTCTCCTTATCATGAAATCAAGTGCCTTTATTTCCTCTTACTTGAATCCATAGACAGGATGTTGCCTTGTAAACGGCTGTCCTTCAAGTACCTTATTGGTGGTGCATTCTTGTTACATAATGGCCTGATACTAAATTATTCTTTTAGGACCTAAGTGCGTCATTTCAGAAACAATGAGGATTATTATTTGGTCACCCAATGGCTACCGCCAAGTTTATGCTGGGACAGAGTCCTGAAACTCTGAAACTATTGTATACAGTTACTCGCAACGAAAAACTACTGTACCCAGCTACAATTTGCTCGGAAATTTCATACAAGCTTAGGTCCCGTTGTCATTGATGCTCGACAGTACCAAGGTAATGAATGATTGGGCATTTGAGTTTCTTTCTGCTTTCTTCATATTCTGACCTTGATTCTGACGAAAGTTCATCTATTGTATTCTGAGTTATTCTTGTAGGAATAAAGTGCAGCATTTCTGAAGCATGAAGGATTGCTATCTGTTCACTGTTTTGGTCGGAGTAACGGAAGTGTCGTGCCCAACTATTATCTTGTGCAGAGATTGCAATTGCATATGGTACAAGCTTAGATTTCACTGATGTTGATTATTTTCTGTAAGGTAAGGAATGATTGCCCATTCATATCTGTTCCTTCTCCTTGATATCACCGTTCTCTGACCCAAGCTCGTTGCTCGAACTCTTCAGACCAATTACAGTCCAGTAATGAAGCACTTGGTGTCCAGGACGATGAAATAACAGCAAATGAAGCAAATAACTGTCTCAATATGTTGAAGGAGTCGTCGAGTACTACAGTGACTTGTCCAAATTTCAAGGGTCAGCATGTTATTCCTTCCTCTCTTTTTTCTTTTCAAATTCCTTACTAAAGCTCATAAAGTGTCAACGTCAGGAGTGGTAATTGCACGTTTAAACAACTCCACTCCCATCTGGCGTGATCGTTCGTGTGTGGCACTGACTGGTTTGATGTGGCATGGTCGTCCAGGTGTTCCTCTGGGGAAGAATCCACGCCCGGCACCAGTTCGCCCGGTTCCTTGAGGGACGGTCAGCACCGAACAGAGCAGAGCAGGGAGGTGTACATTTTCTTTTCGCATTCGAAGATCCTTGAGGGAGGTGCGATGCTGCTGGGATCCAGCCTTTTGGTGAAAAGGAAGGCGTACGTGGCTCCATCAACCACGGCCCCTTCAGATTTTTTTTTGCCTGTGTAAATAAACTGGTAGAATTGTGTTTCTTCATAGAGTAGATTCGTTCTGTTTCAGAGCACGTAGCAACTCGATGGGCGATGATCTTCCAGTTGCTCCGAGAATCTGAGGTTATATTTTTTCCAGTGCCCCAATCATGATTTTTGTTCCTTACCCATGGACGGACAATGGTGTACGATGTGATTGTTGGTAGCACAGTGCATTCCCTGAATGTGAAACTCATTCGTGCTAGGTAGCACATTTTGCTTTGGAAAAAGCTAATCTCCACCCGGCTTGTGCAAGAATTTTATTTTTCTGCCCAGCAGGCCAGCCATTAAACTTGTGCAAGAATTTACTTTTCTGTTCTTTCCTGTTTCTTCTTTTCTTTTCTGCTTTTTCTGTTTCTTTATTCACTTTTTTTATGATTTTGAAGAATGTCTAGTTTCTAAAAAAGTTCCAATTTATAAATGTTCTTAATTTGAAAAATGTTCAAATAAAAAACTGTTCAAAATTGTTCGGACGTAATTTTTTTTAAATTTAAGAACATACAGATTTAAAATTGTTTAAATTTATAAGAAATTAGTTTTCAAATTTCAAAAATATTCATAGTTGAAAATTGTTCAAATCTATAATTGTTCAGATTTGAAAATATACATTTTTAAAATAGTTCAATTCTATAAATTAATCAATTTGTAAAATTGTTCAAACAATACAAATTTGAAAAATGTTCGAATTCAAAAATCGTTCAAATTTGAAATTTATTCAAAATAAAAACGTTCCTATTTTTTAATCGAATTCAAAATCATTCAAATTTATATTTTTCACATTTGAAAAATATTCAGATTTGAAAGTTATTCAGATTAAAAAAGATTTTTTAAAATGCAAAAAGGAAAACAAAACTCTGGTTTTTATTGGGCCACTGAGCAACTCGCTTTGGGGGCCGAGGCGAATCGCGCCTCCTACGGGCGCGATATAGGATAGGGTCCTTCTCCTTGGCGCTCACGCGATCTCTGATTCTTTTATTTTGTCATTAATTATAGTACATAAGATGAATATATTTCTGGTGGACCGGAAGTACAAGCACTGTTACCACCAAATGCAAAATGTGGTTTCATCTTTTGATGTGGTGGTCGGGCACGGCCCTGCCAAGCCATGCACCGCGATTCTCTCCATACAATCTCGCGGCATTCTCTCCACCACTGGCAGATGTTCATGATTCGTGCATGATAACTACATGCATTGTCAGGTTTGTTTGGGATGGCTTGGCCGAGTCATGTATGCCTGGAAGTGATTCCAGAAGGTATCAGTTGCATCAGTGCATGTCATGCATAACAATGCTTGTGTATATATTTGTATCGAGTAAATGGACACAGAAGACCGCGAGGGCAGTAAACAGAGATGTAGTATCTAGTGTCGCCAAGGAGAATTTCTGTGAGAGAAAACAAGGTGAACATTAGAAGAGAGTGGATTTTTGGAGGCCGAACTACGTGGAGCTTGTTTTTTCAAAAGTTTGAAATCCATATTTTTAAGTTTTCAAAGTCGCGAAAAAAATCCCTTATGTAGATATTGCCTAGATCTACAATCGTGTAAAGTTTTAACTCCAAAATCCTTGTATTTTGGCCTGTACAAAAAAGACAAATCATACAAATTTTCAAAAATTTGAAACTGTGTATTGTTCACCACCCAGATCCACTCATTTGTCTTTTTTGTGCAGCCCAAAATACAACTAATTTGGAGCTGAAACTTTGCACGATCGTGGATCTAGATAATATCTATATTTGGGATTTTTTTCGCGATTTTTGAAAACTTAAAACTGTCGATTCTGAATTTTTATAAAAGCGAGCTCCATGTAGCTCGGTCTCCATTTTAGGTTTTCGTACTATTGAGAGATTGGAGGAACCAACAAGTTTTTTTTTTTTTTTTTGAATGTTAGCAGGAGAACTGCTAAATTCAATTATTAGAAAGAAGAGTTTTACAAGGCAGGTGAAAAAGCATGGTGAGAAACCATGTCACCCGGTAAGAAAACAACCCCAGAGGAATCAACCCGGGTCAAAAGGGATTACAGCCCCAGCAGCATTCCAAAGAATGGCCTCATCACGTATTCGTCTAAGCAACAAGTCAACCGAAAGTTCTTGTTGGAAGACTCTACTGTTACGCTCCAGCCAAATCTCCCAAGCTGCTAATAGAATTAGAGATTGGATCCCTTTCCGTTTATCAGCGGGTGTTCTAGTGCGGCAGTTTTGGAGCCACTCCGAGATGCTGGATATGTCGCCCCACGAATCAGGCTTGATGGCATCAATCTGCGTATCTACAGCAAGGTCAGTCCAAATTCTCCTTGTCCACGGGCATTCAGTTAGCAGGTGCAGCGGTGTCTCAAGGCTTCGCATGCAAAGTGCGCAGAAGTAGTTATTTTCCCAGCCGCGTCGCTGCAGCGCATCAGCCGTTAAGATGCGATCAGGAGCAGCAGTCCACATGAAAAATTTGCATTTGCCCGGGGCCCAACACTTCCAGATTGTGGTGGTGAAGTTCGAAGTCGTGGCACCCGCAAACTGCACCAGGTAGGCCGAGCGCGCAGAGTACACGCCAGAGGGTTCAAGGCGCCATCGAATGGTGTCATGTGTGTCGGCCTCCAGCTGCACAACATCGAGAAGGCTCGCAAGGGTTTGCAGCTCTGGCAGCATCTCCGCCGTGAGGCCCGAGCTAAGATCGAGCAGCCAGCGATGATCTCTGAGCGCATCACGAATTCTGCGGTTCTTCCTCATTGAAGCGGCATAGAGGGATGGCGCCAGCTCCCTTGGTGCGACGCCCTGTAACCATCTATCATGCCAAAAACTTGCAATGGCACCGTTGCCAATTGTGATCTCGGTAGCTGCAGCAAATAGCGCCCTGTCAGTTTCATCACAAGGTAAGCTAGAGCCAACCCAGGGCCTGGATGGCGTCGTCCAGGCAGCCCAAAGCCAACGCAGTCTGAGCGCTCTGCTGAATTTCGTCAGGTCATGAACACCTAGTCCACCAAACTGCTTCGGCCTGCACACAATCGACCATTTGACTCGACAATGACCACCGTTACATGAACCTTCTCCTCTCCACAGCCAAGCTCGGCACTTCTTCTCAATAATCTTGAGCACCGCCATCGGGATTCTATGCGTTGTCATCATGTAAATGACAATGGAGGAGAGCACACTTTTCAGCAGAACCAGTCTTCCCTCCCTCGAGATTAGTGCCCCTTTCCAAGCTGCAAGCAACCCATCGATCTTGTCCAGTAAGGCTTGGTAGTCCCCTCTTCGCAGCTGATACAGAGAGAGAGGCATCCCCAAGTAATTGCAGGGGAATTCCTTGATGGTCACATTAAGCGGTTGTAGAACGGCATGTACCAACAAGTTGTAATGTTGTATACAAGGTAGACAGAAGACCACAGCGAGATGGCTACCAGCAGCGCGCTGCCCCTGGCATCTGCTGGACAACACCGTATGCTACCTCTCGTGGGGCAAGAACTTGGCCTCCAGAACCAGAAGCCGTGTCGCCGTCAGCATCGCCACAAAGCTACCTCGGTCTCAGCGGCAACAGCGGCACTGTGTACACAGTGCCGCTGAGACCATTCAGAGTCTGTCTCCGGGCCTGGCCGACTCCGGGCTTACTGCATCCCTGGCCATTCAGAGTCGTAAAAATACGGTTTGGGTCATATTGTGCACCTTATTCGGTACCCACAATGTTCTAGTATGCACGAAAGGATTCAATTGACTCGAGGCAAGGTGATCTAGATGTACACTTTTCACGGACAGAGTTTTCTCTCACACTTTTATCTTCATAAACCATGTTGTTAAATTTCTGAATTTTTTGGATTCCTAGGATCAGTCCCGGACACTCCGGATTTTCCATGGTCGACCTGTATCTGGCACCTCGGCGTCTTGACAACATCAATTGCGAGTGGCGTACGTATATTGAGCATGGGCATGCAATATAAGCTATTATAAATTATAAACGGATTGTAGTGTATGTAGTCAATTTGTATTATAAACAGTCTGCATTAATATTAATGCCCCAGATGGTTCATAATACAAACCAACTAGCAAAACTGGAGTCCTTTTTGGTTTCCAACCGAGAATATTATTATCCTAATCAGAGAATACGTCTGGTCAATTGACTATATATGGTATTTTATTACTAAAACCAACTTTTTCTTTGGAGTAGACTGGTTTCTATCAGTGATTTATTTTGTTTTGTCACTAATAAAATGGACCAAGTAATTACATTTTTGTTTCCTTTTACTATTAGATCATGTGTTTCATGCCTATAGAGCCTTGGTTCATTGTTCATTCTTATGCTATTTGCTACTCTATCCAGTCCATATTAATTGTCGCTGAATCAGATATATATAGACATGTTTAATGCTAGATGTATCATATTCAGCAACAATTAATATGGATCCCACGGAGTATTTAGCTTCCTTGGCTCTGATTCCCACGTATGACGATAGTTCACCATTTTTTTTCTTTATTTGTAAACAACAACGTATCATATGAAACTACAGACAAAAATATTGAGTAAAATTAACACGCACATGCTTTAACAAAATATTGACACCATGAAAGTAAATATCGGCAATATTGAAAAAGATTTTAACTACGATCTGACCAAATTAGACAACGGTTGTGGCTACAGCTTTGGCTACTTATTCTTCATAAATATTCTCTAATTTAATTTTGTTTACATGAGGTTTTTTTTCGCTTATAATTTTGTAGACGCTAATTTTGTAATAAAAATCCAGTTCATGTCTTTATTCTAGAGGTATTCATGTCAGTGTTCTTAATTTAACATGAAATAAGGCACGATTATCATATGCGTAGTTACCTATTTATGCTTATATAATATGGTTAATTTAATTGATGCTAGCCATTAAAGAAAAGAGTGTATTGTCACATGTTCTTAGTTTTTATTACATCAGCAACGTTTAAAATAGGCAAAGAAATATAATTTATTAAAAACTATACTTGTAAAACACAAAACTATTTTGGTAAAAAATACAAGAAAATAACATAAAACTCTGCCTATAATTACAAACACAGAGATAATGTAAAACTCATTCTAGTTGTTTGTAAAAGACGACAAACTTAACTACAACATAGTTACTTGCTTGATGGTGTTCTACAAAATTTACATATACATTGACATGTGAACCGCATTCTAGTTTTGTAGTACTGGTAAAATTGAAGAGAAAATTTAGGATTCTGTGTCTAACAATTACATCTGTTGGTATCATGTATAAAAATAGTTCCGGGTGAGGGGTTTCAAAACCATCTTGCTTAGATCGACCTTTATTAAAAAAAAAGTTCTATAGTACTACAGTAAATAAAGTAATACATTAGAAATCCCTGAAAAAAGATGAGGCTGTTTGAAAATAGAGAAAAGTGGACAATGGGAAACTGATAAACCAGCCGACAAAGCCTAGCATGGCCTAGTGCATTTTTATCAGTGGTGGCCTAGTGATAAAAAAATCTAGCGTGGCCTCTCGTCACTGCAATCGTGCGAATCACCAAGCACAAACGGGCGGACAAAGATTCGACTGTCGGCCAATTGAAATCGACAGCTGATTAGCTAATCCGTTTTTTTGGGAGGCTTTTCATCTTGTGAATGAATGAATGCCAGTTGAAATCGACAGCTGATTAGCTAATCCGTTTTTTTTGGGAGGCTTTTCAGCTTGTGAATGAATGAATTGGGAGGTGTTGCTTCGGCCATCGTGCATGGGCCAGTAAAAGAGGTGTGTGGCCCAGTTCGTTGCATAGTCGTTAGTACGCCGTGGAGGCCCATCTTGTTCGCCGCCCACGAGAGCAGAGAGGGAGGCGGAGCGGGGCCGGCGCCGGCGATTGGCGGCGGCAACGAGGGCGATATAGGAGCCGACGAGACTACTCCATCTGAGGTCAGGAACCTCCGCAACCCTCATCTGTTTGCCGTTTGCCGACGAGAATTACATAAAATTTATTTGAAGATTCTTATATTAAGGAATTTTCTTATAAAGCTTCTTCGATTTGTAGGATCTAGAAGCACATGAAATTTCACTAAGAGTACTTTCTGTGCAATTCTAATCGATTTTTTTCATCGAGTCGGCCAACGTACGGATTTTTTTTCAGTAAACAACATATTCGCGACATTTCATTCCCATAGGTTCAGTATTCATGACATAAAATTCCTATGTTTCTCATATTAGAAGGCTTCTCCCCATTGGCTGGCGAAGTGCAGACTGAGGTGGTGACCGAGCTCGAAGCTGTCCGCTAGCAGCTGCATGCTCTCTGTTCCGTCGCCACATTTCTCCCACAGTCCCCACACTTAGCCTCTCGAATCAGTACGCGGCACTGCTGCAGGGCTTCTCAAGGTAATCGTTTGTTCCACAAAAATATCTAAAGATAGTGAAGTAGGGTGATCCTCCTGCTTGATTGCTAGCTTTACTTGCAGGATCTGTTTCTGCTGCTTCCACCACTACTCCCACCGCCAAACCACCGGTGGAACGCAGATGGATTTGGCTCTCAGCTCGGCGACCTCACTCTTTGGCAAGGTGACATGGGTATGCCTATCGGGTACCCTACCATGAGGGTACCTAGTGCACGTATCGACTAGGCCCAACTATCAGAGCCTACATGAAGCCCATGAAGGGAGGCCCACGAAGATGGAGTATCCTCCAAGTTTGGCGAAACAATAGTCGGTTTAGAGTTTCCTTACTTGTAAATCGAGTCGGTTACGAACACCCGAGACCCAGCCTATTATTTAAGGACTGGGAGGGCCATCGAACCAGACCACGTACTTTCAGAGCCACCAAAACCCTAGCGAGATCGACATCTCGCCGGGACCCTTGTAACCATCATATTCACAAAGCAATAACAGACAGGCAGGACGTAGGGGTGTTACCTCCACACGAGGGCCCTGAACCTGGGTAAAATCTTTGCCCTGCTTGTCAGCCGACGATACTTCCAGCTCTACCACGTTCTCTCCCCCATATTCATAACCTAGGGACCTTAACCATGGGTCTTGATGAGTCTACCCCTCATCAAGTGGCGCCGTCTGTGGGAAAGAATAGCGCTGGACTCGAAGTTTCGCCGGTCCCAACAGCAAACGGCAAATCGCCGATCACACCAGAAAACGGCAACTCGCCGATCTCATCTGCAAACGGCAACTCGCCGGCCATGTCAGCAAACAGCAAAAGGCGACTGCTATCTCACCAGCAAATCCAACCTCGACTCAGAAATCCATAATGGTTTCGCCAACACTGAGATGAGCATAGGCGATGAGCACATCGACAACGAGATTCGCCTCGAAGATCTACTCGATGAACATACTGGCTCTGACATGAGCCTCGACGGCGACGTCGAGTCCATGACTGGAATCAACAGCACATACACATGTCCACGGGTCACGCCCCATCAGGTCTACGTGGCCTTCTCCGCAGAATCATCCGCAGACGCAGCCGCTCGCAGGCCTGCACAATTCCCATGCACGGTAACCATGCCGGATGGGGTCACAACCTTGACGATCACGGAGGAGATGGCAGTAAAAGCAGATAAAGTCATAAAGGAGTGCACAATGATGCCACCAAATTCCACCCAGAGGAGATGTTGACCTTCAAGTAATTCAACTGGCAGGAGTCAATTCGACTGCAAAACTACCGAGCGACGCTCGAAGAGCGCAAAAGGCAAGCCAGCCTCTCGAGTGCCCGAAGAAGGGAGCAATCCCTCGGGTCCACAATGCAACCAACCCCACGACCTAGGTCGCGGTTGGCAAGCCTTCCAGAACATGAAAGGGTAGCAATCACCCGTAATCTGTCGTTCATGACAGAGGACGCTAACGGAATCCCAGTGCCCAAAACTGTTGCGGGTGCATTATTCTCCGTAGGTGCTTACCTCAAGGCAATGCAACCTCCGGCGAATGACCCTAACGCAGCCCTGCATCGCCAGCAACTCAAATCGCTAGCTCTAGCGGCACAGGCTATACAGCCAGAAGACAAAACTCCAGCAAGGAATCGCGATCGCGACATAGTCGACTCACGACACGCAGCACATCATCGCAGTGGTCGCAGCCACCACTCGGATGAAAGAAGGAGAAGCACGCGCCGGCACAGGTCCAGCAGAAGCAGATCTCGAAGATCCTATAGCAGCGATTCATACTCTGATCGTGAACCAGAGTCATGCGGAGCATTGTGCTTCACTCGACGCATCCGTGGGACGCGGATACCCAAAGGGTTCAAGTTGACAGGCGAACAACCCAAGTACAACGGTCGCCAAGAACCTTCCGGGTGGCTAGAAGATTACAGACTCGCCGTAGCATGCCAGCGTGGCACGAACACCACGGCGATGCAGTACATACGACTCATGCTCGAAGGAACTGCCCGCGACTGGATCAAGGCGCTCCCTCCATTATCATACGACTCGTGGGACGATTTCCGCAGAGACTTCATCAAAAACTTCGAGCCTCTATGTGAGCGCCCGAAGACATTCGAAGAATTAAGGGCATGCACTCAACGATCAGACGAGTCGTTGAGATCATACATACGGCGGTGGACCAAAATACGCAATTCGGTTGGCAAAGTGTCAGAAGACAGGGCCATGGATGTCTTCATACAAGGTCTCGCCAGGAAGGACTTCAAAGAGGCACTTGGTCGTGAAAAGCCAACCTCCCTGGCTGACCTCATCAAAGTTGCGACTGAGTGGGCAGATGGAGAGGATTCTGTACGCAGATCCCGTGCTTCCCCACCACGCGACAATTACGAAAGCGGCAGTCGAGGCCGCATAGATTCATACAGAGAAGATCGCAGGCGCAAACGTTCCAAACGTCCTTACGACGATAACAGACCCGAGTTCATGGCGGCTGGATACACACAACCCCGGGAGGACCAAGATAGAAGCAATCGACGCTCGGATGATCGACGGGACAGTCGAGATCGCGAGCAGCGGAGCGACAGCTACAAAAGGCAAGAATGGCGCAAACGCAGCGACGCAAAACCCGAGCGGTCATTCGAGGAAAAGATGGACGACTGGTGCAGATTCCACCTCTTCAAGGGGGACGACGGAAAACTACGCTCCAATCACACCCTAAGGAACTGCAGGGAATTTGACCAAATGGCGACTGACTACATGATACGACTCAAGAGGTACGGCCCAGCACCTGCTCAGCCCACGCCTGCACCCGTACCACAGCCGAACGCTGTGCCCGCTCTCATGGCGCCACAGCCGCCACCGCAACCACCGCCACAGCCTGCTCCAGGCGCAAACATCGCAGGTGCCATACAACCCGTACTACGGGCGGAAGATGATCAATATCCACAGCCCCACGGGCAGATGTACATGATACAAAAGGGTCGTCCCTCCAACAGGCAGCAAAAGCTAATCACTCGACAAGTGAACATGGCTGTCATGGCACCTCCTGCCATGCCCGAATTTCTGAAGGGATCGGAAACCATCATAAGCTTCAGTCGAGAGGATCATCCCCCAGCTGTAGTTCGACCAGGGCACGCGGCTCAGGTACTCGACGCGCAAATAGGAGGCTACGCCATGACCAAGGTCTTCATGGATGGAGGCAGCGGCATAAACATCATCTTCGCGGACACGCTCCGCAAAATGAACAGGTCAGTCGAAAACCTCCCAAAATCTTCAAATACCTTCCACGGTATCGTTCCTGGCAAAGCAATTAGCCCAGAAGGCACCATACAACTCGACGTTACGTTCGGAGACAAAAGCCACTTCAAGACAGAGTCGATTGAGTTCGAGGTCGTCGACTGGAAATCACAATACCATGCTATTCTTGGTCGCCCGACGTTTGCTCGATTCATGGCGGTGCCACACTACGCGTACCTCACGCTGAAGATGCCAGGTATTCCCAGGGAATTCACCGAGCACTCTCTCCAATTGTTTCCAGATGCAAAGCCAGTCAAGCAAACAATGCGTCGAATCTCCGGCCCAAAGCGAACCGCAGTCGAATCTGAAGTCGACCGGTTACTCGCAGCAGGATTCATTAGGGAAATCAAGAAATCACAATGGGTGGCCAACCCCGTACTCGTAGAAAAGAAGCATACAGACATCCTTCGGATGTGCGTGGATTTCACAGCGCTGAACAAGTGCTGTCCAAAGGATCACTTCCCGCTACCTCGAATCGACCAGATCGTCGACTCCACCGCCGGATGCGCACGACTCTCCTTTCTGGATGCTTACTCAGGTTATCACCAGATAAGGATGAAGCAAGAAGACCAAGAAAAAACGGCGTTCATAACCCCACTCGGGGTCTACTGCTACACAACTATGCCCTTTGGGCTCAAAAACGCGGGTGCAGCATACCAGCGCATGATGCAGGACTGCCTCAAAAAGCAAATCGGACGTAACGTCCAGGTCTACGTGGATGACATTGTCATTACCACAAGGGAAGAACACACACTACTCGACGATTTGAGGGAGACGTTCGCAAACCTCAAACGCTTCCATATCAAGCTCAATCCTAAGAAGTGCACGTTCGGCGTTCCAGCCGGGCAGCTCCTAGGGTACCTAGTCTCTGCCCGTGGAATCGAAGCAGACCCGGAGAAAATACAGGCCATCCTCACAATGCAAAGGCCTTCAAAGCTTCACGATGTGCAGAAACTAGCAGGACGAGTAGCAGCGCTCAGTCGATTCATCAGCAAACTGGGTGAAAAGGCTCTACCATTCTATCGACTGATGAAGAACGCGGACAAGTTCGAGTGGACGCCAGAAGCTGAAGCAGCCTTCATAGATCTCAAGCGGATCCTCACAAGCCCTCCGATCCTCGTCGCACCTAAGGAACGGGAACCACTCTACCTGTATGTCTCGGCTACAAACAGGGTGGTGAGCACCGTACTGGTGGTCGAACGCATGGAGGAAGGGCACATCCAAAGCATACAACGTCCAGTCTACTACCTGAGCGAGGTTCTCTCCATATCAAAACAGCGGTACCCGCACTATCAAAAGCTGGCATACGCCGTATTTATGTCCTCAAGAAAGTTGACACACTACTTCACCGAGCACCCGATCACCGTGGTAAGTAACTCAGCAATCGGTGATATCCTCACAAACCCAAATGCAACGGGTCGAGTCACAAAATGGCTCATCGAGCTGGCTCCAAGAGACATCAAGTACGAACACCGAAGGCTATCAAAGCACAAGTCCTACCCGACTTCACAACCGAGTGGATAGAGGCCCAATTACCTGGAGCACCAGACGTGTCCAATTCCTGGACCATGTACTTCGATGGGTCCAAGAAACACGAAGGCGCAGGCGCAGGCGTCATCCTCATATCACCAAAAGGGGACAAGCTACGTTATGTTTTCTAGATGGGATTCAAACTACCCTCCAATAACGAGGCTGAATACGAGGCTCTGATCCATGGCATGCGGATGGCAAAAGCAGTTAAATTCAAACCTGATTCAAGGCCGGAAAACGCCTCCTGAAGCTCCGGCGAGTGCGGATTGAGATTCATTGGAAGAGCAGATGCGCTTTTTGCAGGTGAAGCGGGCAGGCTGCCGCTTTTCGAGTGGATCGGCGAGTCGCCGTGTGTCGCCTGGATCGGCGAGTTGCTGTTTGCTGACATGGCCGGCGAGTTGCCGTTTGCAGATGAGATCGGCGAGTTGCCGTTTGCTGGTGTGATCGGCGATTTGCCGTTTGCTGTTGGGACCGGCGAAACTTCGAGTCCAGCGCTATTCTTTCCCACAGACGGCGCCACTTGACGAGGGGTAGACTCATCAAGACCCATGGTTAAGGTCCCTAGGTTATGAATATGGGGGAGAGAACGTGGTAGAGCTGGAAGTATCGTCGGCTGACAAGCAGGGCAAAGATTTTACCCAGGTTCAGGGCCCTCGTGTGGAGGTAACACCCTACGTCCTGCCTGTCTGTTATTGCTTTGTGAATATGATGGTTACAAGGGTCCCGGCGAGATGTCGATCTCGCTAGGGTTTTGGTGGCTCTGAAAGTACGTGGTCTGGTTCGATGGCCCTCCCAGTCCTTAAATAATAGGCTGGGTCTCGGGTGTTCGTAACCGACTCGATTTACAAGTAAGGAAACTCTAAACCGACTATTGTTTCGCCAAACTTGGAGGATACTCCATCTTCGTGGGCCTCCCTTCATGGGCTTCATGTAGGCTCTGATAGTTGGGCCTAGTCGATACGTGCACCAGGTACCCTCATGGTAGGGTACCCGATAGGCATACCCATGTCACTGGTCTTCTCCACTCCAATATCCGCAATGTTGGTAAAATCAAGCATCTGCAGAGGCTAAAAGAATTCCATGTTAAGAAGGAGAGCATGGGATTTGAACTGAGAGAACTTGGGGCATTGACAGAGCTTGGAGAAGAACTGATTATACGTGGTCTTGAACACGTGACTACCAAGGAGGAAGCTACTGCAGCCAAACTGGTGTTGAAAAGGAATCTGAAGGAGTTGGAGTTACTTTGGGACACAGATCAACCAACTATAGATGATGATAGTCTTGATGCTCTGCAACCACACTCTAATCTTAGAGTACTTACAATTGCAAATCATGGTAGTACCATTGGTCCTAGTTGGTTGTGTACTGACATCTGCTTAACAAATTTAGAGACTCTCACTCTAGAAGGCATATTTTGGAGCACCCTTCCACCTTTTGGGAAGCTACCAAATCTCAAGGTACTCACTTTCAAGACAATTTCTGGAATGCGTCAATTTCAGTGTGGTGGAGCTCTAGACAAGTGTTTTATGAGCTTGAAGAAAGTTAGGTTTCATGAGATGCCAGAACTTGAAGAATGGTCTGTGGAACCGAATTGCCATTCCTTTCCAAGTCTTGAAAGAATCAAATGCATCGATTGTCCTAGTCTCCGTGTGATGCCCTTCTCGGATGTACACCAATTTGTGCAAACTTAAAGTTTCTAGGTGCCCCAAGATGTCTCTGCCCTCCATGCCTTACACCTCTACACTGACAAATTTTGTTATTGAAGCCAATTCAGAAAGGTTGACTTATGATGGAAAGAAATTGTTGGTTCGTGAGTATAGTGGTGCTTTGGCCTTCCATAATCTGGATAAAGTAGAAGACATATCTTTAGTACGTGTATCACACATTTCTGTATTGGAGGGAATGTCACATCTAGGCTCACTGCAGAAACTTTGCCTTTCATATTGCGAGGACCTGGTTCTTGTGCCTGTGGAGAATGGAGGAGGAATTCAGAAGGACAACTCTTTGCTCCAATCAGTATCAATAGTAGAATGTGGCAAGTTATTCTCTCAGTGGCCAAGGGGAGAAGCACGAGGTCGAGCTCAGACCATCTACCCTTTCCCTGCTTCCCTCAGTGAACTTTCTGTATACGAAGATCCAAGCATGAAGTCAATGGCTCTGCTCTCAAACCTCACATCTCTCACCAGTCTAACGCTACTACAAAGCAGTAATTTAACAGTGAACGGATTCAATCCTCTGACCGCAGTCAACCTCAAAGCACTGTATGTTGTTGGCTGCAACACATTAGCAGCAGATCTGCTCTTAGAGGTGGCACGGACCTACATCTCTAGATTGGAGACACTGGTGGTGGATGACATCTCTGGATTGCTTGTTGCTCCTATTTGCAAACTCCTCGCCCCGGCCCTCCACACACTCGGATTCAGTTCTGATAATAGGGCAGAAAGCTTCACAGAAAAGCAAGAGAAAGCGCTGCAGCTCCTCACCTCCCTCCAGAAACTAGAATTTTCCAATTGTAGCGGTCTGCAGTCCCTTCCTCAAGGGTTACATCGCCTTTCTTCTCTCAAGGATTTAAGTGTCTTTGATTGTCCAAAACTGCAATCGTTGCCCAAGGAGGGCTTCCCCGTTTCGCTGAGAAAACTATGGATACATCCTAGCACCGCTGAGATGGTCGAGCAATATGAGAAAATCAAAAGCACAAACCCAGATTTAACCGTCATTGATTTACTACTGCTACTGGAGAGAGCTCCTCCGGCACTAACCTCTGGCTCAGCCCATCTGCACACGCTTACACTGGTGCATACCGGCCGCGCATTTCACCGGTGCGATGGCTGCAAGAAGCAGCTCGGCGCAGACGAGGCCTGGTACCGGTGCGACCCATGCAACTTCGACCTCCACCGACCGTGCGCGCTAGCGCAGTCCACCCTCGTACACCTTCTTCACCAGTCCGTGCGCCGGCAACAGCAGGATCTAACCGTATGGTAACCCAAGGTAACACATGTCGCCTCCCTATTTTTTTCTTTTCTTTTCTGAATCATATTTTAAATTCTATAAAATCTCACAGCTGATGGCGCACTGATGCCTCCCCTTCCCTTCTCCCGCAGTTGAAGCGCGGCTGAGGTCTCCTGCAACCTTCCCAAGCTCACATCCGCCGCCACTTCCTGCCGCGGCTGCATGACGGCCTCCTCCGGCAGGCTCCCTTCCTGGCTCGCGCCGGCCCTCATCTTCCTCGGGCAGACGCGCCCGACGCGGTTGCCCTGCCCCTCCAGCTCCTGTCGACCACGGCCTCCTGCCGCCTCAAGCTCGCCGGGGAGCCCGCGCTCCGAGCTGTGCTCCTCCCCTGCTCGCCGTGGCCGAGCAACTCTGCCACCGCCCGCCATCACCTCCGTGGCAGGTGCTGTACTAACGTATTACTTCGTTACAGCTTGCAAGAGCGGCTGGACGCTAAATTTGAATGCTAAGGTGATACCAGATGGACTTAGAGGTGAATATCTATTCTATGTTTAAATTTAACTTTTTATAACAATCTTGTTAAGTAAAGAAGTCAAAGTCCACATTCCAGTTAGTTGCTCCTGTATGGAAATTTTAACTCAATGCATTATGTAACCTATTTTCAGAAGTGGGGAATATACAACTGACAGTACTGGAACCGGAAACATCAGGTGCAAGATACAACTACCACTCATCATTCTACAATGTTGGTAACTTTATGTCCATTTGCTATGCTTTTTGTTTGAATAGAATGTGCTTACTTTGATTCTTTCTCATTGCTTCTAAATTCTGACACTGCAGCATGGTGTACATAAGTTGTGGATCCTTTAAACCATGTAAAGTTTGCTATATGTATCTGCATCTGCATGCCACACATGTCATTTGTGGATCACGATGACACAATCGATACTCCCCCCAAGTGAATCTGCCGATTAGTATGCCCAAAACAAAGTTTTGATTCTTAATGACTGCATTCACAGTGCAAAGCAACCACTTTGACCTGCTTATTTATCTTTCTCCCACTTGCTTTCTTTTATAGTTACCCACAGTAGTAGGTGCGCTTCTATTTATCCTGTCTTATTTATAATTACCCACAGTAATATACTTATGCCATCACCATCACGTTACTTAACAATTAATATGTGTGTATTTTCTTCGTCAGGTTTCTGTTCCCTATGTGAAATAAAATAGGAGGGGCAGGACATCACTCACTCGGTACAGTTTAAGAAGAAGACTGTTGTCGTAACTGCATGAACATTTTTGACTGGGTGTTTTCTTGTCGCCGGGACTGAAGCCAGAATTATCCTTGTGCTCTTGTGCATGAAGCAGCAGGACTGAATAGGCTAAATACAGTTGGCATCATTCACAGTGAAGAGCAGGTATTTTACCTTTTTTCAACAAATATCTTATTTTCTTTTCATGCATCAAGTGCTTTTATTTTCTCTTACTTGATTCTTTTGACAGAATGTTGCTTTTTCAGGGCTATCCTTCAAGCACCTGATACAACATATATTCATATATGTTTCTGTTATCATATGTTCAATACCAGGTGGTGCATTTATTTTACAGGACGTTATGGATGTGACCTTCTACTATCGTGAAATTGTTTTGAGTTACACTCTGCTTCCCGGGCTGTTTGAACCTTGCAAAAAATAGACCTGATACCAAATACTTCAAGGAACGAATGGCATATTTTTGAAGCAGTGAGGAATGTTATTCGGTCTGCCGTCAGCCTATGTGTGCCACCAAGTTTATGCTTGGGCAGCATTCTGAAAGCATGAAGTACCCAGTTACTCGCAATCAAAAACTAGTGTACCCAGCTAAAGTCTTGCGCGAGATTGCATACACTTCTATGGTAACGACTGACTGGGCATCATTTGAGTTCCTTCTGCTTTGTTCATATTCTGACCCAAGTTCAGTTACCAGATTCCGCAGAACAATTGCAGCTACAGTAGTGTATTTCACAGTGGATTCAAGGCATAGCTCATCCTGAAGCAGTTGTCTTGATATGCTGCAAGGTCAGTGGTTCACCCTTTGTTCTCATTTTTTCGATGTTGCCTACTAATTCTCGAAAGTGTCTTGTGCGCGAAACATTGTAAATCTTAATCGCTCGAATATGTCGCCAGGTTGTTGCTTTTTGAGGGCCACATTCCTCAAGCAGCTGAGATAATATCATATATGGAAGAGAGGATCTATTTTACAAAATGACAAGATTGTAAGTTTCCTACTGTCTTGAAATTATTTGAGTTACACTCTACATAAATGCTTGCTAAGTAGTTTGAACCTTGGAAAATTAGGCCTGATACTGATTTTTTTTCTTATAGGACTCAAGTGCAGCATTTCTGAAGCAACGAGGATTATTATTTGTTCACTGGTTTGGTCTGACCTATCCTACCACCCAGGTTATGCTGGGGCAGATTACTGAAAGCATTGTTTCTTTCTTCCTCGAAGCAACTGGTCCGTGTCAGAGTGGTCTTCTCCTCTCCTTTCCTCTCTTTTTCCGGTTTCCCAACTAAAAGCTCATATGTTTGATCAACTCCGCTCCCATCTCACAGAATATCGACGTGACCGGAACGGAATGTCCTTGGGAGCGACGGTGATGCTGTATGCAGCACCGAACAGAGCAGGGATGTCGTCGTTCGCTGCGTACGTGGGAGGCGGCCGGCGGGCGGGTGCTCTGTACGGGGAAGCTGCCGGCGACTGTGATCTGTACGGGGAAGGCGGCCGGCCGGAGGGCGAGCGTAGAACTGACTGTGCTCTGTACGGGGAAGCGGCTGGCGACCGTGCTCGCTTTGGTGCTCTGCCGCCGGCCAGTCGGGGCGAGCGCCGCCGCTGCCCAGTCGGGAGGCCAAATACCAGCAGTTTTAGGTGGCATGTTTGCTAAACAGACTGCCTGTTAGGAGAAATCTCTTAGTGGGTTGCTTCTTATTTGGCATTATAATATACTCCCTCCGTTCCGTTTTATAAGACGTTTAGAGAATCCAGTACAAAATTTCGCAGTTCAACCAATTTCCGTACTTTCCAAAAATGCCCCCGGTCGGAGAAGGCTCTCTCGCCCACGTGTCCACGTTCCACTCTGTTCGCGCACCTTCCCCACTCCTCTTCCCCTATCCGCCTGTCGCCTCTAGCGTCGCCGACGCTCGCCGGCCCTCCGGGCTTTCCCTCTCCGTTTCCTACTTCACGGCGCCTCCGACGCGCTCCATGCTCGCCGACGCCCTCCGTGCTCTCCCTCTCCCGTTGGACGGCATCGAGGTCAAAGGCACCCTTTTTATGCGTCGGTCACATATTCTTGGGAGGTGGTGGTCGATCGGGCGGCGGCGATGGATCAGGGGCGAGAGGGTGCCGCAGAAGTGGTGGATCTGATCGCGGAGCGCAGGGAGGTGGAGCGGAAGGTCTCCGCGGGGCGCAGCCGAGCACCAGAGCAGAGTACCAGCGGGGCGCGCGCGGGGACGTGCCGCTGCTCTCGTCGGCCTGGAGCCTGCCGTGCTACGGGGAGGAGCGGGCCATGGAGCGGGCCGCGGTGGCGGGGGCGACGGAGATGTAGTCGTTTGCGCGCGCCGACCGCCGGAAGCCCATCTTCGGGGCCATGGTCGGCCTCGCGCTCGCCCTCATCTCCCTGCTCGTCGTCCTCCGCAAGCCGCACGACATCGTCATCCACTCCGTCTGGGCCATCCTCACCGTCGTCGTCGTCTTCGAGTTCAGCATCGGTACGCACAGCACGCGCCAATCCCCTCTACTTCTCTACCTTGTTATTCCATTCCGTGTGTGCAAGTGGATGATTTGCAAGTGGATTCCATTCCATCGTCGGCTAACAATTGTGCTCTGAATTTGTTGCTTGCTTGTGTAATTTCTGAACTGATTGATGTGGCTGATCTGCTCAAATTATCTGTGACCAAGTAAAATTCATTGAGTACAGATTGTTGTAGTGTGTTTGCTTGCAGTAGTGTGTTCTTTAGCATGAACTGAACTTGTTGTACTGAATTACACTTGCAGTAGTAGTGTAGTGCTTGGATTGCTTACACTGAATTACACAGTGCAGTAATTGACTGAATATTGCAGTAATTTGCAGTTAACTGAATATTGCCTGAAACTGCAGTAGTAAAACTTGCAGTTAACTGAATATTGCTGTAATTGCTGCAGTACTCCTTGCAATTGCAGCAGGTGTAGCTTGCTCTGTCAAACAATTGGAGTAGCAAACTTCAGTATTGTTTGTGCAAAATTAATTCTGTTTGCTTGCTTGCAGTTGGAATATTGTTTGGGCTTGCTTCCGCAAGCTTAATTGGATATTAATTGAATAAAATTAATACACTTGCTTGAACAAATGCAAGCTTGTAATTTTTGCTTGAATATGGAGTAGGAGTATTCATGCTTGAACAAATGTTGCTGTACAAGTTTTGCTTCAGTAGCAATTCTGATACACTTATCCTGGAGATCGATGGTCCATTTGTTTTATTTTCTTTGTCCTTTTATTGCATCTCCATATGCGTTTGGATAATTTATCAGAGTTGCAGTTCCTTGCTGTGCCTAGCCGTGCTGTGTTGGCGTTGCTGTTGCTGCTGTAGAAGTTTCCTTGCAGGGAGGAAAGGGAAAGTAGCTTGCATTAGCAGTAATTGGAGTACTGAATTTCACTAATATCTGGTCATCGTTGATCTAATGTTGTTGCAGGTGGAGTAGATTTGCTGCTGCTGCTGAGCTGTTGCAGGTGGATCTTTTGCTGCTGCTGCTGCTGCTGCTGCCTGGGATCCTTGATGTCTTGTGATGAACCTGGGAGCCTGGGGAACCTGGCAGCGAGCTGGGCTATGGCGCAGAGGAGCTTTCGCGCAGAAGAGCTCGGGCGCAGAGGAGATTTGACGCAGAGGAGCTGAGGCTCAGAAGAGATTTGGCAAAGAGGAGATAGGGCTTAGGGGGCGACGCTCCGGCGATCTTGTGCCCCGGCGATCTGAGGCGAGGAGGTGCGGTAACAATCTGGAGTACCAGCGACGATCTGCGCTCCGGAGATCTTGGGCGCAGAGGCGATGGGATCTGCGACGACCTGTTGCAGGGCTGGCCCAGCGAGGATCAGCGGAAGAGCCAGCGAGGTGCTCCTGGCCGGCGACGACCCAGCGAGGTGCTCCAGATCTGTTCGCTGTAATTGCTCCAGATCTGTTCGCTGTAACTGACCGGTTCGCTGGGGCGACGTAATTGCGGGAGGGCATTACTTGTTATTTGCGCGACTGAGCGGGGGCAGACACGTCATTAGAGCGATTTTGCACCCTGTCGGAATTTGCTTAAACGTCTTATATTTCGGAACGGAGGGAGTAGATTGTAGATATGTTGAAGACATCACAAGTTTACCAAAAAGAAGCTATGAGTTATTGAAGGCTCTCTCCCTGGTGAAAAGTTTTGCTGTAAGCCTAGTATTTTTTTTGTCTTAATTGGGTATTACACAATTTAAGTTTTGATACAAGCCTAGTTTGTTATTTTCTGGTAAAACTCTTACATGCTTGTTGCCACTTGGCTGGAGCTCAGAATTACCCTGACTACTCATTCGGCTCAATCCAGTAGGGCAAGGTAGGGTGGCCGCCCTAACTTTTTTTTTTGACAAAAACATTAGCATGCATGTATTTTTCTGAACAATTTGAGTGGTTGTACATAAAAAACAGACCATATATTAGAAAGTTATGCTTGTTTTAGTTAACACTGCACAAAACTGATTCCGAAAGGAGGGACTAGGTCTAGTCTAATCCGAAATGAACTAATTCTCAATGTAACATAACCCGACTCTAAACAATGTTCTAAGTGCGGTATTTAAGTAGGACTGGCAGGGCTGGTCCTGACATTTTGGGGGCCCGGGGCGAAATTAAAATCTAAGGCCCCTTAATATCTCCATTAAAATAGTGATAAACAAATTTATGAAATGTGACATATACATAATATCCAAAAGTATATTAAAATGAGATAATGTAAACATAAGTTATCTGCACTCACTTAAAACCTACATATATTTTTGGGAATTTTTGAAATGTACACTTCAATCTGATTGCCGTATCTCCTATAACTAAAAAGTAATTAATTTAAATCTTATTGCAGGGAACAACTAGAGAAAATTACAGAACTATATGTGAAGCTAAGAAATTTGACCACTCCTTTACTAATCATTGGGATAGTAGCTTCAGTTAAAAACTCACCCTCCTAACCAGCGCAATTGCTAGCACTATGTACGCAGGGTATATCATCTGTATGAATTGGGAGATCCTCGACGCAGCAGCAGAATTATCAGATCAATAACATGAGAAAATCGGCCAATCCACGATACGAATTAGCGTCGGTGTTACACACGTACCTGGTGGCAAGGTCCACTGATAGCAGTTAAAAAAAGGTCAACTGATCGCATACCCTCGACGCTGCAGGCAACATGAATGTTTGACCGACGGTGGCGGCCGGAAGCGATTTGCTCTTGCGAATTCAACTGCGCAGCGAAACGTAGGCGGTGATGGACAAATGGGATCTTTGCTACGAACTGATTCATGGGCCTGCCTACAACGATGGGGCGCAGTAAATAGAGATCGGAACTATAGAAGATCAGGTGACGAGATCTCTTCTATTTTAGCAAATCAAGCATCGTGATATACGGCGACTTGCGTGGATGCGCCCGCACTTGGCCAGGCTGCGCGTCGCTGCAAAAAGCCTCTGTTCTGCCTACACTATAGTGGGCCAGTACATAAGGTAGCTAGCAGCTAGGGGCCCCTACGTTTCACGGGCCCGGGGCGGCCGCCCCTCCAGCCCTGCCCCACGGCGGGGCCTGAGGACTGGAGAGTATTTTGCCAACCTATGAGGTGGCCAAAACAAACATTTAGATATTTGATGGATTATGTTTTATGATACTTTAAATTTTTATATTTTATTGGTCTATAATTTTAATTGTATTAGTTCAGGAAATGTCTTTGGTTAAAAATGTGAGGGCACGCCTGCTCAATTGGAAAAATGATGGTTGGGACCTCCCTCGGAAGATATCAATTTGCGTAGAAAATGATATCATAACTCCAAGTTTTAATGAAACGGTAACAAAATGGGGGGTAAATTGAGAAAAAGGGAAGACGTTAGGTCATTGCTGATTATTTTTACAGTGCGAAGATCTTCTATTTTGCAATACACTATATTAACACTGATTTTGACCATTGGTTAAATTAGCTATATTCAGAATTGTTTCTGAATTTGTCTTGTCTTGGTTATTTTTGTATGATTTTTTCTTGGGAACTTGTCTTACATTGAATAAAACTAGTCAGAATAATATTTCTTTGAAAAAACTTTCAAAGTGTTTCCTGCTTCAAACAAAATCAAGATGAGATGTTGAACCGATGACTCTATTTTATCAATGAACCAAATAAGAGTGTTATCATAAGATTTATTTGACATTTAGATTTTTACCGTACTTGTTATCACACTGATGTCTTTACTTTCGATAGAGCATGTTCTAAGTGCGAGAAATCAATCCTATTCATTGAGCCTGAATCACTATTATTCAGGGATTCAGAGAGAGACTAACTTAATGAATTTAATCAATTTGTGCTTGAAGCCGCTTGGAGGGAGTTTTTGACGATCACTAGTGGAAAAAGGGCTTCTTGTACCGGGTGGTAAGGACCTCTGGTCCCGGATGCCCACCCGGGACGCCACAATCGGGACTAGAGGCCCCCCCTCTAGTCCCGGGTGGCTTACGTCCCGATACAAGAGAGGTACACGTGGGGTCATGGCAGAGCGCGTGCTGAGCACTTCTTGTACCGGTCCGTAATACGGCCCGGTACAAGAGAGGTAAACGTGGGGCCGTGGCAGAGCGCGTGCTGAGGACTTCTTGTACCGGTCCGTAATACGGCCCGGTACAAGAGAGGCCCCACGTGGCGGCCTCTTCTGCCTTTATTTGTTTTTCCAGCTTATTACATATATGGTTAATTAATTACAAATCAGAAAAAAATATAGCATATCAAAATATTCATAAAAGAAATATTTATGAGAATTCGACTGGGACTAGAGCCCGTCTATTCGATTACAACCGGGACTAGATCCCGTCTATTCGATTACAAGCGGGAATAGAGCCCGTCTATTCGATTACAACCGGGACTAGAGCCCATGTATTCGATTACATAGAGGTCGACCGGGACTAGAACCCGTCTGTTCGATTACATGGAGATCATTTCTTGGACCCGTCGATGGCATTGTATCTTCCCTTTGGGTTTATGACATAGTCCAACAAAAATCTCGCATTTTCCTCTTGAAGTGGTCGAAAGCGGTCCTTTAGTTCCAGGTTCCTCCGCATGCTATCCATCTATAAAAGAAGGAAAACAATGTGAATATCAATCATCATAACAGAAATTATGAATTACACTCAACACAATTGATGGTAATAAAATAAAACTGTGAATATATTTTGTTCTCTTACGTCTAGAAATTTCTTTGGGTTCCGCTCACTGACCTCCCGGCGCATCCACTGGCACACGAAGTATCCACACAAATTGGTCCCCGGTGGCTGCCTCTCGCAGGTCTTTAAGAGAATAGATTTCAATCAAATAATAATCAAGCATGGTATAGCTCGTACTACTTACCTTGTCAGGATAAAAACTAAGCACCTCTTTAAATTGACCTGCTGTCCTCGCTCTGAATTCTTTCCAGATGCTGCCCGGCAAACAAATGAATAAATGAGTTATTAATTAGTTACTTGATATCTCAGGAATTGAACAAATTAAAGAGATCGATGTAGTACGATAGAAAATACCTTTGGAGGACATCTATAATTAGTTGGTACCTCTCTTGGGGCCACCCCAATGAGTCGAATATGTCAACTCTTGCATCATCAACTTGAATGATTAGCAGAATGTAATGGTCGCTGCGCACGTTTATATATGTCAGTAACTAATCAGTTACACTTAACATCGAGTAAGCAAAAATTAATGTGTACAAGACAGTAACACTCTTAATTACCTGAAGTGGTAAGGAAACAATATCTTCCTTTTATAATTTTGCCTATGTATGAACCTAAACAAGTTGGCCTTCGTTTCCACGGGGTAATCCCGTAGCAATTTTTCATTAATTCGGACCGGGTCAATGAACCCAAAGTCAAATATTCTCATTCTGTCACATTCATCACTCTTCATTCTGCATAATAGCGTAGTGAGCATAATTAGAACAAGCAATGACCGAGCTGAGTTATAGACTTTATTTTAGAAATAAATGAATTGAATCACTTACAGACAATAGGTACTGACGATACTCAAGTCCAGAGAGTCAAGCTGGTATAACTGATAGAGTTCTTCAAGATAAACAGTTAACTCGTCTTTACCTATGTAATGTTCTTCTGTAACTTGTACAAGGAGCACTTTTCGATCTAGCTTTGTGACATCCATGTACCAGTCATGCAGTCTTCGCATTTGTGTTGGTAGAAACTCGATCTGCTCAGGTGGCACTAGAGAATTCCCGTATTTCCAGGTCCATTTATCAACATGCATATAGGGGGGGGGGGGGAGGTCTTCTGCATCCAGTTGAGAAAGTGACATACCAACTTCTGTAGCAAATTTCGCGTGGTAGGCTAAATCATCAGTGTTCGCCGTGCACACGGAGCCCTTATCAGTGGTCACCTTAAGCGGGGAGATCGACTGTTTTGACTGTGCTCCGAGCTGGGCAACATCTCTTTTTCTTTTCCCGCTGTCACTAGTACTTGTCGTCTTGCTGGAGCGAATTCTACCCAGACAACGTGCATAGTCATCTTTCCTATTTATCTCGACTTGCGATGGATGATTAAGAAAATCCGTAGCCCACTTTTTTTGATCTGCCGTATATACTTGCTTCGGCGGGGGTTTTTTGGGTTTCATCTGTCTTTTAACGTCGGTTGCCACGGCCGCGGCATTTTCCTCTACAGTCCTTTCCCAAGGTCTCGGGGGAGGAACCTTTGGTACTTTTGGGAGGGGTTCTTGTCGGGGTCCTTGTCGGGGTCCTTTCCCAAATGCAGCGGCGAAGATCGAGATGGACTCGTGTTGTGGTGGTCGTCCAAGTCGTCATCATGTGGACTTGGAGGCGATGGTGGCCTTGGCGCCGTCCAACCTGGAATCACGATGTATTTCTTGGGCCATAGAATGAGTCCACCCTGGACATCTCCCAGTGTCCTCTCATCATCACCTCCAGGGATTTGAAGTTTGAGTGATTCAAATCCGGGGTGAATTTGATCCACGCCGACATGAGCATAGCCATCTGGAATCTCATTGCCCAAATACAGTGCTGTAGATTCACAAGGTAAAGCATAGCCCTCCGTCGCCTTCACGGATAAGTTTCTCATAGCCTCATGTAGCTCACAACTTGTCTTCTCAGTGATATAATCCACGGGGTAGGTGTAATTCGATGGCTCATCAGCACCAACCCCCGTGGAAGCCACGCTGCTTCTCAGTTGAGATGGACCACCTGTTGGAGCACCTTCCTGCAGATGACGAGTTGCCCCATGCTCGCGCATTTCATCTACTTGCTGATGAAGGTGGCTCACCATAATTTCTAGTTGCTCAACCGGTCTAATTCCTCCTGCTCCTTCCTCTTCTTTGCTCTTGCTCGGCTTCTATAAGATTCACGGTCCTCAGGAAACCCTTGATCCCATGGCACAACTCCAATGCCTCGTATTCGTCCTCCTTTTTCTTTATTACCGAGGACCTAGATAAAAATATATCTATGTCAAGTTGGTCGGCATGATTGTCATAAACACGAAACGAAACAAATATATAGTTATACAAACCTTTGTCATCTCGTCGTTCTCTCGGTCGGGAATAAACTTTCCCTCTCGAGCATCGGCGATTGCATCAACAATTTGCTTCCGGGGTATAGGAGTTTCTTTCTTTTCATCAACTATTAGATCCCCTGTTTCCATGTCATACTCCGCCCCATGCGCAAGCATCCAATTTCTGCATCTACGGGGCCAGTTATATGTAATTGGAGTGATCCCTTTATTGCGCAGCTCAGCCTCAATCTTATCCCACTTAGGCTCGACACTTATGTAGCCACCTGCCCCCATCTTATGGTGATATATCTTTTTCGCTGCATTTTCCTTATTCTTTTTTGATCTTTCCTTAGCTACTTCTGATCCCTTGTATTCCAGAAATGCCTTCTAGTGAGGCCGGTGCCTCTCTAGTGTCCCAGTGAAATCTGGAGCTTTCTTTTTCGATTGCCAATCACGGTATAATCTGTTCTTGTAATTGTTGAATTGTTCAGCCATCTTCTTCAGAGCCCAATGCTTGACTTTTTTCGTCATGGCTTGTGTCCTTTCGGTACAATCCAACACCGGTAGGGTGAACTTTTCTATGACCTTGTTCCAAAGCACATCTTTAGTTCTCTCGCTGACCCAACTAGGTTTTATGGCGCCCTCTAAGTTTTTTGCCTCGTTCCATTCCTGAATGCTGATCGGAACATTGTTCCTAACAACAACTCCGCATTGATGCACAAACTTAGATGCGTTCTCCTTGGGCTCCAACGGTTTGCCATCTGCAGAGACGACCTCAATTATGAGATGTGCATCTGCGACCAACCCTTTGGCATGGCCTTGTTTAGTTTCTGCAGATTGGGCCGATGCGGAGGTCTAAAAATTAAAAAAAATATGTGTTAATACATACATATAGTAATCAATTATTCCATCTGATCAACATATGCTTAATATACCTCGCCAGACTGCGGAGGTGCACAAATTAGCGAGTCGTCATTGCACTCGATGCTCGTTTGCGTTTCGTCTCTTTGTTCCTCCTCCATTCCCGGACCGGACTCGTTCAAAAATCCTGAGTCATCTTCTGTTCCACCGGCTTCTGCTCCCCCCACGGGTTCACGTATAATGTCGAACACCTCATTTTCAAGGTGTCTGTTGTTGAAGTTATCCATTGGGCTTAACTAATACAAAAGAAATATAAAACAATGTTAGCATTAATTAGAAGAATACAAAAGTTATACAAAAGAAATTTGCAAAAAGTATCACTAATACATAGAAATTTAAATTTACACTTAGCAAATTTAAATCTCTAACCCTAAATTTCTAACCCTAAATTTAAATTTCTAACACTAAATTTAAATTTGTAACCCTAAATTTAAATTTCTAACACAAAAATTTAAATTTCTAACCCTAAATTATTAACACTATAAAAATCTAACCCTAAATTACTAACACAAAAATTTTAATTTTAATTTCTAACCCCAAATTACTAACACTAAAAAAATCTAACCCTAAAATTTCTAACCCTAAATTTAAATTTCTAACACTAAATTTGAATTTCTAACACTAAATTTAAATTTCTAACACAAAAATTTAAATTTCTACCCCTAAATTACTAAAACTAAAAAAATCTAACCCTAAATTACTAACACAAAAAATTAAATTTAAATTTCTAACCCTAAATTACTAACACAAAAAAAAAAAAAAAACTAACCTAATTTCTAACCGTACCGTAGGCGGCGAGCTCGCAGGCGCGCGGCCGTCGAGGCGGTGGAGGAGGAGGAGGAGGGCACGGCGGCGTGTGGAGGAGGCGCCGCGGCGGCGGAGGAGGAGAGGCGGCCGGAGAGGCGGAGGGCGGAGGAGGAGAGGCGGAGGGAGAGGCGGCGCGAGCGGCGGCGGCGCGTGGAGGTGATGGGGCGCGAGCGGCCGATGAATTTAGCAGCCTGACGGCGTCGATTTCATCGGCGGCGGCGTCCTCCAATTTCTTCTCGCGGGTCGTGGCTCGGCCCGGGGTGGAAGACGGGTATTTATAGCAGGATGCCTCTAGTACCGGGCCGTGGCACCGCCCAGTACTAGAGGTTTTTCTCCTGGTCAGATTCCTGCGCGCCCAAATAGAGCTCTAGTACCGGGTGGAGCCACCACCCGGTACTAGAGGTCCTTTTTTTGGCTATCCCGCATGAAACTTTCAAATTTTTGCGTGCAAATTTTTGAAATATATTTGGATTTGAATTTGCATAATTTCTACATACTTTTGAATCTAACAACAATTTCAACATGAAAAGTGTTTGAATTTGAATAAGTAATGCAAAACCATTTTTTGTTTTCTAAAATAATTATTCTATCTATTCAAACTATTATACATTTTGCCATTTTCAATTAAAAATGCATTAACTAATATAGTTTGAATTAAAAAAGAATTAACTAATATAGTTTGAATTTGAATAATTTCTACATACTTTTGAATCTGACAACAAGTTCAACATGAAGTGTTTGAATTTGAATAAGTAATTCAAAACCATTTTATGTTTTCTAAAATAATTATTCTATCTATTCAAACTATTATACATTTTGCCATTTTCAATTAAAAATGCATTAACTAATATAGTTTGAATTAAAAATGCATTAACTAATATAGTTTGAATTAAAAATGCATTTATTAATATAGTTTGAATTAAAAATGCATTTACTAATATAGTTTTAATTAAAAATGGATTAACTAATATAGTTTGAATTAAAAATGCATTAACTAATATAGTTTGAATTAAAAATGCATTAACTAATATAGGCAACGTTGGGGGAGGACACGTGACTGACCCGCCTTTAGTCCCGGTTGGTAATCACACGGATCGTGTGTTTCTTTCAAACGCTTGTGAGCCGTTGGATCAGGGTTGTGTTTCTTTTGACGGCTTGTGCCGTTGGATCAGGGGTGTGTTTCTTCTCGTGAGCCACATGACCCTATATATAGCGCCCCTCCCCGACATGTTCGGCACTCAGTGTCTACTCCTTGTAGTTCATTTTGGTATACAAAGCATTCGGATTCCCCGCATAGGTCCAACGGTGCATTTGATATGCGGGCACTCACGAGCCACCGTTGGGCTGTATGCAGGGGAAACCGTGTGTTTTGTTCTATATATCTACATAATCCTTCAGTTCATCGACCGAATGCAAATCATTCGGATTCCCGTCATACATCCCAACGGTGCATTTGATATGCAGTCACTCACGAGGCACAGTTGGGCTGTATGACGGGGAAACCGTGTGTTTTGGTCAGTTTTTTCTTTTAACTTTTGCTTATATATAAGGAGGCTCCACACCGCCCTCCGTCCCCTCCCCAAGGTGCTGCCCTCTCCCTCCCCTACCTAGGTTGCATGCACCTTAGGTGTTTGATCAAATTCCCCACTCATTTTTTTCAGATCTCGGTGACGATGTCCGGCCTGTTGGATGCGAGGGGCGATGTCCGGGACTGGGCTCCGTCGGGCTGGCACTGGGAGGTGGTATCTTCCGGAACGCGTCGCTTGGTGAGGAATCCGGGTGGCGTCGTCGACCCGGATCTTGTTTGGTGGAAGTCGCGTGGGCCACACTCGGTGCAGAGGGAGCCGGCCCCGAGGAGGTGGTACGTCGCCGTATCAGGGAAGAGAACGAGCACGTCAATCGCAATGTGTTTATGTTGGATATGCCAGCGAGTATTGACCCTGTGATGGTTCCTGCTCTTTGGGTGCGCAGCGTCGGCCGCTCAGCACCCCGTGGCTTAGGACCCGGCAAAAGTTAGTGATATTATTCGTGATGTATTATGGTGAAATAAAAATGGACCCGAGCTATGTAACTGGATTAAATAAAGATGTATGCGTGATAGTTTTGTATTATTACAGTTCTCTTCTGAGTTTTCAGAACACAGTTACATAAAAGTTAATATATTATTACACATCACCAACAACATCCCTATCTAGTCTTCGCTTTTTCTCGTGTGTGTCCCTTTCTTCTGATTGCGCCGTAACCATGGACAATCTTCATCATTTAACTTGATGCTTGGGTCAATGTTCACTTTGAAGGGCGGAATTTCATGAAACTTGTTGTAATCTTCTGACATGTCTGTCTTGTCCTCCACTCCCACGATGTTTCTTTTCCCTGAAAGAACTATGTGGCGCTTTGGCTCATCGGCTGATGTATTCGCTTGCTTATCTTTTCTTTTTTTCGGTTTGGTAGACATGTCCTTCACATAGAAAACCTGAGCCACATCATTGGCTAGAACGAATGGTTCGGTGTCGTACGCAAGATTCTTGAGATCCACTGTAGTCATTCCGTACAATGGGTCTACCTTTACCCCGCCGCCTTTCAGGTTGAACCATTTGCACCAGAACAAAGGGACCTTAAAAGAAGGTCCATAGTCAAGTTCCCATATCTGCTCTATGTAACCATAATATGTGACCTTTTGCCCACTGTTGTTTGTTGAATCATCAAAGCGGACACCACTGTTTTGGTTGGTGCTCTTTTGATCTTGTGCGATCGTGTAAAATGTATTCGCATTTATCTCGTACCCTTGGAAAGTCCAAATAGTCGAAGATGGTCCCCTAGACAACAAGTACAGCTCATCTGAGACAGTGTTGTCATTGTTGAGATGTGTTTGCAACCAACCGCCAAAATTCTCCATGTGTTCCTTTGTAATGAAGGAGTCATCCATCCCCGGGTTCTTGGAGCGTACAATATTCTTGTGCTTCTGGATATACGGAGCCACCAAACTGGAATTATGTAGAACTGTGTAGTGTGCTTGTGTGAAAGAATGCCCGTCCCTACATATTATTGATTTCCTTCCTAGAGTGCCTTTTCCACTCAGTCTCCCCTCATGTCGCGATTCAGGAAGACCAATCGGCTTAATGCCAGGAATAAAGTCAACACAAAACTCAATGACCTCCTCTGTTCCATAGCCTTTGGAGATGCTTCCTTCTGGCCTAGCACGGTTATGAACATACTTCTTCAAGACTCCCATGAACCTCTCAAAGGGGAACATATTGTGTAGAAATACAGGACCCAGAATGGTAATCTCGTCGACCAGGTGTACTAGGAGATGTGTCATAATATTGAAGAAGGATGGTGGGAACACCAACTCAAAACTAACGAGACATTGAACCACATCCTTCTGTAGCCTTGGTAGAATGGCTAGATCGATTACCTTCTGCGAAATTGCATTGAGGAACGCACATAGCTTAACAATGGGTAGTCGAACATTTTCCGGTAGAAGCCCCCGCAATGCAACCGGAAGCAATTGAGTCATAAGCACGTGGCAGTCATGAGACTTTAGGTTCTGGAACTTTTTCTCTGCCATATTTATTATTCCCTTTATATTCGACGAGAAGCCAGACGGGACCTTCATACTGCTCAGGACTTCGAAAAATATCTCCTTCTCTTCTTTGGTAAGAGCGTAGCTAGCAGGACTTAGACGTCCTTTATCCGTCTTCATTGGATGCAGGTTGTCTGGGTCTTTCATACGTTGCTGGTCTTGCCGTGCTTCCGGCGTATCTTTTGTCTTCCCATACACGCCCAAGAAGCCTAGCAGGTTCACGCAAACATTCTTCGTCACGTGCATCACGTCGATTGCAGAGCGGACCTGTAGGAGTTTCCAGTAGGGTAGCTCCCAAAATATAGACTTCTTCTTCCACATGGGTACGTGTCCGTCAACGTCATTCGGAACAGACTGTCCGCCAGGACCCTTTCCAAAGATTACTTCTAAATCCTTGACCATATCATATATAACATCACCAGTAGGGGGGTGGCTTCGTCCGGTGATCTGCCTCACCTTTGAAATGCTTGCCTCTCTTTCTTACAGGATGCTGCCTTAGAAGAAATCGACGATGCCCCGGGTACACATTCTTGTTACCTAAATATATACTTTCAGTCTTATCTAAACAGTGCGTGCATGCATTGTATCCCTTGTTTGACTGTCCTGAAATGTTACTAAGAGCAGGCCAATCATTGATGGTTACAAATAACAACGCTCGTAGGTCAAATGGCTCCTGTTTGTACTCATCCCACACACGTACCCCTTCATCACGCCACAACTGTAAAAGTTCTTCAACTAATGGCCTCAGGTACACATCAATGTCGTTGCCGGGTTGCTTCGGGCCTTGGATGAGCACTGGCATCATAATGAACTTCCGCTTCATGCACAACCAAGGAGGAAGGTTATAGATACATAGAGTCACAGGCCAGGTGCTATGACTGCTGCTCTGCTCCCCAAAAGGATTAAAGCCATCCGTACTTAGACCAAACCTTAAGTTCCTTGCGTCACGTGCAAATTCCTTAAACTCTCTATCGATTTTTCTCCACTGCGACCCATCAGCCGGGTGTCTCGACATCTCGTCGTTCTTGCGGTCTTCTTTGTGCCATCGCAACAACTTGGCATGCTCTTTGTTTCTGAACAAACGTTTCAACCGTGGTATTATAGGAGCGTACCACATCACCTTGGCAGGAACCCTCTTCCTGGGGGCTGGCCCTCAACATCACCAGGGTCATCTCGTCTGATCTTATATCGCAATGCACCGCATACCGGGCATTCATTCATATTCTCGTACTGCTCACCGCGGTAGAGGATGCAGTCATTAATGCATGCATGTATCTTCTGCACATCTAATCCTAGAGGGCAGATAACCTTCTTTGCTTCGTACGTACTGTCAGGCAATTCGTTATCCTTTGGAAGCTTTTGCTTCATTATTTTCAGTAAATTCCCAAATCCCTTGTCAGATAAACCATTCTCTGCCTTCCATTGCAGTAATTCCAGTGTGGTACCGAGCTTTGTGTTGCCATCTTCGCAAGTTGGGTACAACTTTTTTTTGTGATCCTCTAACATGTGCTCCAACTTCAACTTCTCGAGTGCACTTTCTGCTTCGGTCTGTGCATCAACGATGACCCGCCGTAAATCATCATCTATGATGGGCTCATCTGGTACCTCTTCATCTTCAGCTTCCCCCTTGCATTACCACCGTATTCAGGGCACATGTAGTTGTCATCGTTCTGTTCTTCTTCGTTGTCTTCCATCATAACCCCTCTTTCTCCGTGCTTGGTCCAACAATTATAGCCGGACATGAAACCAAACTGAATCAGGTGGATGTGAAGGGTTTTTGAGCAAGAGTAATCCTTCTCATTCCGACAGTTACGGCATGGACAACACATAAAACCATTCCCGTGTTTGCCTCAGCCACGTTGAGAAAAAACGCAGGCCTTGCATGTACTCGTTAGAGCGTCGGTCAGCGTACATCCATGGATGGCTCATCTGCATTATATAAGTATGTCAAACGCAATCACGATGCTAAAACCCATTACGGTAAACGAACATAATAGATAACTGACCATATTCATTAATACAAGTTCATCACATTAAAACCAAAGTAGAGTAGTGACCAAATGTAATACATAGTTCTCATAAAACATACATTTAAACCAACATACAACTATCCAAAGAATTTAATTCCAACAACAAATGCGATCAAAATCGCAACTAAGGTAATTATTGAACCAACAGCATAATGATACCAAGCCTCTTGACTAATGGCATAATTTCTAATATTTTTAATCTTCAAGCGCATTGCATCCATCTTGATCTCGTGAGCATCGACGACGTCGGCAAGCTTGAACTCCTGTTCAGCGACGATGTCGGCAAGCTTGAACTCGTGTTCAGCGACGATGTCGGCAAGCTTGAACTCCAATTTCATCTTCTCTTCTAGGCATTGGAGACGAAGATCTTCACTTCTTTTCAATTTTGCTTTCAAATCATTGTTTTCTTTTATAAAAAACTCGACAATAGGGTCGGTTGGAATTTCCGGTTCAACTACCTCCTAGATAAAAATATATCTATGTCAAGTTGGTCGGCATGATTGTCATAAACACGAAACGAAACAAATATATAGTTATAACAAACAATCATACCACATCCGAATAATAGAGCGGACGAGAGCCGGTGTGGTCAGGTGTCAAAACCATGGCACTATATATATATAACAAACAATTATACAACTAATAAAATTATACAAATAATAATTATGCATCTAAATCATACATCTAAGATTTTTTGAAATAAAAGTTTTAAAAAGAGGCTTACCGAGGTGGTGCCGGTGACGGGACAACGCGGGCGATCAACGGCGGTGAGCACGGCACTAGAACACACAAATCATAATTTAATTTTAGCTCAAATTGCATATAAAACAAATGAACTCCCTAACTTAGGCATTTCATCAAACACCTAGCTAGCACCTCAAAAATGAAATGAGCTAAGCTAGTATGGAAATGAGCTAAAATGAGGAACGCCGGATGAAAGGATCAAGTTGCTAACCCTTGAAAAGATGGATGCCGTTAATCTTGACAAATCATGGAGGAAAATGGAGATGAACTCGAGCTCGGGAGAGTAAAACAATGGAGAAAATGGTGATGCACTCGAGCTGCAAAATGGATATGCTCTCGGGGGGTGGAAGATGATATAGTGGGAACATTAGTACCGGGTCGTAGCACGACCCGGTACTAAAGCTCCACCTTCTAGTACCGGGCCGTTATACGAGCCGGTGCTAGAGGTGCTCGCGTGGGCCCCGCGCTGCTGCTGCCCTGCCACAGACCTCTAGTACTGGCTCGTATCACGGCCCGGTACTAGAGGTCCCCTACGACCCGGTACAAGACCTGCGCGGCCTCGTTGCTTTTGAACCGGTACTAGAGCCACACTCTAGTACCGGTTCGTAAGCCACCCGGGACTAGAGCCAATTTTGGCTCTGGACGAAAGGCTATGTTTCCACTAGTGGATATTTATGAATTAACTGCTTTGGACAACTGAAACTTGCATATTCATGTTCAAAATTATGTTATACAAATTCTACATCTTACCTGGTGGGATGGGGGGCCATCGCCCCCTCCCCCCACACTCATGATTCCAAATAAATGTTGATAGATGTTTTTACTCCGCCCTACCTAAATTTTGGGCCGTCCTTCGCCACTGGAACTAGGTGAACAATTTTATATTCTAACAGTATTGCAGCTATCTGTGTTTGGCTTGTCAAACAAGTACTGTGTTCCATTTTCCATATTTTACCGAGCTTTCTTTTTGTAAACACAAATGGGTCAGCTTCCTTGTGTCCAAGAAACAAATGAGTTCTTGTGTTAAATATGCATGTTATGTCCTTACGATAATTAATATGGATTAGAGTGAGTATATGAATTTAGAGGAATCATGTGTACCTGCGTGTCAAAACTGCATGGGGACGAATGGAGATCCTATTTTACGTTGTTTCTATTCCTAAATGCACGAAGAAATCAATAATATTCTGGTAGTGTTGGCAATATGAAGACTAACTTAGATCCTAGTTTCCATGTCTACATCAGCGCAGAGAAATCTCTGCGTATGTGATTCTTTTGAGTGGATAGGTCAGCCACACTAAAAAAATTCATCTAAAATAATCTCCCTAATCCATGTATCTCAAATAATCTAGTGTAAATATGGGCATCGTTTAAGAATAGGACATCTGTTGGAGCTGCTCTTCATTCCTCTACTAGGGTATAGTTTAGTTTAGAACTTTGTTCAAAATTTTAAGAATCTATCCTAAATTTGAGTGAAATTTGCTGGTTCAATTTAGTTTGTCGTTTTTAAATTCTTATTATTTTTTTTCATTGCGGGCGCCGCTGGTTGTTCTTAATTTTTCGTGAATATCTCAATTTTATTTATTTTTACAAGAAGTTTTTTTTTGGCTCAGAACTCCTTGGACGCTATTTTTGTAATAAAAATATTCTGTTCATTTATTTTTTGGAGGTATTCATGTCCTTTAATTTTTCCGAATAATGTTCTTAATTTCACATGAAATACGGCATGATTATCATATTCTTAATTATATTTTATGCTTATGTAACACGGTTGATTTAACATATGCTAGACATTCATGTTCTTGTAGTTTTCTATTACGACGGTGCAATTCAAAATATGTATAGAAATATCATCTCTTTATAAACTATACTACTCTTCCACTTTCTTCTAACCAGAATTTAGTAAAATGCAAAGGAAATATATCCAATGTATTACTACTCTTTCACTTTTGGTTTTTGGAGGGTTTTCATGGTCTTCATTGCGGCCAGACAAGCACACGGCCCGAGGGGTTGCTTGGGCCACCATGCATGCGCCAGTAAAAAAGGTCTGCGGTCCAGATTGATGGAAAATCGTTAGTTTTGCCATCGAGGCCAGAGCAGAGAGAGAGAGGTGGAGCGGGGCCGGCGCTGGCGATTGGTGTCGGCGACGGGGGCGATGTTCGAGTGGATGTGCAGAGGCACGACCAAGCTACCCCTGCTGCTGTCAGAACCACGATAAGCTGCGATGGTTCAAAATCGTTCCAAATCATGTGTAACACATAGTAGTAGGTAAGCTGAAAACAGAAGCAACAGTAAATTGTAGTGTATCTTGCCGGCCGATGTAGGCTATCAGTTGGTATTTCACTGTTGAGCAAATAAAGTTATAGTATCCATGGTGAAACAAAATCCTTTCACAAAATATTAAACTTGTTTGGATTTTCATATCAATCTCATTTCGTTTATGTCAATTGCAGGGAGTTGTCAGAGGTTGATTTTGCTGATCTTCTGCATAAACCTGGTTGATTTTCGTGGCCATGGTCACCACCACTGGTTGTCATGAAGGCTGAACCAGGGAAAGCAGAGGGCAGAGAGACTGATGGAGGGCCCAAAAGTGAGGGCGTATCAAGAAAAATATACTTGAGGTGGCTGGGCCAAACTGAAGAGACTGAAACCTAGCTAACCCGCAAGAACCCGGCACCAAAGCTGCATCTGAGCTCTCCATTGCTGAGAAGCAAGATGGCTGAAGTGATGGCAACGTGGATGAGGTGGGCGACTATATTGCATTCTGTCTGTACCTTTCTTCTGAATGTCGGATGAGGTGGTTGACAAATCCAATGTCCATTACGATCGAATGTTGCTTTAGTTTCCGCACGGATCTGTTTTGCTTTGGTAGCAAATTATTCTCACATCAAGATAATATGCTTCAAGCGGACCGTAGATACAAGCACTATATATATATATATATATATATATATATATACATTACCACCAAATGCAAGATGTGCTTTCATCTTTTGATGTCGTGGTCTCATGGCTAGGGCCGGATCTGCCAAGGTTCAGTTTTCGAAGTCTAGCAGGCAGGCCTTCCTTCTTTTTAGGTTTCCCTACTAAATACTAAAGCTCATCTAGAGTCAGGAGTGGTATCTTGCGTGATCGATATTGTGTCATTGTGTGTCTGGCACTTATAGTGACTGGTTCGATGCGGCATGGTCGTCCACAGTGGCGGAGGACGGGAAAAAAATGAGGTCGGGCGAACTCTAAAGGGAAGAAAAAAATGATGCAAGAAAACTAAAATTGTCTACACGCATCAATACTTCATATTATATTAACCATAATCATTTGGTAGAATGGTAACAACAACATATTTAAATCAAAATAGAACCACCATCAAGAAAACAATGCATATGCCTCGATGGTTTTAGATAGAAGCTTGACAAAATACTCTCAAATTACTTGAGCCAAAGCTGGGAGAACTTCCTTGCCTGTGCTTTCAAGGAAACCATTGCAATCACCAATAGCGAACACATCTGGAACTGAAGGAACACAGAACCACTCATCTACACCGATCCTGCAAGGGATGCATAATCTAGTAAGAATCCTGGACTTAGACATGAGCCGACAGGTGTTGCCTCATGATATTAAGTATGCAGATAGGATTTCTTTCATGTATCTAGTGTTAAACGTCCTTATTTCTGTGCCACTAGAAATTGGCACAAAAAATCTCTTCAAATCTGCAATTAAAAGCAGTACAAAACGTGAGTAGTTCGCCCATTTCGGATTTTCGGTAGCTCACAATAACAAATCTAAGAAATATACCTCCCCACTTTGAAGCAGCATGTCTCTTGACCTTCATGTCCATCTCCAAGAACTTGCCTCCAGGGCTCCAAATCGCCGCCGGGGTAGCCGGACAGCCTCCGGCCGGGAAAGGGGAAACCTTAGCTTTCCGGCGAACTGGGGAGGGAGGAGCAGGGCCGCAGGGGGGAAGCGGAGGGAGGAGACCAGCAGGGGGAGAAGGGGAGGGAGGAGACCGGCGGAGGCGGCTGCACTTGGTCGCACTCGCACGGAACAGAGAAGAGGATGAAGCGAGCGACTCAGGCGGTCAAACAAAGCGAGGGAGGAAGCTACTCGCTCGGTGCTCGACCGAGTCGAAGATGCGCTCGCTGCCCAGCGTGGCCCAGTGGCAAGGCCCCGTTAGCGGCTAAGACAGTTGTGGCCGGCCCTAGTTACGGTTTTCCTTTATTTTTTCCCCAGAACTTCCAAAAATACTGAAAATGTCATATAGATCAGATAAATGCCTATATACAGTCGATGTTTTGCCTAAAATCAAGGTAGGGCGGCTGCCCTACCTTGCCCTTAGGGGTCCTCCGCCAGTGGTCGTCCAGGTGTACCTCTACGGTTCCTTGAGGGCTTTGTGGAGCGGCGTCCAGGAGTTCTATCGATAAAAGAAGCGTGGCTAAACAACCAAATTTGGTTCTCATGAATCGTGGTAGATGGTTTCGCATCAACCACTTAAACGACCATGATAGATGAATATAGCGGAGAGATACCAAAAGAATTTTTTTTTTGAAACGGGAGCAAAAGATTTGCCCCAATATATTAATTAAGAAGAAGAGAATTGCCCAGTTAATTAACGGAAAACCGGGCGAAAACCGTTAGTACAACACACCGACCAAACCTAACTACTCACAAAGCCAGACCACCACACGGCCACAACTCGACGAACTCTCTGAACACCCAACAACTGCAACCCCTAACACTCGATGATAACACCTCAAGAAAAAACACAGGGCAACACCCAAGCCACAGAACCATCCATCAAGCGGTCATGAACGCCTTTCCTACTGCACCATTCTTCTTGTCTTTGCATTTGAGTGACTTCTCCTTCCGAATGCCGGTTCGAGGATAATCACCCACCTTGCTTTTGCGCTGGGTTGTTGTCCCCGTTAGGAGACAAGCAATCGCCCTTCCACATCCTGGAATGGCAGCCTCCAAACCACTGAGCAAATCGCAAACCTCTTTTGCAAGGAGAGCATCAGAATCATGCGCCGGCGGGGGTGGAATGGGTGTTGAAACCACATTTGATCCCTCAGGCGAGGTCATGGTCGCCGGCGAGTCCACCTTCATATGTTGCACCGACAGAGGCAAAATAGGGCTCGCACAATGCTCCACAAGATCAGGCATGAGCTGCAACACTGATGTCGCGACTATGGGACTGGCCTCAACCTCAAATCAGGTGACATACAGTTTTAACTCTGACGTCATTCTGTTACGTGACGGGACATCCCAAAACAAATCAGGTGACATGCACACGGTTCACGGACAATGAAAATTGTGAACCCAAAAAAGTGCGCTATAACCTAGAAAAAAGATGAGACAACGAGGTCCTAAAATTGTCCTTATATCTAAAATAGTGTGTTATTGGCCAAAAAAATGGCCGGTAAAATGCAAAAGAGACGAACTTTTTTGGGGTTTCTTTAAGCTCGTGTACAAGGGTTCACATATATACTCATGGACCTTCATGCAAAGCCTCCTTGCTACTACCCGATGCATGCTTACATGGATGTAAACAAGAAATATTTCTTCCTGGGTCGTTTCACCACAATCCTTTGACCGGCACCAATGCGCGCGTACCTTCAGGGAAACCTTTAAACCTTTGTTCTCTTTCTTCGTCAGATTCAACTTTCACATCAACCTTCCATATTATCTGTCCTATCATTGCTACACCGATAGAATCAAATACGAGCATGAACTAGGTCATAGGTGGTTTACGACCGCACATCGTAACTATGTGCAAAAGGCCTTTTCCTGGTGGGTTTTCATCGAGACAAGGCGGTGGAGATAAGATCTGCATAACCGAGGGATTGAAACACGGTTGTGGGGGGGGTTGAGTAGATGAAAGATCTAGATCGTCGACGAGGAAACCGAGCGTCGCCTCCAAATTTCCCAAGATCGACCGAGTGTAAGTTACAGAACCGTCACCGAGGGACGATCACTTTCTCTCTGGTAGCCTTGTTACTCAAGGTATGACTACTCTTCCACTTCATTCAACCTTTTTAAAAAATGTTTTACATGGATTCATTTTTGTGCTCATAATTTTCAGATGCTATTTTAAAAATTTAGTGTTCACTTGTTTGTTCTAGAGAAATGCATGTTAGTTCAATTTTGTCATTAGTTCTTCGGTATAACATGAAATTTGACATGCCTACTTACCCTTTATGCTTATTATATATTGTGGATTTAGCATAAGCTAGACTTTTTTAATCCTGGCAGGGTCAACATTCAGAATCGGCAAACAAATAAAGTTAATTAAACTTCTACTTGACATGAGTACTACTCTTTAACATTTTTCAAGCCTGTTTTATTTTTTCGAGAGTTTTCAGCTTGTGAATAAATGGGCCCTATTCGCAGCAGGCAGACACGCACACGGGCCCAGATCGATGGTGAATCGTTCGTAGTATGTCGTGGAGGCCCATCGATATCTTGTTTCTCGCCGACCAGAGCAGAGAGGGCGGCGGAGCGGCGGCGGCGGCGGCGGCGGACTGTGATGCGACGATGGCGATGTTGGAGCCGACGAGACTCTTCCATCTGGGTTGAGGAATCTCCGCCCCCCTCATCTCCTGGCCTCGCTTGCCGTTTCCCGGCCTGCTCTGGTTACGGCTCGCCGTTTGCCATGGCATCGATCCCCACGCCTTCCTCCTCCGCCGCCGCGTCGTCTCGTCCACCGCCGGTCACTCCTCCCCTCCCCGCAATCCCCCGTACCTGCTACGTCATCTCGTGGTCGTCAATGAACTCGGCAGTGCCGCCACGGCCCGTCTCCGTCTCCGTTGAAGCTTCGAGCACCCTGGACCTCATTCCTGGACGACCGCTAGACCTCCCCGATCTGCTACTGGTCGCCTTCTCTCTGATCTCATGTTCCCGGCGTTCGCCCACACTCCAGGTCGCACCCACCGGTGGTACGGTATTCTCTGCTGTTTCAGTCAGTGTGCTGCCTGCCACATGCTTGTTGTTATGCCCCTGCAAGCTTTCCACAAGAAGCTAGAGATGACTTCAAATTTGTAGACTGTAGTACATGATGATCAGTACAATTCTCTATTTCATGATATCTAATAGTTCAAGTTAGCATACTAGTAAATAATTCTTTTACCATCTTCCATAAAAAAGGTCTGATTATGATGTTTATGGTAGTATCAATTTTGACACCGTTATCATTTCCTGTTAATTTATAAGCCAAACTTGCAGAACGGGATGCAAGAATTGTCAAGAGACGGCCACGGACGGACAACAATTCTCGCACCTTCGACAGTCGAGCTAAGGTATCGAGGTTATTTAATCATGTTAGCATCTTCAAATGACCTCATGTTAGTGCTAGATGCTAGAGCGAATCCAGGAGGCAGTGGGAAAGTGAGGTTGGTATTTGAGGGGACACAGACTGGTAGAGGCAGTGTTGTAGGGGTAGCTTGGGGAACCCGATTCACACGTGAGCAACTAGGCTGATTGGGCTAGGCATATGTAGCTGAAGCTAATGATTCCTGGTTCTGTCAGACAAAAACGCTAACTTTGAATAATGGTGCCCTTTTTTCATGTAATTCGTGGACCATAGCAGCAGCTTACCTTACAGCAAAACATGTTACTGGCTACTTATTTAGAGTTCTCTGAAACTCGCTAGAGTGAAATGTGGCAGTGGGTTATGAATTGGCTACAGCTAGAGTGAAATGTTTGGTGAAATATTTGATGCATCCTACTTCAAGGTTTAATTACGGTCGTTTCAAAACCTGGATAGTCATAAATTGATGTACTTTGGAACTTGTATGCTGGATGGTAATCTTTAAAAAAAATTGTGGGGTTCGACACATATTTTGTGATTCAGAACTGTAATGGAGTTTTGTCTAGTTAGTTCCATTCAGATGCCAACATTTTTCTTCCTACAAAGATAAATAAGATGTAGAATTCATGTCAGGCTTAATTAGAGTTTGCTCCATCACAAGGAAAATCTTTCTGGATCTCTCCAAGAGCTTCAGAACTTCGTTTTGTTGCATGACATAAAAGTCATTACACTCATCGGTGATATTCACCATAAGCAGTCGGATCTGGCGGTGAAGGGGCCGCCGGACCGAGATTTTTTTTGTGTGTGTATTTCTTCTTCAACTGATCTTGCAGTTCGTTAGGTCGAGTGCTGCTGTTGTGTAGCCTAGAGCATGCAGCTATGTAGACTGTCTATTTTATTTTATCTTCACCTGGGCATCTACACAGGTTCCTGGAGCATCTTCAACTGATGATTTTTTGCATTGTTTTACCATTGCTAGACAAAAAGGTTATGTTGTGCAATGTCTCGCTGAATGGTTTGTAATAAATCGAGTGTGAAACTGTTTATATTTTTTTGATGTGTGATGTTTGTATCCTTGAGATGAGCTTGGTTACTGTTTTCCATGTACCGAGTGTGAGCTGGATACATTGAGGTCCTGGACTAGTGCATCAGTTTCTGTTCTTGTTTATGAACTGGGTGTTATTTTTTGGTTGTGAGATGCATCTTTTTTTATTGCAAAGCACCTACTGGATTAGAGATATGTTTGGAGTAGTTGACCATGGCCTTCTGTGTTCCCAACGTAGTAAGTGGAACAGAAGAGATAAATCAAAGAAAAATGGCCACATATCACCTACCTAGAGTGCTATTTGGACGAATGTGCTTGTTGTGTAGAATACCTTCCTGAAATGGTTACTAGTTAATGTTGAAAAAGAAACACACTGATGTGAATGTTGAAATATAATCCTCATTCACTATTCTCTAAGGCTCTTCCTATAATCCTACAGGACAATTGCTGCCGTGTTTCTGTTTGCTGGGAAAAGACCTGTACCGTCCTGAGAGATGCTATACCTTGTGGCCCATGGAACAGGTCGGTACCTTGTTAATTTGGTCAGGTAATGAATCAATGTGGTTTGCATGGATCTTGTCAAGAACATTACTTATTTCCTAATGTTGAATATTTCTTCTTGAAGTTTTCCTTGTTCCTCAACAGTTTGGTAGATTGCCAATAGAGTTGGCTGCTGAGTATGGTACACGGGAAGGCGTTGAGATGCTCTTTCCTTTCACCTTGCCAATTTCAGCTGTGACAAATTGGAGCGTTGATGGAATCCTTAGTCATGTGAAGATGGAAATCAAACAACTTGAGGTATGCCACTTGTATCAAGTTTTCTTAAAAGCCACAGCAGTTTTTGGTCCATGTTAAGTCTAAGCAATGTCGGCGGCGATGTTTAACTAAAACTTCATAGATCAAGAACTTGCCAAATGCGTATGTGTTTTCTTGCATCTGGTTTGCTGTCTAAGATCTGTTCCTGAAAACTCATCTTATGTGAATGATGCTTTATCGGATAACTTATTTTGCTTGCATGTTAATTCATTAACAGGTGTTACGAATTAATTTTCTTAAAAAGTCATCTTACTCCATTTCATTTATGTGAGGTTGAAACTGTTTCGTGAATTCAGAGCACTTAACCTTAACGTCTTTTCTAGAGTACTATTTCTCCCTCACACACATCAGACCTCTTAATATATATTCCTGACTCAAGTTATCATGAGTTTTCCAGGATGGCAATTTTGTGAGAACGAGGATGACTGACCTTAAACGACAAGGGGATGAAGCATTTAAGATTATCTGAATGCATCAGTGTTCTACACAGGTAAATTCCCATATTTTTTTTCCTGTGTAGACTGGAGGTACAGGCGTACAACCATGAATCATGTTCCTGCATTTCAGTTTAGTTAGTTTATCATTGACGTAGCTTAACAGTGTAGACTGGAGAATTTTCACGCCTATAGCTAGTGGTACCAAAAAATGGTGATAGTTATGTTTGAAATAAATAGTTAAATACATAAGAATCACAATACACTAATCTATGTTGTTTGTTTCATTGCTAGGAATTTCAGCCCTGATCTGCTCTTTCATCACGCCTTAACTCTTCAGTCCTTGTACCTGTGGACCGAATGACCAACTATTGGTCCAAACAATGCAGTATTTCTGGAATGGAACAACAACATCTATTTTCACTGTTTTGTCTGCTGCAGGCACTGAAGATGGATAACTTCGATGCTAAGTTGCTTTCAAACAGGAGCCTTTGCTGGCTTCGCATGGGTGATGGGCAAAGGGCTTGTGAGGATGCACAGGAATGCATAGAGCTTCACCCAAAGTGGGCAAAGACGCACTATCGGCTAGGAGCAGCTCTAATGTTTATGAAGGTGCGATAGAACAGTCCATCTCTGAAAATTGCACTGCTCCTTTTTTGGTATCTGCTATTTGATTCCAAAATGCCTTGCCTTTCCTTAGGATTATGACAGTGCTTATCACTCTCTCGCGCGAGCTCTAGAGCTGGACCCGGAGAGTGAGAAGGTCGAGAATATTCTGGTAAGAGATACAATCTGTCTTGTTGTGTTCTCTTGGGTGTTATTTGTCAGCAGTTACAGGCTGTGGGTGGTTTTCATCTTCGGTAAAATTCAGTTTGTCCTTCAATATTTTGATAAACCGATTCTTGTAGGGAGGAAATAACCGCTGCAACCAGCTATGGAGAGAAGCTCATGGCAAGATCTTTTTGGTGCTCTGAGACAAAAACACTTAACTTTGAATTATGGTGCCCCTTTTACATGTAATTTGTGGAACGTAGCAGCAACTTACCTTAGAAGTTGGCTTCAGCTAGAGTGAAATGTTTGTTGAGATGAGTATGGCATTGTCCCATCTCTGTGAGTTTCTAATCCATTACATTGCTTTTTCTCTACTAGACCCTACCATGTTTATCTTTTTGCGGGATTCTTTTCTGGTAAAAATGCTTGATGATCTCTTACATGCTTGTTGCCACTTGGCTGGAGCTCAGAATTACCCCCGACTACTCATTTGGCTCAATCTAGTTGTACATGAACTAGGCAAACGATTTGATGGGTTCTAACAGTATTGCAGGTATCTGTTTCCAAATAATACGCTGTGTTTTCCTCTGCGTTTTGTTTCTAGTTTGACTTGTCAGACAAGTACTGTGTTCCATTTTCCATATTTTACTGAGCTTTCTTGTTGTAAACCCAAATGGATCAGCTAACCTTGTGTCCAAGAAACAAAATGAGTTCTCAGACTTTAATTTGACTCTGGCATGTGCTTGTCTGAAACATGTTGCAACTTGCAGTTTTGCCACATCATATAACCTTGAGGTGCAGTGTATATGGTCCTTGAGAGTTCAGACTTTGTTCATCTGGATGATATCTTGTGTTGAGTTGATCACCTGCAAGCTGCTCCATCTTCAGACCAAACTATGCCAAAATGTTACTGCAGTAAGCCTGAATGGCGCTCGATTTCTAACATGTTTGATACTTGACACTGTCATGATCAGATGTAGATATATTCTTGGGCAGATCATTTTCGTTGGTATAGTGAGATAGACTGGAATAGCTAGTAAAAAATGAAGTTAGTAGTACTTGCAGCATGCAGAGGTGTGGTGCTGACCTGGTTAGAACCAGAATTTGGTGTAATAGGGCATGTTTGGTTTCTGCCCTGTTTAAGCGACTATGTATCATGGTTATGTCCCTATCGTTTGGTGTTGAAGTGCAGTACCCACAGTTTAGCAGATTTAGCAAGCCTCTTAGCTACTGGAATGGTTGCAATCCAAATATTATCTACTCCAAAGTATTTGATGTTGAGAACTGAGCATTGCATAAACTTTGCTTTAGCTGCTGGTAAGTTTGACTAGAACCTTGTGATAAGAAGACGTTGAGGACACTGGATAAACATTTATTCGAATTGAAGCAAATACTCAACTTTTACTTACATACATGCTAACTAAACCATTTTATTACTTCACTTTGATAATTTCAGAAAAAGAAGTCGGCGACTGCTCTTAATGCCCATAGAGGATTAGAAAATTACAATAGTTTGTGCCACTGCTGCATCCTATTTCAAGGTTTAATCATGCTCGTTTCAAAACCTGAATATTAGATTGATATACTTTTGGAACATGTATGTTGGTTGGTAAATTTTTTTTAATTGAATGTTTGGGTTTGCCACATAATTTGTGATTGGCGTTCTGCATACCAATTACTTCAAGGTTTAATTCTGTTTAGTGCAGTATGAATATATGATTTCATAAACTGATGTTTGATATATGCATCTCTGTATTAACAACGAGACAACCATATGATTGGCTTGTCATACTTGCATCTGATAGGGTGGAGCTAATGTGAGCGTTCCTAGTGATGATTTTTTGGCAAAGGCTGCAGAAAAGGGCTTGACTGAAGCTATTAAGTGCTTATTGGAAGCTGGTGCAGACCCAAATGATCTTGACATGGTGAGAATGCTCATTTCATCAAATGTTCTTGTGTCCTGCTTGGCTTTGTATTCCAGTAGACTTTTCTTATACTGATATGCAACGGCTGTACGAGTTATGATTTAAGTACACCTACATGATGCTATCTGTAGTATAAAAATAAAAGGCTGTGCTAAGTTAAATTATCTGTACAAGGTTGGTACTGTTTCTACCTTCCTCCTTTGCGCCATCTCTTTGTTAATTTGGTCAGTTAATGAATCAGTATGGTTTGCACGGATCTTGTCAAGAACACTTCTTATTTCCTGATGTTGAATATTTTCTTTTTAAATCTTTCCTTGATCCTCAACAGCTTGGTAGATTGCCAATAGAGTTGGCTAGCTGCTGAGTGGTACACGGGAAGATGTTGAGATGCTCTTTCCTTGCACGTTGCCAATTTCAACTGTGACAAATTGGAGCGTTGATGGAATCATTAGTCATGTGAAGATGGAAATCAAGCAACTTGAGGTATGTCACTGTAGCAAGTTTTCTTCAAAGCCACGGCAGTTTTTGGTCCATGTTAACTCTCTAAGCAATGTTGGTGGCGAATGTTTAACTAAAACTTGATAGATCAAAATAAGTAGCCAGGAATATTCCTACTGTTGCATGGATATGAGCAGCAGAAAAAACTCAGAAGTGCCGTGCTGAATACGGAGTAGAAAGAAAAAAAGTGCTAGCTATGCTAGCTATGCATGTCGATGTGCTGAATACCTAGTAGCAGTAATCGTACAGTGCTAGTTATGCGTGTCGATGTGCTAGCTAGCTAGGTTCCGAAAGAAAAAAATAACAGACGTGACGCGTGAGGACAGCATGTGAGTGAACATGATGGACAGGAAGCAAGGGGTGCAACATGAACAAAACCAAATGAAGGATGGGTTAAATGCAGTGTCGATGCTAGCTTTACTGCTGATAGCAAGGTTGGATCTTGGGGAGCAGTCATTAGAGATCATGATAATGGCCATATTATTTGCTTGGCCTGGGATTTTGTCCGCCATTGCAATTCTGCGGATGTGGGAGAAGGCTTTGCTTGTTTAGAGGGCCTAAAACTACGTTGTCTTTTTCAAGATTGAATGTGATTATTGAAACTAAGGGTTTTCAATTTATCTTGAATAAGACTAAAAAAAATACATTGCGCTCCCTAGCATAGATTGGGTAGAATCTGGGCTGCTTCATGGGACCCGGCCGCCAGCGCCTCAAACTAGGATTCGATCCCCCAATAATTTCCCCTGGCCGTGGAGCATCCCATGTGGCAGAGGACGACGACAGAGATTCGCCGGCTGCAGGGGAATTGCTGTGGGGACGAAAAGTGCAGTCTTTGTCGTCGTCGTCCTCGTCGTCGTCTGCCACATGGTATTCCTCGTCAGTCAGGCACCACCCTGCTCGCTCGAAACTTCCTCGTCAGTCAATCCCCACCCTGCTCGCTCGCCACACTTTCCCCACACCAGGCCTCCTCTCAGATCCACAGCTCCCCCCCGGCACCCAAACCACCATTGCTCGGCGAGGCGACGCGGCCGCCGGAGTGCAGATGGCACCGGCTCTCAGCCCGACGGCCATGCTCCTCGGCGAATTGCAGATTGAGGCGGCGACCGAGCTCTTCAGCAAGCTGACCGAGCTCCAAGGTGTCTGCTAGCAGCTGCACGGCACTCTTCACCACTCAGTTCACTCGCCACTCTTCTCCCAGGCCACCGAACCTCTCACATCCACTGCTCCCAACCACGCTAGCAGCTGCCCTCTCTGCTTCCGCCACAATGCAGATGGCGGCCCCGCTCGGCCCGGCGGCCCCGCTCATCAGCCCGGCGGCCACACTCCTCGGCAAAGTGTTGGCCATGCTATCCGAAGCCCCCGTGGCGGCGTACGTGGACAGCCTCGAGCTCGGCCGCAACTCCGAGCAGATCAAGGCCAAGCTGGCGCACACGCGCGGCCTGCTACACAACGCCCAGCTGAGGGACTTCGGCCACAACCCTGGCCTGCAGGACTTGCTGCCGCCTCTGAGCAGGAACGCAGACCAGGCGGAGGACCTGCTGGATGAGCTCCACTACTTCCAGATACATGACAGGCTCCACGGCACCAGCTACGCCACCACCCAGGGCAATTTTCTCCGTCATGGTTGCAATGCTCTCTGCCACACTGTCAGCAGCTGCGCCGCGTGCTTTTCTTGTTCGTCTGCTAGAAAAAGGTTACATTTCCACCCAGTGACCATGTCTAGAAAACTCAAGAAGGTGTTAGAGGACATGCAGACCCAGTGTGATTCCGTCTCCGATTTGCTTGGTAATATCCCAAGCAACAGCATGTCAGTCATCCTTCGCCGGCCTCAGATTGGATCCACAATTATACAGGATACATTGTATGGCAGGAGAGACACTTTTGAGGAAACTGTCAGCCGTATCATCAACTGCAACCAGACTGTTTATGTTTTTCCCATAGTTGGTCCGGGGGGTATTGGAAAGACAACTTTCACCCAACACCTCTACAATGATGGAAGGGCTAAAAACCATTTCAAGGTCAGGGTCTGGGTATGTGTGTCGATTGATTTCGATTTGCTTAAGCTCACCAGGGAGATCCTTGGGTGCATACTTGCATGTGAAGGAGAAGGAAGCAGCAGTGTTGCGGATGGAACATCCAATTTGGACCAGCTTCAGCTATCCATAGCGCATCGTCTCAAGTCCAAGAGGTTTCTAATTGTCTTGGATGATATATGGAGATGCGGCAGTGAGGATCAGTGGAAAACCTTGTTAGCTCCGTTCACAAAAGGGGAAGCCAAAGGAAGCATGATACTTGTCACAACTCGATTCCCAAAGCTAGCAGAAATGATGAAGACACGTGAAACACTAAAACTGGCAGGTTTGGAGTCTAATGACTTCTTCACATTCTTTGAAGCATGTATATTTGGTGATCATAAGCCTGAGCATTACGAAGACGAGTTAGCAGGTATTGCACAAAAAATTGCAGATAAGCTGAAGGGTTCCCCGCTAGCAGCCAAAACAGTTGGCAGACTATTGCAGAAGAAACTTTCTCAGGAACATTGGAGTGGAGTTCTTCAAAACAATGAGTGGCTAAAGCAGAAAAATGAAGATGATATCATGCCATCTTTAAAAATTAGCTACGATTACCTCTCTTTTGATCTGAAGAAATGCTTTTCATACTTTGGCCTTTTCCCTGAAGATCATCCGTTTGATAATTCAGAAATGAACCGACTTCTTGTTGCAATCGGCATCACAGACTCTACTCACCAACATGACAGGAATTACTTGGAGGAACTAGTGAACAATGGTTTTCTCATGAAGCAAGTTAATTATTGTGGTCGATTCTACTATTTACTGCATGATTTAATGCATGAGCTATGCCGGAGTGTTTCTGCACAAGAATGCCTCAATATAAATGACTTAGATTTCAGAGCTGATGCCATTTCATCATCTGTTCGACACTTATCTGTCACCATAGAAAATAGATATGATGAATGTTTTGAGGAAGAAATGTATAAACTAAGGGGAGGATAGACATTGCTAATCTGCGGACTTTGATGATTTTTAGACGATATGAAGAAAGAATCGACAAGCTTTTGAACGATTGCTTCAAGGAAATAAGCAGTCTACGTGTGCTATTTATAGCAGCGAGCTCTCCAGAATCTTTCCCACATAGGTTCTCAAAACTTATCCACCTTCAGTACCTTAAAATAAGTTCACCTTGCAGTAACCATGAAATGAGTTTACCTAGTACACTATCAAGATTTTATCACTTGAAATTCTTGAACCTAGAGGATTGGGAAGGTATTTCTGATCTGCCTGAAGACTTTAGCAACCTTGAGAATTTACGTGATTTCCGTGCTGAAAGTGAACACCACTCCAATATTCGGAATGTTGGAAAGATCAAGCATCTGCAGAGGCTACATGAATTCTGTGTTAAGAAAGAAAGGATGGGATTTGAACTGAGAGAAGTTGGGGCATTGACCGAGCTTGAAGGGAAACTGATTATACGTGGTCTTCAACACGTGGTAATCAAGGAGGAAGCTACTGCAGCCAAACTGATGTTGAAAAGGAACCTGAAGGAGTTGGAGTTAATTTGGGACACAAATCAACCTGAGATAGATGCTGATATTCTTGATGCTCTTCAACCGGACTCTAATCTTAGAGTGCTTACAATCGCAAATCCTGGTTCTACCATTGGCCCTAGTTGGTTGTGTGTTGACATCTGGCTAACAAGTTTAGAGACTCTCACTCTAGAAGGCCTATCTTGGAGCATCCTCCCACCTTTTGGGAAGCTACCAAATCTTAAGACACTCACTTTGAAGAGAATTTCTGGAATGCGTCAGTTTGGGCCCCGCTGTGGTGGCGCTCCAGGCAAATGTTTTATGCGTTTGAAGGAAGTTGGGTTTCATGAGATGTCAGAACTTGCCGAATGGGTTGTGGAACCTAATTGCTGTTCCTTTCCATGTCTTGAAATAGTCGAATGTATCAAGTGTCCCAATCTCCATGGGATGCCCTTCTCGGAGGTATGTTGGACGAGTTTGCGCAATCTTAGAGTTTCTGGGTGCCCCAAGATGTCTCTGCCCTCCATGCCTCACACCTCCACACTGACAAATATTTTTGTTCAAGAAGCTGATTCAGGACTGTTGACTTATGATGGAAAGATATTGTTCGTTTGGGAGTATAGTGGTGCTTTGGCCTTCCACAATATGGATAAAGTAGAAGTTATGGATTTAGTAGGTGTATCACACATTTCTGTATTGGAGGTAATGTCACATCTAGGCTCACTGCGGAAACTTGAACTTCAAGCCTGCAAGGACCTGGTTCTTGTGCCTGTGGAGAATGGCGAGGGAATTCAGGAGGATAACTCATCGCTCCAGTCATTACAAATTAAACATTGTAGCAAGTTGTTCTCTCGGTGGCCCATGGGAGAAGAAGGAGGTGGAGCTCAAACCATCTACCCTTTCCCTGCATCTCTGAGGAAACTTGAAGTTCGTGGAGAGGAAAGTTTGAAGTCAATGGCTCTGCTCTCAAACCTCACGTCTCTCACCAGTCTAAGGCTTGTAGATTGCAGTAACTTAACAATGGACGGATTCAATCCTCTCACCACAGTCAACCTAAAAAAACTGGCAGTTACGGGCAACCCCTTTGGAGCAGCAGATCTGGTCTCGGAGGTGGCAAGGACCAAATTATTGCCTGCAGGTTACATCTCTAGATTGGAGGTACTCAAGGTTGATGACATCTCTGGGTTGCTTGTTGCTCCTATTTGCAACCTCCTCGCCCCGGCCCTCGACACACTCCAATTCGATTCTGATAAGAGGGCAGAAAGCTTCACGGAAGAGCAAGAGGAAGCGCTGCAGCTCCTCACCTCCCTCCAGAATCTGGAATTTGACGGGTGCTTATGTCTGCAGTCCCTTCCTCAGGGGTTACATTGCCTTTCTTCTCTCAAGAAGTTAAATGTCCGTGGTTGTACAAAAATCCAATCGATGCCCAAGGAGGGATTCCCCGTTTCGCTGAGAAAACTAAGGATATGTCCTAGCACCGCTGAGATAGACGAGCAAATTGAGAAAATCAAAACAATGAACCCAGATCTATCTGTAAGCAAAGGTAACACTTCTCGCCTCCCTGTTTTTTTCCCTGAAGTCAGGCTCCTTCGCCATATATCTACCTCATCTTAACTTCTTGAATCTTGCAGCCTAATATTGGAGTCCTTGCTCCGCAGTGGAAGGACGAGGGAGCGAGCAGTGGGCGCTGCCAGCTCAATTGAGGCAGATAGTGATACGTGGGATTATGTGGGCTGAATACTATACACAGCCCTAGGTCACGATCGATCGGAAATCGACCAACTGCTCGTCGTTGAGGTCGGCACGCAGCCGTAGGGAGCTCCTGCCGGCGGCGCAACCGCGCAAGGTCGTGGTGGCGGAGCAACTGAACCGGAGGCGGCGTTGGGGGCTCTTGATTTTGGCGGCGGGCATCCTTGAATCGGAGACGGGGTTAGCAAGATGAAGTGAGGTTCGGAGCTGGAGTGGTTTGAAGTGAGGTTCCACTCCACCATTGTTGCAATCTTTTGTGCACAGAAATTGCCTCGTCGGCACACTAATCAACTGGTTAGTACACTGAAAGCCGACTCCGTCTCTTCATTTATATGATGATTATTTCATTCACAAGCCATTCCTGATTCATATGTTTCCTTGTCTACAAAAGTACTGACATACTAATCAAGCCTCATCCGGCTTACCTTTTTCTGACTATAATTCTTAATTTCGTTTACAGGCTTGCTTGGTAGCCTTTGCTCTGTCCTATACTGCAGCACCCTTACTTCTGGAATGGCTTATTGCTTTGCTATAGCTTGCATAGAACAGCTGCATGCTAAATTTGAATGATATAAGGTGATACCAAATGGACCTAGAGGTGAATATCTATTCTATATCATTTAGATATAACTTTATAAAACGATCTCATTTCGTATACAAGGCAAAATATGCATTTTAGTAGTTGGTCCTGTATTCTATTGTTATAAAAAAATATGCATTTTAGTAGTTGGCATCATTAACAGTGAAGAGGAGGTATTCTATTGTTATCAAAAATCATTTTATTTCCTTATCATGAAATCAAGTGCCTTTATTTCCTCTTACTTGAATCCTTGGACAGGATGTTGCTTTGTAAAGGGCTGTCCTTCAAGCACCTTATTGGTGGTGCATTCTTGTTTCATATTAGTTCCCAAGATGTTTGAACCTTGAAAAAATTAGGCCTGATACTAAATTATTCTTGTAGGACCTAAGTGCGTCATTTCAGAAGCAATGAGGATTATTATTTGGTCACCCAATGGCTACCGCCAAGTTTATGCTGGGACAGAGTCCTGAAACTCTGAAACAACTATACAGCTACTTGGGACAGAGTGCTGTACCAAGCTACAATCTTGGGCGGAAATTTCATACAAGCTTAGGTTTCGTTGGCATTGATGCTCGACAGTACTAAGGTAAGGAATGATTGGGCAATGGAGTTTCTTTCTGGTTTGTTCATATTCTGACCTTGATTCTGACGCAAGTTCATCTATTGTATTCTGAGTTATTCTTGTAGGACTGAAGTACAGCATTTCTGAAGCATGAAGGATTGTTATCTGTTCACTGTTTTGGTCAGAGTAACGGAAGTGTTGTGTCCAACTATTATCTGGTGGAGAGATTGCAATTGCATATGGTACAGGCTTGGATTTCATGATTCTGATTATTTACCGTAAGGTAAGGAATGATTGCCCATTCATATCTGTTCCTTTTCCTTGATATCGCCCTTCTCTGATCCAAGTTCGTTGCTCGAATTCTTCAGACCAATTATTACAGTCCAGTAATGAAACACTTGGTGTCCAGGACAATGAAAGAACGGCAAGCGAAGCAAATAACTGTCTCGATATGTTGAAGGAGCCATCGAGAGTCCTGCAGTGACTTGTCCAAATTTCAAGGGTCAGCATGTTATTCCTTCCTCTCTTTTTATTCTTTTCAAATTCCTTACTAGGGCTCATAAAGTGTGAAGGCGAGGAGTGGTAATTGCATGTTTAAATTACTCCACTCCCATCTGGCGTGATCGCTCGTGTGTGGCACTGACTGGTTTGATGTGGCATGGTCGTCCAGGTGTTCCTCTGGGGAAGAATCCACGCCCAGCACCAGTTCGCCCGGTTCCTTGAGGGACGGTCAGCACCGAACAGAGCAGAGCAGGGAGGTGTACATTTTCTTTTCGCATTCGAAGATCCAAGGTGCGATGCTGCTGGGATCCAGCGTCTGGGTGAAAAGTAAGGCGTACGTGGCTCCATCAACCACGCCTTTAGATTTTTTTTGCCTGTGTAAACTGGTGGAACTGTGTTTCTTCATAGAGTAGATTCGATCTATTTCAGAGCACTTTGAAACTCGATGGGCAACTAGCTTCCAGTTGCTCCGAGAATCGGAGGTTGTATTTTTTCTTGTGCTCCAATCATGATTTTGTTCCGTAACGAACAATGTTGTTCCACGTGATTGTTGGTAGCACAGTGCTCCCTGAATGTGAAACTCATCATGCTTCAGGTAGCACAGTTTTCCTTTTGCTTTCTGCTATCTAGATATCTTGTTCAGATCGCTCCATCTTACATATTATTTCACTTGCAGACATTTTGTCAACAGTTATGTTCCCAACAGACTAGAATAAAGAAACCTAGAATTTCAACGTAATGTCATCTTTATTTCCCAACAAACTGAGATGATTTTTGATTTCTCACTGGAAAGAGCATGAGGATAATAATGAGGGCGAACTGAGAGGTCGATGTCAACAGAAAAATCTTATATAATGTGGCTCCAACAAATCCCTTATTATTTTTAAGTGTGGATCACAATGGTACAAATCAAACAGCTAGCGCCAAATGATTACTATTTTTTTAACCGAGATAATAATGCAACAGGACTTGCTCGTGTTCGTACATTCTTCTTGCTTTTCAGTAAATAAAACTGTTGAGGACTATGGTGATATTTTTTTTAACATACTACTTGTATTGAGGTATGTTAGAATAATTAATAAGGTATATTAAATATGTGAGTATGTACACCCATGAGTATATAGTAGAAGTTTGTTGATTTACTATATGCTAGAGTTTTTTTTAAAGAATGAGCAGTCATGTTCTTATAGTTTTCTATTACATCAGTGACATTTAAAGTAGGCAAAGAAACAGAATTTATTAAAAAACTATACTTTTGAATGCAAAGGAAGTCTATCCATCCACCTTTTTCAGCCTGTTTTTTTTTTCTTGGAGGGCCCCTACAGGTACACGGGCCATCATGCATGGGCTAGTAAAAGATTTGCGCGGCCCAGATCGATGGAGGATCGTCAGTGTTAACGTAGTGGAGGCCCATCTTGTTGGCCGCCGACCAGAGCAGAGAGGGAGGCGGCGGCGGCGATTGGCGGCGGCGGAGTGTTTTGCGTCGAGGGCGATGATGGAGCCGACGAGACTCTTCCATCCTGGGGTGAGTAATCTCCGCCCCTCACATCTCAGTTTGCATCGATCCCTGGCTACTGAATTTTGGATTCCCACACCAGTCTGAAACCTTTGGCAACTCAGGCGACCCGACGAGCTAGATGGTGTTTCTATGATTCTATCCACTTAGATGGAGTGTCGTGGTGGTGTCACGGCAGATGCCATGTGTATGGCTTAGTTGTGGGCTCGCTTGGGCGTTGGGGGAACCGGGGAGGGTGTGCGCACTCAAGAAGCACGCATGAAGCACAGTGAAGAACAAGCAAGAACAAGCAAAATCAAGAACACAAAAGCACACCGCGATGTACCCTGCTTCGGGGCCCTTCGTGTGAAGGTAACACCCCTACTGCAGCTCTAGCCTACTCTCTTTATATCGCAAGTGTTACAAGTACAGAGCGCTCCTTGAGCTGTATGAAGAACAATGGTGAAAGCTCTAGGAAGAAGATGGAGCTTGGGGGAAATGATGCTGGTTGTTCTCGATCCCTCTCACTGGAGAAGGTGGTAGCTCATTTATACACTAACCGAATTACTATAATGCCCCTGGCCGCAGATGGTAATGGCATGGACAAGAGGAACAGGACAAACACTGGCCACTGTCACTCAGCCCAGCTCACCCTCTGTCCTCCACAGGTCTGTCTTTACCTCTTTGAGCTTAAGGCCGCGTAGACCACAGAGGCCTAGCCACTGCCCCTTTCCCGAATTAGCCGAGTCAGCGCTTAGGGCCTTGCGATCCGGAAAACCTGTGGCTCGACCTTGCTGTCCTCTGAACCCTGGTCAGTAGAACTGCAGGTCCCGTGACCTTACTGACATTACTTGGCCCCCGTGCCATATCCGGATTACCTTATCCGGGTCCTTCCTGTCCAACTCGGCTAACTTATCCGGTACTCCTTCCTCTGACCCGGTTTGTCTTCTTCCCGCACTCCGGCATGGTTAAGAGCTAACCGACTCTGGCGTGACTCGGCTAGATATCGATCCGGCCCAAGTGACCCGGCTAGAAACTGATCCGGCCAGCCCTTCACAATTCTTAATACCACATCTTTGCCCTACCCGGGGGCAGCCCCCCGACAGTAGTCCCCGAAGCTGGTGCGGTCCTACAGCCTTGGCTGAAGGGCCGTAGCAGGTTCAAAACAAACGCCATTAGCAAAATCTCATATTGCTCTATCTTGCCACCGAATTTTCCGGGACACTTGGCAGGAAATCTCTGCGCAAAGCCGCGTAATCCGGGTCTCTGATTTGACAGGTCACTGTCAGCACATTATCCGGATCCACCGGGTACTCAAGTGTACTTGACCAAATGACCGCGTCTCCTCGATTTCTTCATTGACCTGCACACCCGATCTGCACGGCCGCTTCCAGTTCTGTGATCCATCATGTGCTCGAAATACACGGCCATCAACGCAACCACAGAGTTGTTGGGCACACTTGATCCAACTATGCCCCGAAAACCGCACGGTAGTGCGCCCGTTATCAGCTAACGGCTATAAATAGGGGTGCGGGGGGTTTCTCTTTCTTCTTCCCCACACCTCCCACTTCGAGAACTCCAACCGCGCCTCGACGCCGCCGCGACATTCTTGCCCTTGCGACCTCGCCACGCCGGAGGAGGTTTGCCGGAACTTCGCACCTCTCCGTGCACCACCGTTTCTTCACCGAGCTTCTTCCCCGTCGCATCACCCCCGTAAGTTTCTTTTCCTCCGGCCATGGCGAACTTGAGCAGTTCATATCCCACGGGGAACTCGCATTTGTTTCTCGTAGATTTACTCGCATAATGGTCCATAGCCCAACCTCAGTGCACTCCTTGGATCTCCTTTCCAAGTTTTGCACCAGATTGCTCTAGTTAGGTTTGCCTCCGTTTGAGCAGTTCCACCACATTTTTCACTTGATTTCCTTTCTTTTTACTGCTGCGGTAGATCTTGAGTAACCCTAGATTTCCACCGGAAGGTGTTTGTGGCCGAATCACCTTCCCGCAGTAGCTAGATATTTTTATCCGAGATTGTTTTTTACCGAATTTCTTTTGTAACTCGGTTGTAACCATTATCTGATTCGGTTACGGATTAGAGATTCCGAATCTCCTAACTCGGTTATCACCAATCTTTTGCAGGACTGATTCGGATATGGCGAAGCTTCCTCCCGGCCGATGGGAGGGTTCTGATGTGACCAAGGATGATCTGGAATGGCTGCGAAGTACCCGGCGTATAACATCTCAAGTTATATGCCGAAAACCGGGGAAAGAACTAGAACCGGTCACCGAACCTGGTGAACGTGTGGTGTTTCTAGCGCACTTTGAGCGCGGGTTTGGATTGCCGGCGAGTGATTTCTTCCGGGCTTTCCTAGATTTCTTTGGCTTACAGCCTCATCACCTCCCGGCTAATTCCTTCGTTTCTCTATCGGCCTTTACTTCCTTTTGCGAGGGCTATCTCGGTCTCTGGCCGACTGTTCAAGCTTGGGCTAGGTATTTCCACCTCCGCAAGCAGACTATTCTAGGCACCAAGCCGAAGCTGATGACTGCTTGTGGTTCGGTTAGCATTACGCCGAGGACGGGATCCATCTTTCTCCGTATCACCGGCCTAGATACTGTCAAGAAGTGGCAAAGGACTTTCTTTTATGTGAAGAGCGCTGAAGGTCATGATGCTCTCAACCTGCCCGAATTCAGAATTCAGCCCCCTGTAGCCGAACTGAACTTCAGATACGATCCGGCTGATACACTCCCGGAGCTTCAAATCATGGATGACGTGTTGGGGGATTTTCTGAAGAAGGGTCTGGTCTCGGATGATCTGCTCCGGACCTTCATTTGTCGCCGGGTCAGTCCTCTTCAACAGCGTCAGCATAAGATCTGCCATATGGGCGATCTGCTGGATCCTACCCGGATCAGCAAACACGACCTTGACAAAACTTCCATCAGGAGGCGGGTAAACGCCATAGCCTACACCGAGATGTCGGACCAATGGAAGTGGGGCGTGAAGCCGTTCTACCGAGATGCACTTCCACCACAGGTTTATTTACCACTTTCCGAATCAATCCCTACCTTATCCAAATATCATTGGACTAATCCAGATCTGTCTTGACTTTTCTGCAGCTATTCGACCGCCAAATTACTGAAGATGGAGATCTCTCCACCAAAGTATGGGCAAAGGATCGCAGCCCGCTGCGCGAGGGCCAAGAGGATCCGGATACGGATGATTATTTGCCGATTCCCCGCGCCAGGCCAGTCCGCAAGGGTAAGCAACCGACTATTCACCGTATTTCTGACAAGGAAGATGAGGATTGCTGCATCTTAGACCCCATCAACGCCATTCCGATTTCATGGTCACTGTCGTGGGGTAGATAACACGGCAGATGCTACTTGAGGGTAGCTTGAGTTTTTGGGCAAGGCGACTCTGGCGTCTGGGAGATTGTTCAGCATTGCAAGGGACAAAGGTTTACCCAGGTTCGGCCTCTCCATTGGAGATAAAGACCTACTTCCTGCTATGTTACTATTAATCTTGGTCTCGATCTCGATAACCCGGCTACAACAACAGAGCCGGATCTCGATCTAGGTTACAAGGATTATATGTCTCTCTCGATGGTTCTCTCGCCTACAGCTTGGGGGTTATGAAAGTCTTGCTAACTATGACCCAGGGGCCGGTTTATATAGATACCGGGCCTCCTGGTCGCATACATAATAAACCGGGTTCTACCCGAACTCTGAGTCCTACTTCTACTCTTTTAGTCTTCGTGTATTCCAAGTACAGAACCGCCTCTTGTACCTTCCAGAACATCACCTTCCTTAGCCGGGTCACCGCCAAGATGCCGGCCCAGTAACATAACCCGGCCCGTGCTGAGGGCTAACTAGCCTGGCCGGGCCTCTTCCCTGGCGGATCACGTTTCCCTCTTCATGGGCCTACCGGGTTATTATCCCTCCATCAGTAGCCCCCAGGTTAACCAGGTAACCAGGTTGCCACGCTTTGCTTCTGTCTTGTGTTGTTTTCTTGATCAATGCTGGTATCCTGGCTTGCCGGGTTAACCACCTGAAATACAAAAACAGCGAACACATATTCTCATGTCAAGTTTCATTTCCTTCTGTTTTGACTGGGCCAACTTTTCTTGGCGGGTCATACCGTAACCCGGCTTTCTCATAACTGGTCATACACCGCCGGGTCTCGCACCCAACACTTAGTGAAAATTTCTACCCAACCTTCTCACTGAGACACCATAAATGAGTCAAGGAATATTCCTTTTGTCCTGTCTGTTTGTCGCTGACTTCCCGGAGAAGATACTTATCTTATCCATTCACTTTTACCTCGATACCCCTAGGGTTTTCACTGTGGTTATAAATATCGGGCCCCAACCTCACGCAGTCATTTTCCCCCACTCGAGCTCATCATCTTCTACCTCACGCTCACGTCACTGCCTCCGCCGCCGGAAATCCGATCTGCAATCCAGCCCTCGAATCCCATCCAATCTTCAAGGTAACCTCAATTTACTCTTTCATCCGTGCCGCGCATCCAATTCCACCCTTTATTTCATCTAGATTCGCACCGTTTTTCCTTTTCCGCATCCGCATCTGGGCTAGGGTTCTTACGTGTTTACTGTTCTTCGCCATGGCCACTGTGTAGGCACCTCGCAAATCCTCAGCTATGGTGAAAGAGAAGAAGATGGCTGGAGGGCCCAAAGCCGCAAAGGTTCTTGCGAAGAAACCTCCTAGTTCCGCTAAGGGCGGATCTAGCGCTGCGCCTGCCGCTCCAGTGAACTGGACGAGGTCGAGCGCAACCAAAACCACGTTGCAGTCCTTTGTGAACCGGGGCGAATTGCCGCCTCAAAACGAGATCCAGTGGCGCGCACCCGGCGAGGAGACCCGGCCCACTCCAGAAAAAGGTGAAGTGGTCGTCCTTTTAGATCACGTTTCCCGGGGTCTCCGCCCCCCGGGTTCTTTCTTTTTCCGCCAAGTTTTCAAATATTATGGGCTCACTCCAATGGACGTGGCGCCCAACTCCATCCTAAACATCAGCAATTTTGTCGTCTTCTGCGAGGACTACCTTCAGATTGCTCCCTCTCTCGATTTTTTCCTTGAGATCTTCTATTGCAACCCTTCTAGTAAAAAGCAACCTCTTGGCCCGTACGGGGGTGTTTCCATCCAACGCCGCAAGGAATGCAATTTCCCGGCTCTTGCTTTGGCCAGCCACCCTAAGGGGTGGCAAAATATTTATTTCTATTGCAAAGATACTTCTCCTGAGGCGGACGAGGCCAAATTCCCGGCCTTCAGAAATTCTGCACTTGTATACACTTCCAAAATGAATAGCTATGCAAGCCCGGAGAAGCGGGAAGCACTTGAAGGCATCCACTGCCGGGCCAGAGCTCTATTGGCCCATGGTCTCCGCGGCACAGATCTGGTGAAGTGCTGGATTGGCTGGTTCATCCAGCCACTGAGTATCAGAACCCGGCTCTTCTGTGAATACACAGAAGAGACCACAGATGATATGCGATATTCAGAGATCTCACTGCTTGAAGACCAAATTGTGAGGAACGCCAAGAGGCTTCTTGGCGAGAAGAAAACGGCCATCGCAGAAAACGGGCTTACCCCGTTCAGCACCATAAACAAGCCTCCTACGGTAAAACTCTGTCTTTTCATATCTCTGCAAATCATAACCCGGTAAATTCTGTATACTGCCTTACTCATACACTTTTTCCCCAGGACCCCAAATGGTGGAGCGCAGACTACACCCCCACGTCCTCTGCTGAAGAGGACACGGAAAGTGACAACCAAGAAGAAGAAGAAGACGAAGGTGAGCTAGACTCCCTAGGCCGGCTCTTCACCAACTTGATGAACAACGAGGTCCCAAACCCGGGCCCTTCTACTGACAATCCAGCTCATCTTATTCCAGGCCCCTCTGACCCGGCTCCAGATGTACTGCCGGGTCCACAACCTGCTGCACCAACTCCCAAAAGAGGACCCGGGCTGCCATTGCAAAGGTGCCACTTTCTCGTTTCTCTATTTGTACAACGAACTCATCTCAAACTCAAGTTCAAACACAGGAAAAAGAGCTTGAAAAGGAAGCTGAAGCCAACAAGAGACCGCGGACCCGGTCTTCTTCAGCCCATGTGTCGCTAAGCTCAGGTATCCCTCAACAATCTTTGTCAAGCTGGGCCAAATCCATCCAGAAAACGCCCAGCAAAAAGTATCCTTTGGCTGGAAAAATCCGGGTCCCTAAACGTTCTCGTTTGTCAGATACTTCCTCCTCGGACGCGGTTAGCACGCCCGAGGATTTCCACATTAATGCCGGGTTAGAATTTCTCTGCTACCTCTTCTTTTTTCAATTCTTTGCGATCTTTGCTGTGACTAACTGCTTTTCCTTTGTTTCAGTGCTAAGGCTATCGTAGAGGAAGACCCGGAATCTTCTCCAGTCGCGTCTCCTCCACCTGCTACAGCTGAACCTTCCCAAATGGAAGTACATGTTGAAGAGCAAGTTCAGAAGGAGGAATCTGGCGCAGAGAACGTGGTAGCCTCGCCGCCAAGTCCTCCCGCACCTGCTCCAGAACCAACTGCAAACGCTCCCTCACCCGGGGACGGCTCTGGAACCAAAGAAGCTGACCCAGAAGTCCAGATTACCGGGTCTCACAAAGGCCCGGCCCCTGGCGTGTCTACTGCCATTGCCAAGGTCACCGCTCCAGAAATCAAGGTGGATCCCAGTGCAAAAGGCAAAGACCCGGTTCCTTCCTTGGATCTAGCGGCTCTGAATTCCATGTCTACACCGGCTTTGTGCGAAGAATATTTTTCTCGCCTTGCTCACCACAAAAACCTGGAAACTGAACTGGTCTCCCTGCTTCAAAAACGATACCAGGTAATCTCTTAACTTGCCTTTTTATTTCTTGCATACCCATACTCTACCTAGCCCCCAAGCTCCAAATTTATCACTTGTTGATAAAATTGGTGCTTGAAATACTAGGAACTTCAGATAAATTTTTTCAACTCTGTAGCCCCAAGGCCCGACTTGTATGTTGACAATAAGCTGGGACTTAGAACTTCAATTCGTAGAACTACTGCATAATAACAAAACTTTGAACACTGTAGCCCCCAAGTGCCGGGTTAGCTGTCCACAGCAACCTGGGACTTTTGCACTTTAACTGGACAAACTTCTTTAAAACTTCAACTACTGTAGCCCCCAGGTGCCGGGTTAGCTAACCACAGCCACCTGGGACTATTACTTTGATAATTTCGAATTTTCACACAGCTAGCCCCCAAGTGCCGGGTTGCACGCCTGCGGCGACCTGGGGCTTTACTTTTCTATTGCAAACTTTCAAACTTGTAGCCCCCAAGTTGCAAGCTAATAAATCCTTAGTAACTTGAGGCTAAATTGCACACTTTTCTTCTTTGAAACAGGAACATGTAAACCAAGCCAGTGAAGAGGTGGCCCGGCTCCAAGGAGCTTTGAAAGCTGAAACTGAGACCCGGGCTGAAGGGACCAACAAACTTCAAGCCCTGGAAGAAAAAATAACTGCCTTGACACAAGAGAACTCCGAACTGAAGCGAGACATGCAAGAGCATGAAGAGAACTTCCAAGAACAGCTGACCAATCTACAACAGAAATTGGATGCAACTACCAATGAACTGAGCCGGCTGAAGAAAATGATCACCGCAATAGTTGCCTCCCTTGTTGGTAAGCACAATATTTTCAAACCCGGTAATTTCTCCTGTACCAGACCCGGCATATAAACTACGCCTGACATTGGTCTCCACTTTGCAGGTGCACGTGACGGTAACATGCGCAAAACCGCCACGGACAAAATCAAATGCATGTATACCCTGGTTCGCCAATTGTACTTTGGAAGCTGTGAAGTCATCAAGGCTGCAAGGAACTGGGAGAACCCGCCCAGCACTTATACTGAAGTACTGGGTCATCTGTCCACAATGCCAAATTGGATCCAACTGCTGAAGAAATCTGCCTGCAGAGCCGGTGCAATGCGCAGCCTAGCCCTGGCTAAGGCATATTATCCCAATCTGGAACCGGGTCCACTTGCTTCAGGGTTTCCTCAGTTCAACGCAGATGGTACTCCCTTTGACAGGAAGTCTTACGGCCGTGCTGTGAAGCAGACCCGGCACGTGGCTACCAAGATTGCCAATGGACTGAAACTAAACTCCATACAGTACGGCTACAGCGAGACCAATGAGGAGATTATTGACGAAGAACCTCAGCGCATTGACCTCCTGCAAAGCTACAAAGAATCAATTGTTGCGGACCCCACTGTTCCCAGCTCTTCCACCGCACCAAGCTCCTCAACTCCCACTGTGCCACCTCCATCGCGCGCACCAGTGGAAGACGAAGATGAGAACTACTTCCAATCTCTTCAGCTTGTGACATGGCGCAACAAGGAAGCCCCCAAGACCCGGGAAGCAGAAGCAGAGACGGCTAAGGACGACTCGGCAAGCACCAAAGATGGCACCCCAGCTACAACTCCTTCCGCTAACCCGGCTCCCGAAGCCGGCTCTTAAACAATTTCCCAGCAGCTGTGTCTGCATAAACACTTGTCTTATTCGGCCCTTGGGGCATGTTATTGTAATAACTTAGCCATATTTTGATACTATGCCTGTGATGTGTGCTTTTGCACTTGCTTTAAACTTTGGTGCAACTATGTGAAACTTTTGCTATGAAATACTTATCTTTCTGTGGTTTAGATGACCCTTTTGGTTTCTTTAACTGTGAGCCGGCTTTCGCATGGATACCCTGGCGCAACTTCTCTGAAAAACAGGGTCGAACCAAGTCCCAATGGGCTTCAGGGTTGATTGAATTCCAGGTGTGCACTCAGGCCATAAAATCGCGAGTCACATCAGCGTCACAGCAAGAGAACCAAGAATACTAGTGGCATAAAAGCCGGGTCTTGGGATTGCAGCTACAGACTTTTTGCAGTAAGAGCCCCCAAGACCTGGATCAATGTTTATAAAGTAAAGGGCTTATGCCTCAGTACCCCATTGATCCAAAATACTGGTGGAACGCACTCTATGGGCATCCTCAAAAAATAAAAAGTTTAAACAATTGATACTGACGCTAAACATGCCTGGTCTTAAAATAAAACGACTATGAATCACTCGACCGGGTTACAAACTTTGAAACCCGGATAACTTAGGTGCCGGGTCCTGGGGAAATAACTTAGCTGTTTCAATGACAAGCCCCCAGGACCAAGCTTAACAAAGAACTATCCCAATGCATATGTAACAGAAAAAATAACCGGCTTACTGAAAAGTAAACTGAGACAAGACAAAATTTCTGCTTCAACCTTTCACTTTATTGATAGAAAAGGTTAGGTCAGCAAGCCGCCTCATTAAAAACCTTCCAGTCCCCTTAGGTACCCTGGTAAGGAAAAGAGCGCGTCTGAAACCTGCTGCCTGTTACATCGTGTGTTACACATAATCTCTCTTTCTTACGCTAAGTATAATATGGGCGCAGCTGCGCAATGTTCCACGGCCTCTCACGCTCTTCCATGGAAAAGGTGGAGTGTGTAGAATCATTGACTGTCTCTGATTTCTCTCTTGCGTCCACCAAATAGTATGAACCATTGTTCAATTTCTTGCTTATGATGAAGGGCCCTTCCCAAGGAGGAGATAACTTGTGCATCCCTTCCTTGGACTGCACCCATCGCAATACTAGATCACCTTCTTGAAAGGTGCGAGTTTTAACCCGGCGACTATGATACCGCCTCAAATCTTGCTGATAAATTGTTGATCTCTCCAATGCTTGTTCTCTATTTTCCTCCAGCAGGTCAACAGAATCCTGCCGGGTCTTCTCATTTTCTGTCTCCACGTAAGCCGCCACACGAGGCGAGTCATGAATAATGTCACTTGGCAAAACTGCCTCTGCCCCATACACCATGAAGAAAGGGGTCATCTTTGTGGATCTATTGGGAGTTGTATTGATACCCCAAACAACTGATGGCAACTCCTCAACCCACGCTCCGGCGGCTCTAAGACACGGAACCCGGAGACGTGGTTTCAACCCTCTAAGTAACTCCTGATTTGCTCGTTCAACTGCCCATTGGCCTGGGATGAGCACTGAAGCAACATCCAAACGTATGCCATTGTTTCCACAAAATTTGCCATTTCTCCCAAGGACATGTTAGTACCATTGTCTGTGATAATACTATGGGGATACCCAAACCTGTGTATGATCTGTTTCAGAAACTTCACTGCTGTTGCCGCCTCACAATTTGTAACAGGCATCACCTCAACCCACTTTGTAAACTTGTCAATGGCAACCAAGAGGTGGGTTTTCTTGGAAGGAGACATGCTAAAGGGACCCACCATGTCAAGCCCCCAAACTGCAAAGGGCCAAGTCAAAGGTATTGTTCTCAACTCCTGAGCCGGCACATGAATCTGTCTTGCATACCTTTGACATCCATCACATCTATTCACCAGCGCTCTGCATCTGCCTGGGCTGTAAGCCAAAAGAACCATGCCTAAAGCTTTTGCAACTAACGATCTGTTGAAGCATGATGGCCACAATCTCCCTCATGAATTTCCTTCAAGATTTGCCGGCCCTCCTTTCCAGACACACATCTCTGATACACCCTGAAACACTTCTCTTGTACAACTCGCCATCTATGACCACGTAGGCCTTGCATCGCCGCACAATTTGCCGGGCTATAACTTCCTGTTCTGGAAATTCTCCTTCAAAAGATATGCAAGATATGGTTCTGTCCACTCTGGAATTTCCCGGGTTACAGCCACCAGCTGTGAATCCGGGTCTGCTAACTCTTCTTCATCCTGGGTCTTGACTGATGGAGTCCATAGCTCGTCCAAGAAAACATTAGGTGGAACCGGCTCTCTGCGTGAGCCGAGTCTTGACAAAGCATCTGCAGCATCGTTTTTCCTGCGGTCAATGTGATCCACCTGATAGCCTGAGAAGAACCCAGCTACCTATCCACCTCTCGCCTGTAAGCCGCCATAGTTGCATCTTTTCTGTCCCAAGTTCCTGAAACTGTTGCGCCACAAGATCTGAATCCCCATAGCACTTAATACGCTTGATGTTCATCTCCTTTGCCATACGCAAACCATGCAACAAGGCCTCATACTCTGCCACATTATTGGAACAATCAAAGTGAATTTGCAAAACATAACTCAACTTGTCACCTTTGGGAGAAGTTAACACCACTCCAGCTCCTGAACCTTGCTCTTGCTTAGACCCGTCAAAATGCATAACCCAAGATTTGAGACTCGGGGTGAGAGGTGGTGCATTCAACTGTGTCCAATCATTAAGAAAATCTGCCAACGCCTGAGACTTGATAGCTGTGCGAGGCACATAATCAATGTGATAATCCCCCATTTCAATTGCCCACTTGGCAATTCTTCCTGTAGCTTCTGAGTTTCTGATGATATCTGCTAAGGGAATAGAACTGACCACCGTAATTGGATGCTCCTGAAAATACGGCTTCAACTTTCTACTAGCCATGAAAACACCAAACACAGCTTCTGCCAATGTGGGTATCTCTGCTTTGCTTCTGATAGACCTCACTGACATAATAGACCGGCCTTTGTACCGGGTTCTCTTTTCCTTCCTCTTCGCTCAACCACCACCACGGCGCTCACAGCTTGAGGCCCGGCTGCAACATAAAAGCATGGGTTCCTTGGGACCCGGCGCCGCTAAAACTGGCGCTTCAGACAACTGCTTCTTCAAGGCCTCAAAGGCCTCATCTGCCTCTTGATTCCACACAAAATTATCTGTTTTCTTCAAACTTGTATAAAGGAATAGCTTTCTCTCCAAGCCGGGAAATAAACCGGCTCAACGCAGCCACACAGCCTGTCAGCTTCTGAACATCAGCCAACTCCTCTGGCTTTTTCAAACTCTGGATTGCTCGAATTTTTTCCGGGTTTGCCTCAATTCCACGCTCTGACACAATGAAACCAAGTAACTTGCCCGCTGGAACCCAAACACACACTTCGTAGGATTAAGCTTCATCTTGTACTCTCTCAGTTTTTGAATGTCTCTGCAAGGTCATTAATAAATGACCCGGCTTTCTCTGACTTGATAACCACATCATCAACATAAGCATGCACATTGCGCCCAATCTGATCATGAAAACAATTCTGGATACACCTCTGATAAGTTGCTCCTGCATTCTTCAACCCAAAAGTCATGGTCTTGTAACAAAAAGCACCAAAGGGGTGATAAACGACGTCTTCTCCCAATCTTCCTTGTTAAGTTTGATCTGATGATAACCTGAATATGCGTCCAGAAAACACAAGAGCTCGCTGCCTGCAACTGCGTCCACGATTTGATCGATGCGCGGTAGCGCAAACGGATCCTTGGGACAATGCTTGTTCAAACTCGTGAAATCAATACACATCCTCCACTCATTATTCTTTTTCAGAACCAAAACCGGGTTAGCTAACCACTCTGGATGAAACACTTCCATGATAAAGCCGGCCTCCAAAAGCCGGGCTATCTCTTCTCCAATTGCTTTTCTCCTTTCTGCATTCATTTTTCTCAACCTGTTTACCGGCCTTGCCTTAGGATCAACATGTAAGCGGTGCTCAGCGAGTTCAGTTGGAATGCCTGGCATGTCACTAGGTGTCCATGCAAAAACATCCCGATTCTCACGGATGAACTCGATGAGCGCGCTTTCCTATTTGTCAGATAAGTTGGTGCCTATGGCGAACTGCTTGGAGAATCCCCAGGCACAAAATCCACCATCTTTGTGTCCTTTGCTGCTTTGAACTTTGCCCTGTCATCTTCTGTCATTGGCTTCTTGAGTGCCGTGTTATCCTGTGGGTCAACATTTGATCTATAAGCTTTCAACTCCTCTCTAGCACAAGTTTGCTCTGCCAGGGCTGCATCCCCTCATCACACTCTGCTGCTATCTCTCTGTTACCATGCACTGTAATGATCCCCTGGGGACCCGGCATTTTCAACTGCAGGTACACATAACACGGCCTTGCCATGAACTTGGCGTAAGCCGGCCTTCCCAATAACGCATGATAAGGACTTGGAAACTTTACCACCTCAAACGTGAGCCACTCTGATCTGAAGTTATGGATAGACTCGCCAAAAGCAACCTCCAGTGCAATCTTTCCCTCTGGTGTGGCTGATTTCCCAGGAACTATACCGTGAAAAATTGTTGACGTTTTCTGCAACTGTGACTCCTTCAACCCCATGCGCACAAATGTATCCCAATACAAAATATTAATACTACTACCACCATCCATCAAACTTTTTCAACTCAAAATTGTGAACCTGAGGTGCAACCACAAGGCTAGCAGACCCGGATGCTCCACCACCTCTGGATGATCTGCCCTGCTCCACGTGATGGTATGCTCTGACCACCTCAGATATCTTGGCACCCCAGCAGCCACTGTGTTAACTGCTCTTTTGACCAACTTTCTCTCTCTCTTGGTAGTGCCACTGGTGTATATGTGATACTGGCCCAGCTGCCTTGGGTTCTGAGAAAATCCTCCCTGGTTACTTGTGTTTTGATTCTGATTCTGACCCGGGTTACCCGTGGGTACCGCATTTGCTCCTGTCAAGGGCCTCGCAGCCGGGTTACCACCCTGGCCGGGTCCTCCACTTCTGTTTGCTCCTTGCAAAGCTCTCTGCACCTCATTATTTTTCCACCTGTTCAAATCCACACATTGCGCCAATGAATGATTGGAGGGCCTGCCCAACTTGCTGTGGCGAGGACACGGCATCCTGAAAGCTTCTTCTGTGCTCATTGGGCGTGACCCTTGATAACTGTTTCCACTACTATAATTACCACTGTTTCCCTGGTAACCTCTGTTTCTTGATACCCTCTATTTTCCTGATAGTTCCCATCCATCCTTTGCCGCTGAAACCCGGCATTGGTGTTTGCTACTAGCTCGAATTTCCCTCGTTGTGACCACGCTTGTGTTGACTCTGACTGTTATTGTTATTTCCCTGACCATTGCCACTTCTTCCACCATTATTTGCCGTGCCTTTCCCCTTTCCTCCTCAGGCTCGTCCTGAGTTTTATCCGTGGCTGCGTGCCTATTGCAAGCATCCATCAACTCTGCCATGGTGACCGGCTTAACCCGGTGCCCTTCCTTCATGCGACCCAACTTCTGGACCAGTGGTGCGTACTTGCAACTTTTCTCCATTGATGAAATTGCATCCTTGGGCTCAATACCAGATGAAGAATGCAGGATCTCCGTGACCCGGCCCATCCAATGACGTGCTGACTCGCCTTTTTTCTGTATACAACGATCGAGATCCTCAATGGAAAACAAACGCTTGCACGTACCTTGAAAATGCTTGGTGAAAACTGCTTTAACTCATCCCAGGAATTAATGGACTTCTCTGGTAAATTTTTGAACCACAACTTTGCTGCTCCATCGCTCATCATCAAATACATATACTTGGCACAAACATTCTCTGTGGCATTGCGTATACACATTGCCATCTCATAACTTCTCAACCAGCTGGCCGGGTCCATACTAGGCTCATAATTGGATATCTTGCTTGGCTCTTTGAACTTTTCAGGGAAAGGCTCTGCTCTAATGGAATCTGAAAGACACTTTGGCTCGGCTAAACTGGAAGAACTTGTTGAAACATTGACATTACCGGGTGAGCTTGCAGACGCGGCTGGCGCAGGACCCGGCCCTCCTTGTGGTACTCCTGCTGCGGGTACTGCCGGGTTTACATTGCTTGCACTCCTCCCCGCACGTGACCTGTTGACTATCTGCTGGCTATGGAAATTGCTGGGGCGGGTTGATGCTGCTGATTGTTTTGATTCTGATTTTGCTGGGGCGGGTTTTGCTGCTGCGCCGCTACAGGCCCGGCCAATGGCGGGTTACCTCCACTGCGACTTTTGCTTCGGTACGTCGTGGTATGCAATGCACTTTTTTCCCTCGAATACTGAGTTTGCTGGACAACTGCAGTACGTAACATGTCAATGGCACGCCGGGCTTCAATCTCTGCTGGTGAATCTCCCAATGGAATACGATCAAGTGCCAAAGTTGCTGCATACACGTTATCTGCCGGGTTTGAATAGTGACCCGCCGGTGTGTGAAACCTCGGTGTTCTGGGCGGCAGACCCGGATTTCCCCTGGCTCCATTAGCGGGCAAACCCGGTGCTGCTGCTGCCACACCTGTTCCTCCCGTTTCTCTATTTGGTTCTACACTTGTTCTTGCCACTGGTGCCACCTGAGTTGCATCGATGGGCTGATCTACTGGGGTCCTGAATAACGCTGCCACAGGCACTGGGTTTGTCACGTTCCCACCACGAGCGAGCCGGCTCTGGTGCCTCCTCCTGTGAACCCGGGTTGCCTCGTTGAGACGATTTTGCTCCTCCTCTATTTGCTTTTTTCTTGCTTCTATTTCCTGCCTTTCTGCCTCTGCGTCTCTGCGCATCTGCTGCAAAGCTCGCCGTGCTGTATCCAGCTCTATTGCTCTAGCTGCTGCGTTCTCTGGGGTGACCAATCTTGTGAGCGCTGATGGATCCAAGACCAGGCCATTGTTAAACAAGGCCGGGGCAGGGGCCGTGTTGCTTCTTTCTTCTCCTTGAGCCCTGTTATGCAGGAAACCAAAGTTGTTCCTGTACATCGCTGTATCATCACTTTCATCTGAGACTGAAGCCGGTTCTCCATCAACCCCTGGATCTGCCAACTCTAAAATTGGAGGCAATTGCTGCTGCTGACCCGGGGTAAAAGCCGGTGGAACAACTGTTGACGGTGATGCTTGTAAGTTGGACGAGGGCGCAGTATACACTGCTACCCTCCGAACCGAGCTTGGACTTGACTCTTGCTCCTCATCATCCTCCTCTTCTGCGTCATACCCAAATCGACCTTCAAACAGAGGCAAGATTGATTCTGACCCGGCTTGATTCACCACGTCACCCGGGGTTTCCGCCGGGTCCCCCAGCGTGTTCAGGACCTCCTCGACCTCAGCCGTGCCAACTGATTCCTCACCATCAGATTGAACTATTGTGGCGGCTCCTGACACAGATTCAAAGTCTCCATCACTAGCAGATCTAGTTGTAATCATGCCCACAAAAACATTAAATTTGCCAACTGGAATAACATCACCTGATTCAAGTAGATCAGATTCCGGCCCCCAGCCAAAATAATCGACGATGGATTCTCCTTGCTCGTTGACTGTGATCTGGCCAAAAACAAAGTTTTCAGCCCCTCTCTTTGGCCGCGATTCCCACAGACGGCGCCAACTGTCGTGGGGTAGATAACACGGCAGATGCTACTTGAGGGTAGCTTGAGTTTTTGGGCAAGGCGACTCTGGCGTCTGGGAGATTGTTCAGCATTGCAAGGGACAAAGGTTTACCCAGGTTCGGCCTCTCCATTGGAGATAAAGACCTACTTCCTGCTATGTTACTATTAATCTTGGTCTCGATCTCGATAACCCGGCTACAACAACAGAGCCGGATCTCGATCTAGGTTACAAGGATTGTATGTCTCTCTCGATGGTTCTCTCGCCTACAGCTTGGGGGTTATGAAAGTCTTGCTAACTATGACCCAGGGGCCGGTTTATATAGATACCGGGCCTCCTGGTCGCATACAGAATAAACCGGGTTCTACCCGAACTCTGAGTCCTACTTCTACTCTTTTAGTCTTCGTGTATTCCATGTATAGAACCGCCTCTTGAACCGCCTCTTGTACCTTCTAGAACATCACCTTCCTTAGCCGGGTCACCGCCAAGATGCCGGCCCAGTAACATAACCCGGCCCGTGCTGAGGGCTAACTAGCCTGGCCGGGCCTCTTCCCTGGCGGATCACGTTTCCCTCTTCATGGGCCTACCGGGTTATTATCCCTCCATCAGTCACCCCCTTGTGTTCCAGCCAAAGAGGATGAAGGGACATCTCGGAAACGCGCTGAAGCGTCCGAGTCAGATGCCCCTCAAGCCAAGAGAAGGAAGAAAGCCGGCTCCAAGCCGAATCGGCTTAAGCCCATGCCCACCACCAAGGGGTAATACCAACTTAACTTCATTTGCTCTCCTCCTTTATTTACCGAGTCATATCTATCCGAGTTAACTGTTTGTTTTGCTTTATGCAGTGACGTCCTCACCACCGAGCAAACTCATTCATCCATCTCTTCTCCCCTTCCTCCACTGGACACAGCTATGGAGAACCCATCTCCTGAAAGAGTTGCCGCGTCTCCTCCGCGTGTCCAGACTCCCCCGCCGACTCTTATTCCGGAGTCGGTTATTGACCTTGAGAGCCCTCCTCCCCGAGATTCAAATTGGCCGCGCCCTCTGAATGAGTTGGAGAAGGAAAGGGGTAAGGCCTCGGCTCAGCCGGATCCTCGTCCTTCACCCAAGGCTCAAGCTCTGCTGAACCAAGAACAGCAGAAGCAGAAGAAGAGAAAACAACAACAACAAACTTCCGACAAGCAGCAGAAACAGCAACAGCAGAGACAGACCCCGGGTGCATCACCTCCACCCCAGCCGACACAAGTTGCCTCTGGCACAACTCCCACCACCTCGGATAAGCAGGTGGTTGTTAGCAAGAAAGCTTCCGCCACTGCATCGGCTATTCGATTCGGCCAGGCCCTGACGAAACCCGGTACCTCGAGCAGCGATAATCTCAGTACTGCCAAGCAATTCATTGAAGCTTGGAATGATTCTGATCTTGACAGAGGCTTCTCTACTTCCGCATCACCACACCCGGCTGGCCCTAGCCGAATGTTCCAGTCTCTTCACTCTGTGGAAACCTCGGTTATTGAGGCTAAACGAGTCTTTGAGGTAATTTCGCCGCATCTTTTTTTTTCTTTTTTATTTCAACATGATCAAACTACACTATTCCCAGTCCCCGAGATTCGGGTCGAATGACTAATACTCCTCCGAGTAAGAAAGTCATTCGTCTTGAATCTCTAAAAATTTGATCATGAAATTCGCCTTAGCCGACAAAATTGTGGGACTCCAGTCCCCGAGTTTCTTTTTTTTTAAATTGATTTGGTTAGTTCCGGGCCAGTCCCCGAGACTCTTTTGATGCCATTAATCTTTCTTCTTTCAGGAATCCATGAGCGCTCGCAGCAAACTCTTTAAGCAGCTCGCCTATCAACACTAGAAGCTCCAAACTTCCTTCGATGCGCTCTGCCTTGAGATGAACAATAAGGAAGAAGAGCACAAGCGCGCCCTAGCGGAGGAAAAGTCAGAAGTGACTCGGCTCCAGCGAGAGCTTGACCGGTTGAAAAAGTGAAGAACAAGGTTAAAGGAGAGCGTGATACGCTGAAGCGTGAGAAAGACACGATCCAGAAGGAGCGGGATACTTTCAAAGCCGGACTTGCGGAGCGGGCCAAAATGGACAAGCAAATTCAAACGACCGTTGCCGAATCTGAGGCCGAAGTTAAGGCGGCGAAAGAAGAATTGGCTGCTCACAAGGAGATCAGTGCACAATGGCTGGCTGAACTTGCTAGCCTAAATGATGACATGGATCGTAAGTCTTGCCGAATCTCTTCTTTTCCTCTTGCTCTTATCCGACACATAATGTTGTGTTCCTTCTCGCTTAATCCGGTGTTAGCTTATTTGTTTATAGGAGAGTTTACCACCATTCGGCTGCAAGCCGCAAAAGCTGTGAGAGATGCCCGAGCTGAGAGGGCCAAGCTAACCGGGGCTCCTTTGCCAGAGACATGGGACATCGAAGATCACATTACGGCACTCAGGGCTCGGATTGCCCCTCTGAAGGATTCCCACATTGACTTGCTCAACGCAAGTCTCAAGGCTCACCGCATTTTATTTCCTGAAGCGCGGCAAGTCCGATCTCCGGAGGAACTGATTAAAGATCTTGATCAAGCGAAGACCCGGTTACAGCAGTGGAGATCTTCATCCGCCCGCGCCGGTGCTGACGCAACTTTGCTATTCATCATGTCCTGGTATGAGCTAATTGATCTCGCCAGAGTGCGCTCACTTCGTGAGGGCTCTGTATGGGCTACAGATCCGGACCGGAAGAAGATCCGTGAGGAAGCTGCCAACTTCATGGCCGAGTTTGCCAACACCAAGCATCTTGATCTAGAGGCTCGGTCTACTCCGATGGTGAAGAAACTGAAGAGGAGGAATCTGATGATACATCCCTTGATGAATATGCCGCTTCTGAGGGCGAGTCTGGTGATTCGGCTAACTCTGCCGAACGAGCTCCTACCAAGTCCACCAAGACCCCAGCCTCTGATTCGGCTAAGAATACCGAAGCAACTCCGACCCAGATTTCCGAGATACCAGCCACTGACTCGGCTGAGATTACCGAACACGTTTTAGTTGATCTAGATGTGTCCGAGTCTGCCATCCTTCAAGCTCTCCACGCCAGGTTACCTCTGAAGTTCCTCCATCTTCTGAGTCCATTGTAGCAACGGAGCCCCCTGCAACCGAATCTACTCCAACCGAAGCGCCAGTAACCGAGAATCGCGCGCCCGAGGCTCCTACCACCGAAGCTCTTGTAACTGAGCCGGCTTCAACCGAGTCTGCCGCTTCCTGAAGCATCTTAGTGAAAAACGTTAAATCCCCGGTATGCCGGGAGCAGATGTAATATACAGTTTAAGTTCTTCCGAGACTACTTTCAATTTGCTTAACGTGATCCGGACAAGGTTTATGTTGGATCATTTTAAACCGAGTCCCCGAGTCTATTTTCTTGTTTACTATTCTTGCCGAATCTTTGCTCTTGTCTACCTCTTGGGTGTTTGACAGTCGAGTCACAAGATAGGAATCATAGCATACAATACTTGAAACATGCGAGTTGTGGTTTAGAATCATCTAACATAAACAAGAAATAAATACAGGGGTTAGTAAACGACATGTGCCGAATCGGTTTTGGACCGAGTCCCCGAGTCCACTTTCATGTTTCCCATATTCCCCACCTCTGCTCTTGACTACCATTTTGGTGTTTGTCAGTCGAGTCACGAGATCAACAACACAGCATACATTACTTGAATCTTGGGACAAAGTTCAAAAACAATCCGACACATGAACGGTATGGACAAAGCAGTAATAAAAAACACATGCATAATGACAAGGCAATCCCCGAATCCAGACTCGGTTCGCCGAATTTCATTCATTATAAACCAAGATACATACAGTGCGCCCTTCAAGAGTAGAAAGGTTGAAGTAGAGCTACATTCCATGGTCGCTTGGTTTCTGATCCGGGTCTGTCCAGGCCATCCTTCCTTGGTTCCTGTGCATCTACAAGGTAGTACGAGTCATTGTGCATAGCCTTGCTCACAATGAATGGCCCCTCCCATGGAGGTGACAACTTGTGTCGGCCTTTGCTGCGCTGCACCAGCCTCAGCACTAGATCTCCTTCATGAAACACTCGAGGACTTATTTTCCAACTGTGATAACGTCGTAGGCCCTGCTGGTATATTGCTGACCGAGACAGGGCCAACTCTCTTGCTTCCTCTAGCAGATCCACTGCATCTTCCCGGGCCTCTTTTGCCTCGGTTTCGGTATACATCGCCACCCTTGGTGCATCATACTCTATATCAGTGGGTAGCACTGCTTCTGCCCCATATACCAGAAAGAATGGCGTATAGCCAGTCGACCGATTCGGCGTGGTCCTTAGACCCCATAGTACTGATGGTATCTCATCTATCCAGCACCCTGGAGTTTTCAGCAATGGTTCAATGAGCCGAGCCTTGATGCCGGCTAACACCAAAGCATTTGATCTTTCCACCTGTCCATTGGACTCTGGATGTGCCACTGAGGCTATGTCTAACCGGATCCCCTTATCCATGCAGAATCGGGCAAACTCTCCTACAGCAAAGTTCGTGCCGTTATCCGAGATGATGCTGTGAGGGTATCCGTATCTCAAAATGATTTCTTTCAGGAAAGTTACAGCTGAGCGACCATCCACTTTCCGGATTGGTTTCACCTCTATCCACTTGGTGAACTTATCCACCATCACCAGCATATGTGTCATGTTGCCCCTAGCCGGCTTGAATTCTCCCACCATGTCCAAACACCACACGGCAAACGGCCAAGTGATAGGAATCGTTTTGAGTGCCGATGCGGGTAGGTGTGTCTGCTTGGCAAACCTTTGGCATCCTTCACATTTCCGGACTATGTCCTCTGCATCTGCATGAGCAGTGGGCCAGTAAAACCCATGCCGGAATACTTTAGCCACCAGAGCTCTTGTACTGCAATGATGACCACATTCCCCTTGATGTATCTCCAAGAGCATCTCCTTGCCCTCGGCTGGCTCCACGCAACGCTGCAGCACCTCGGTTGCACTCCTTTTGTATAACTCCTTGTTGATGATGGTGTAAGCCTTGGACCTGCCGCCATTATTTCTTCTAGCAGCCTCTGTCCATTCCCTAAAATTCGGTTAGCATCACCTTCTTCTCTGCTTCTTTTCCCCAAGATCCGGTTAGCAGTCCCCGGGTCTCGCCATGCAGTCCCCGGGTCTTCCTCAATGTACCCGACATCAACATCATAAGAACAGCTTCAGATTCTTGCTTTGGAATAAAAATTGACTCGGAATCAGGCGAAGGCTTAATTGAAGGGGTCCTTAGGTGATTCAAGGATATCCCGGGTGGAACTGCATCCCTAGATGACCCGAGTTTTGACAAGATATCAGCCGCTTCGTTCTCCAACCGAGGTATGTGCTTGTACTCACAGCCTTCAAAAATCCTGAAATTTTCTGGACATGAAATCGATACAGTGCCATATTGGCATCAAGGGCATCCCAATTTCCAGAAGATTGCTGCACCACTAAATCCGAATCACCAAAACATTCTATCCGGCGGATGCCGATGTCTCTAGCCACATTAAGCCCATGGATCAGTGCCTCATATTCGGCCACATTGTTTGATGCTGAGAAATGAATCTGCAACACATATCGCAACTGATCTTGCTTCGGTGATGTGAGTACTATCCCAGCACCCAATCCGATTTTGGTTTTGGAGCCATCAAAGTGCAACTTCCAGTAATTGTAATCCGGCTTGGGTGGCTCATACTGCATCTCGGCCCAGTCACAAAGGAAATCCGGTAAAGCCTGAGACTTGATAGCATCTCTTCTCTCATAATGCGGGGTGTAAGGAGACACTTCTATTGCCCATTTGGCAACTCGGCCAGTCGCATCTTTGCACCCAATGATCTCCGAGATTGGAGCTTCGCACACTACGGTGATCGGGTGCTCCTGGAAGTAATGTTTCAACTTCTTGGCCGCCAGGTATACACCATATGTCATCTTCTGGTAGTGAGGATAATTTTGCTTTGAGGTTGAGATCACCTCACTTAAATAGTACACCGGTCTCTGCACGGATTTACCCTCCTCTTCTCGTTCCCACTATCACCACACTTACGACCCGGTTAGTGGCCGCAATGTAAAGTAGCATTGGCTCATTCGGCAAAGGTGATGCCAAATTGGTGCAGTGGACAACATCTTTTTTAATTCATTGAAAGCCGAATCTGCCTGCGGGGTCCATGTGAACCCGGTGCTCTTTTTCATCAATTGATACAAGGGCAAGGCTTTTTCTCCTAGCCGACTCACAAACCGACTCAACGAGGCTAAACACCCGGTGAATTTTTGTACATCTTTTAGACATTTAGGCAATTTCATTCTTTCTATGGCTCGGATCTTAGCCGGATTCACCTCAATACCTCGGCTCGATACAAGGAAACCGAGCAACTTTCCAGCCGGGACACCAAAGGTGCATTTATCCGGATTCAATTTTAACCGATATTTTCTCAAGTTCACAAATGTTTCCTCGAGATCCTCGAGGAGAGTGTGTTTTTCTTTAGTTTTGATGACGATATCATCGACATACACTGCACATTTTTGCCCATTTGGGAGTGTAAGCATTTCTGCATACATCTCTGATAAGTTGCACCGGCATTTCTCAAACCGAAACACATGACACGATAGCAATACGCCCCATACGGGGTAATAAAAGCAGTCTTTATTTGATCTTTAGGGTTCAGTGGTATCTGGTGAAAACCAGAGTACGCATCAATAAAAGACAACAACTCACACCCAGCAGTAGAATCGATCACTTGATCAATCCGAGGTAAAGGAAATGGATCCTTCGGGCACGCCTTGTTCAGGTTGGTGAAGTCGATGCACATGCGCCACACCTTGACCACCGCTGGTTCGTCCTTCTTCTTCTCTACCAGAACCGGATTGGATATCCAGTCTGGATGCAACACCTCCATAATGAATCCGGCTGCAAGTAGCTTAGCCAGCTCATCAGCACCACTTTTCTTCGATCATCTGAAAGACGCCGAGTCGGTTGCCTCACCGGTTTCACATCCGGCCTGACAAATAAAGAGTGCTCTGCCAACTCCCTCGGAACACCAGGCAGGTCCTTAGCCGACCATGCAAAGATATCCCGATTCTCACGGAGGAAGTGACAGAGCGCGCTTTCCTATTTCTCATCCAATCCGGCACCAATGATGGCCATGCGCTCCGGGTTCTCCGGGTCAATGGGGATCTTCTTTGTCTCCTTGGGCACCTCAAATGTTGCCCCCATCCGGATTGGTCATAGCCAGCACGCCGAGCTGAGCTGACTTCGCCATTGCCACCACTTCATGCATCTTGCTCTTCTCAGCTTGGATCACCAATGATTCGGCTAAGGTGGAACCACCGTGGCACACTGTATGGCCTTCTTGTAATCTCCCGCAAGTGATAATACCATTCGGGCCAGGCATCTTCATCTTGAGGTAGGCCACATGAGTGGATATCATGAACTTGGCTAATGGCCTGCCGAGTAGAGCATGGTATGGGCTCTCCAAATCTACCACCTCGAATTCGAGACTTCAAGTCGGTGATTGTCCTTGGTACCAAACAGCACATCTACCCAGATCTTACCCATTGGGGAACAAGACACCCCGGGTACTATACCATGGAAGGTACAACTGCTCTGCTGCAACTGATTCGGCGAAATACCCAACTTGACCATTGTGTCCCGATACATGATGTTTATGGCACTGCCATTGTCAATCAAGACTCGGCTAAATCTCACGTTAAGCTTGGGTCCAACCAAAGTCGGATCCACCACCAGTGCATAGTTTCCTGGCTTGGCATAATCCTGGGGTTATCAGCCCTGCTCCAAGTGATCTCCTGCTCGGACCAGTTCAGGTATTTTGGGACTGCTGGCATGACTGCATTCACCTCCTTCGCCCTTCGCAGCTGACTTTTCTTGTCAGTTGGCTCGGTCACAAAAACCACATAACTTTGATGAGCCTCCTTGTACTCATTCCGGGGTATCCGCCTTGATGACTCGGTCCAGCACCATTGTTGTTGCCTCCCATATTTACCAGGTTAACCGGCTTTGTGGCTGCCGGCCTTGGAGCTCCTGCGTTCACCGGGGTTGCATTGGCTCCGGTCAAAGGCATATTTGGCCTGAAATTCGGTCTAGGAGCACCTCTCTGAGGTGGCCCTCTCTGACCTTCTGCCTGAATGCGATGATGCCAGCTACAATTCCGAGTTGAATGATTGGCCGGCTTGCGTGGGTCTGTCGTGTGATAACAGCAAGGCCCATCTAATCTTGCCTCAAAAGTTAGAGGTGGACTTGGTCCATCCCACACTTTCTTTGGCCAGGCACCTTGATTCGGCCTCCAAGCTGGACCTTCAATCTTTGCTCTCTGGCTATCGGGGTGATCCATATTCACTGCAGCAACTTGATCTGAACCATATCTGTAATCCGGATCTCTTCTCTTGTAACCGAATTCATGTCGGTCACTGGGCCTCAATGGTCCAACCCGGTTATTAATCGGTTGCCTCCTGCTTGTTCCCACCGCATCCAAAGCTGGCTGCGTCGGATCGCCTAGAGCATATGTATCTGCTATCCGGATCATATCTGCCAGGGTCTTTGGCATATCCTCTGGAGCTTCTGCCACAGCGGTGTGCCATGTCGGCAACCCTGCGCAAACCAAGAAATTGCCTGCTCCTCTACGACACCTTCGCAAGAATTGCGAATATTGCTCCACCGAGTTAAGAATTCTCGATCTGTCTCCCGCTCTTCCTGCTTGCACGCAGCCAGGAGCTGAGGTCGGTTTGGCCTTTTGTATGTACTGGAGAAGTTGCTGTAAAACGCCGTTTCCAAATCCACCCAAGAGTTAATGCTACCCGGCGGCAAGTTATTCAGCCAAATCGGGCTGGCCCTTCCAACATATGCGGGAGATACCGGACCGCCCATCGGCGATTGCCCCCGCAATGTGCACCGAGGATACATAGTCCGTCAGCCAATCCTGCGGCTTTGTGCTGCCGCTGTACGGCTTTGTGATTCGGCCAAGCTGGAACAAAGGCACACTGGGTTCATTCATGATCCGAGGCCCAAAGCATGCAGGTCCTGGTGGGCCTTGCTCTTCTAGCTTCTCGGACTGGTAAATTCTATCCAACTTGAGACGCTGATCATCCGGATCCAGAGCCCGAGGTCCCAGCCTGGATGCAAGTGCATTATCATACGTCGGGTATCCGGCTCGCGCCATAGCCGAATTGCCATCATCATAGTAGTGGCCCGCCTGGCCACCACCTTGGTGCTGCGCTTGCACCATCACTGTTGCTCCTGCCGGGGTTGAGGACGAGGTGGTTGACCTCGGCCAGCCGAATTTCCCCTTCCGGCTCCCGGATTGCCTTGCCCGCCATTGTTTCTGTTCTGGCCGCTTCTCCCTTGAGCGGCTAGCTGCTTGCCGGCATACTCCGCATCATAGGCCTGCAGTTGTTTGCTCTTGCCCGAATTCACACTCTGGGCCCGGTCAACACCAACATGTGGTGATGACGCTTGCCCCTTTGACCTCTGGCTAACAGCCTTAGCCGACACAACCACACGGGAACCACCAGCATCCGGATTAGCTCTCCGGTAGGCCTCATTCTGCCGGTTACACTCATCAACCAGCTCATTGACCCTCTCTGCCTGCTTGCGCCAAGCATCCCCGGTTAAGGTGGGCAATTCGGCTCGCGCTGCCGCTGCAGCCCTGAGATTCTTGGCCGGGGAGCTATACACCGGCTTGCCTGTACCGGATCTATGACTAGTAGCCTTGCTTGAGCTTGACCCTGCAGCTCTAGCTAACTCGTCATTGAGGTCCTTGCCCCTGTTACGCAACTCGGCTTTCTTGCGTGAGCGATGCATTACAGGAGTAAAACCATCTGTGATACCATTAGCCGCATTGTATTCTCTCATGTCTCTATCAAATGCTTGCCTAGACTCTATCACTAACCGAGCCTCTTTTTGCAATCTCAGGCGCTCTGCCTCTAGCTGAGCTACAGTGAGCTCTACATTTGCTCCAGGTGCCACTGGCCGAGCTAACTTTTCCAAGACATCCTCTAAGGGAGCCTCCCTACTTGACATGCCAAGCGGGCCAACCGGATCCGGTTTCTCTTTTGGGAACTTCGCCGTCCGAGTCGGCTTGTCAGCCGGATCGATCGGCGTGGCCAGCTCCTCTGGCACGCTCTTGCTGGCATCTCCTTTGCCTGCTGCAGCACTTGATCCGGCCACCATCACCTCCACGCTACTCCCGGGGCGAGCGCTACGCCGTCCGAGAGCTGCGCGGAAAGCAGGAGGGTCCTCTGCCACGAGCACCTGCGCCGGGTACTCGCGGACAGGCTCGGTGGCGACGTAGGTGACGAAGCTGCCGAGCGTCATGAGGAAGCCATCTGCGGGGAAGGGCTTGTTGGCGAAGCACCCCGCGTTGTCGCTGATGAAGCTGAACTCGCCGATCTTGCAAACGAGCCCTGAGAGGACCCGCTCGCCGGAGCCAGTGACGGAACCCGTCCGGAAAGAAACCCCAGCCAACGCCACTGCTTGCCCCACGGTGGGCGCCAACTGTCGTGGTGGTGTCACGGCAGATGCCATGGTATGGCTTAGTTGTGGGCTCGCTTGGGCGTTGGGGGAACCGGGGAGGGTGTGCGCACTCAAGAAGCACGCATGAAGCACAGTGAAGAACAAGCAAGAACAAGCAAAATCAAGAACACAAAAGCACACCGCGATGTACCCTGCTTCGGGGCCCTTCGTGTGAAGGTAACACCCCTACTGCAGCTCTAGCCTACTCTCTTTATATCTCAAGTGTTACAAGTACAGAGCGCTCCTTGAGCTGTATGAAGAACAATGGTGAAAGCTCTAGGAAGAAGATGGAGCTTGGGGGGAAATGATGCTGGTTGTTCTCGATCCCTCTCACTGGAGAAGGTGGTAGCTCATTTATACACTAACCGAATTACTATAATGCCCCTGGCCGCAGATGGTAATGGCATGGACAAGAGGAACAGGACAAACACTGGCCACTGTCACTCAGCCCAGCTCACCCTCTGTCCTCCACAGGTCTGTCTTTACCTCTTTGAGCTTAAGGCCGCGTAGACCACAGAGGCCTAGCCACTGCCCCTTTCCCGAATTAGCCGAGTCAGCGCTTAGGGCCTTGCGATCCGGAAAACCTGTGGCTCGACCTTGCTGTCCTCTGAACCCTGGTCAGTAGAACTGCAGGTCCCGTGACCTTACTGACATTACTTGGCCCCCGTGCCATATCCGGATTACCTTATCCGGGTCCTTCCTGTCCAACTCGGCTAACTTATCCGGTACTCCTTCCTCTGACCCGGTTTGTCTTCTTCCCGCACTCCGGCATGGTTAAGAGCTAACCGACTCTAGCATGACTCGGCTAGATATCGATCCGGCCCAAGTGACCCGGCTAGAAACTGATCCGGCCAGCCCTTCACAATTCTTAATACCACATCTTTGCCCTACCCGGGGGCAGCCCCCCGACATGGAGGATGAAGCATAGGTGCAGTATCATCCCTTCCATTGGGATCTAGAGCAGCCCACCCACACTTTCAAGTCTGAACTTCAGAGCAGGAGAACCTCTGCAAAATCTGCTGTCATGTGGTAAATCACTCGCTCATCCTTATTTTTCCTTCATCCAAATGCCACCCAAATGAGTCACTCGTCCTTAATTCGGTAATTCTGCTTGTACTTCCATCTTGACTGGTTCAGGTTGATCTTGGACAAACACTCTGTTTCCATTTGGCTCCTAGGCAAAGAAGACAACTACTGATGCAACCACGGAGCACGATGGTATGCAATAATTGCTCGCATCATTGCCTTCTAACTGCTAGCTTAACATACATCATACTAGTAATTAACAAATAACAATACACCTAATTAACAGCTCACAAGAGAGCCGGGCTGTATAATGCCTGCACCTAGTTGGCATTGTTTACAAGAAACCCTGCTGACACCGTGTTTGCAACTTGCTGGTAAACCAAACCACGCCCTGCAAACCAGTGGCCGGTTGCTATAATTTATGCAAGGAGACTTGGCCTTAGCTTTGAATGTGAGCTCTGGTTTGACTTCTGGACGTCCGAGGTGCTGATTGGTTGAGGGATTGTGTTGGCAATGCAACTTGACATGTCTCGACCCAGCTCAACCATTTCAAAATATTTCGTCCAGCAGATCACCTCAAGGCAAGTACTCCTGAGAAAGTTTCCTTCTTCTCCACGGGACTTCAACAGCTCACCTCTCGACAACTTCTGCAGCAGGTCTTCTCAAGGTAATCTTCCTGTTCCAGGAAAATATCTAAAGATAGTGAAGTAGGGAGATCTTACAGCATGATTGCTAGATTTACGTGTAGGATCTGTTTCTTGATCTTGTTTATGATGCTTTGGACCAATCATCCATACTAGCGTCATTGATTTAAGCCAGTTCCGCAGGAATTCCGATAGTGGTATTGCGAGTGTTTTCCCTTAACTCCCCTATTTGATTCGGAAGAATTTCATAGATTTTTTTCAAGGATTCTTATATTTAGGGATTTTAGTATAAATCTTCTTCGATTGTAGGATTGGAAGCACAGGAAATTTCACTAACCAATACCTCGCGTGCAATTCTAAATGAATTTTTTCATGAGTCGTCTAACCCTGCAGAGATTTCCCCCTTTTTTTTGTTATGGTATTTATGATTCTTATGTTACTCAGATTAGCAGGCTGCTCCCTGTGGGCTGGCGAAGTGCAGATTGAGGGGCAGATCGAGATCGAAGCTGTCCAGGCACCACCCTGTCAGCCCGGGCGTTTGGTCTGTTCGGTTTGCTCGGTCCGGTCTATTCGGTCTTCGACAATTTTGGTCATCTAGAAATGCTCTGTCGCCACATCAAATAAGGTTTACCACCCTGCTCTGTCGCCACATCAAACCTCTCACTAGCAGCTGCCCTCTGCTGCTTCCACCACTACTCCCAGCCCCAAACCTGCAGCGAGGCGAGGTGTGCAGATGGATTTGGCTCTCAGATCGGCGACCTCGCTCTTTGGCAAGGTGTTCACGATGTTGTCCGCCGCCCCGGTGGCGGCGTACGTGGACAGCCTCGAGCTCGGCCACAACTCCGACCAGATTAAGGCCAAGCTACTGCATACGCAAGGGCTGCTGCAGATCGCGCAGGAGAGGGACGTGAGCAGTGTCTCTGCACTCAAGGACCTGCTGGAGAACCTGAGAAGGAACGCCGACCAGGCAGAGGACTTGCTGGATGAGGTCCACTACTTCCAGATCCATGACAAGCTCCACGGCACCAATTACGCCACCACCCAAGGGTACGGGACAGATCTGGGTGCCGCGGTCCACAATGGTCGACCAGGCGGCGTGTCTCTTCACGCATGTAGTGCTCTTCGCCACATCTTTGGCACCTTGCTCCAGTGCTTTTCTTGCTTGCTTACACAAGATGGTGGCGATGATTCCGCTGTCGCTGGTGAACCACGCCGCGCAACCGAATCTGCCACTGCTGATGGCGATGAGCTGCATTTCGACAGAGTTTCCATGTCCAAAAATTTCAAGAAGCTGTTACAGGACATGCAGTCCCACTGTGATTCCGTCTCAAATTTGCTCGTCAATATCCCAAGAATGAACACAATTGTCACCGTAGACCGGCCTCAGATTGGATCCACCATTATAGGCACATTTTATGGCAGGAAAGACACTTTTGAGGAAACAGTAAATCGCATCACCAGTGGCGCACAGACAGTTTCTGTTCTTCCTATAGTTGGTCCTGGGGGTATTGGAAAGACAACTTTCACCCAACAACTCTATAATGACGCAAGAGCTGAAAAGCACTTTGAAGTCAAGGTCTGGATATGTGTATCGACTGATTTCAACGTGCCTAAGCTCACCAGGGAGATCCTTGGCTGCATACCTGCCACTGAAGGAGAAGGAAGCAACAGTGTTTCAAATGAAATAACCAATTTAAGTCATCTTCAGAATTCCATAGTTCATCGTCTCAAGTCCAAGAGGTTTCTAATTGTCTTGGATGATATGTGGAAATGTTACGGTAAGGATCAGTGGAATTCCCTGTTAGCTCCGTTCACACAAGGGGAAGTCAAAGGAAGCATGGTCCTTGTCACAACTCGATTCCCAAAGCTAGCAGACATAATGAAAACAGTTGACCCACTGGAACTGTCAGGTTTGGAGTCACATGACTTCTCAGAATTATTTGAAGCATGTATATTTGGTGAACACAAGCCTGAGCATTACAAATATGAGTTAGCTGATATTGCAGGAAAAATTGCAAATAAGCTAAAGGGTTCCCCGCTAGCAGCCAAAACAGTTGGTAGATTATTGCAGAAGGACCTTTCTCAGGATCATTGGAATGGAGTTCTTAAACAGGACGAGTGGATAAAGCAGAAACATGATTATGATATCATGCCATCTTTAAAAATTAGCTACAATTACCTCCCTAATGACCTGAAGAAATGTTTTTTATATTTTGGCCTTTTCCCTGAAGATTATCGGTTTGATAATTCAGAAATGAACCGCCTTTTTGTTGCTAATGGCATTGTAGACTCTACTCACCAAGTTGGTAGTAATTACTTGGAAGAACTAGTGGACAATGGTTTTCTCATGAAGGAAGTTGGTTATTTAGGTCGATACTACTATGTAATGCATGATTTAATGCATGAGCTATCTAGGACTGTTTCTGCACCAGAATGCCTCAATATAAGTCACTTGGATTTCAGAGCTGATGACATCCCACAATCTGTTCGACACTTATCTATCACCATAGAAGATAGATATGATGTAAATTTTGAGGAGGAAATGTATAAAGTAAGGGGGAAGATAGACATTCCTAATCTGCGGACTTTGATGATTTTTAGAACATACGAAGGAAGAATCACCAAGCTCTTGAAAGATTGCTTCAAAGAAATAAATAGTCTGCGTGTCCTATTTATAGCAGTGAACTCTCGAGAATATTTTCCACGCAGGTTTTCAAACCTTATCCACCTCCAATATCTCAGAATTAGTTCATCTTACTGGGAAATGAGTTTTCCTAGTACACTATCAAGATGTTATCACTTGAAATTCTTGATGCTAGATGATTGGCATGGTAGTTCGGATTTGCCTGAAGACTTTAGTCACCTTGAGAATTTACATGATTTCTGTGCTAAACGGGAACTCCACTCCAATATTCGCAATGTTGGAAAGATCAAACATCTGCGGGAGTTGAAAGAATTCCATGTTAAGAAGAAGAGAATGGGATTTGAACTGGCAGAACTTGGGGCATTGACAGAGCTTGAAGGAGAACTGGTTATACGTGGTCTTGAACACGTGGCAACAAAGGAGGAAGCTACTACAGCCAAAATGATGTTCAAACAGAGTCTGAAGGAGCTGAAATTACTCTGGGGCAGAGAACGACCAACTATAGATACTAGTATTCTTGATGCTCTTCAACCACACTCTAATCTTAGAGTACTTAAAATTGCAAATCCGTGTTGTACCATTGGTCCTAGTTGGTTGTGTCTTGACATCTGGAAAACAAGTTTAGAGACTCTCAATCTAGACGGTGTATCTTGGAGCACCCTTCCACCTTTTGGGAAGATACCAAATCTCAAGGTACTCATTTTGAAGAGAATTTCTGCAACGTGTCAGTTTCGATGTGGTGGCACTCCAGGCAAATGTTTTATGCGATTGAAGACAGTTGAGTTTCATGAGATGCCAGAACTTGCCGAATGGGTTGCGGAACCTTATTGCCATTCCTTTCCAAGTCTTGAAATAATCAAATGCATTGACTGTCCCAATCTCCGTGTGATGCCCTTCTCGGAGGTATCTTGCACCAATTTGTGCAAACTTGAAGTTTCTGGGTGCCCAAAGATGTCTCTGCCCTCCATGCCTCACACGTCCACACTGACGGATTTGTTTGTTCGACGAGCTGCTGATCCAAGAACATTGTATTATGATGGAAAGAAATTGGTTGTTAGGGGGTATGGTGGTGCTCTGGCCTTCCACAATCTGGATAAAGTAGAAGATCTGAGTATTGAAGATGTAGCGCACATCTCATTCACGGATATCGAAAAGCTCACAAACCTAAGAAAATTTGATGTCAAAAAGCTAAGATAAATTTGTTCCCTGAAGATGGAGGGTAGTATTGACTTTTGTTCAGTTGAGGGTCTCAGTTTAGATGTATATCATCCTACCAGCAAATCACTGTCAAAAGTGTAAAACTGTTTCCCCTCATCCAGCTCACTGCAGGAACTGCGCTTTTTATACTGCAAGAGTCTGGTTTTTGTGCCTGTGGAGAATGGAGGATGTGGCAATTCATCGCTCCAATCATTAGAAATAGGTGGATGTGGCAGGATATTCTGTGTAAAGTACTAGAACTATGTTTCTCTCTAGATGAAATTCATTCTGCTTCGGAACACGCAGAAACAGTGTTCCGATCATGATTTTGTTCCATGACTGACTGATGATGCCGCTGTTGTTCGGCGTAATTGTTGGTAGCACAGTGCTAGCCAGTAATTCCCTGATTGTGAACCCATTCATGCTTCAGGTTGCACATTTTGCCTTTTAAGTTTTGTTGCTCAGATTGATTCATCTTACATCGTCATTTCACTAGCAGACATCTTCTCAACAGTTCTTTGCCCCAAAAACTGGAATAAGAAAACTGAGATGATTTTAATTGCTCACTGGAAAAGCATGAGGGTTTTTCTAAGAGGCCGAATTCTTTACATTCCAAATACAGTGTTTTTAAAATGAATAAATATATACTGTTGCAGAGTCAGGATATTATAATTCCATAAAAGAGTGTCATATGATTCTTTTTCGATGAAAAAAAGCACAAGATATACTATGTGCAACTCCAGGCTCTCTGAGATGCTCGATTCCTTCCAATGCATCATCTGGTTGTGGTGTGCGAGTGATTAGCATAAAACTGTGATTTTGATGTCAAATGTTCGAAAAACCACGATTGTAGCAAATACCCACGGGATCTTGCATCATTGTTCACAAAAAACGCTGATCGTGAATTGACGGCCAAATTGTCGAGTGGGACCCACCTGTCATGGCTGACGTGGCAAGAATATGGTCAATTTGCTGACTTGGACCTGGTCCCACTTGTCAGGCCAATTAAAAAATGTATCTAAATTTCTTTTAAAAAAGCCAGAAACAAGAGAGCGGCGGCAGGCGGCCCTCCTGCTCGCGCGCCACCGCCCTCCTACACTCGCCGCCGCCCTCTGGCCCGCGCCCCGCTTGCGCACCGCCGCCGCCCTCCTGCTCGCGTCGCCGCCTTCTCCCCTCCTTTCCAATGTTTTACAAGGTTTCGGAGGGTCCCACTATGGGGCCCATCTGTCCCGGAGGGCCTACATGCAACCAAGGGGTGGCCCACTGTCCATGTGGCCAGCCCTCCTTGGTCCATGCGGCTAATCAATGGGCATCCATTAAAAGGGGTTACCACCTTGTAAAAGAGAGGGGATTACCACTTGGGAGATGAAGTGGCTGGCTGCCCCAGCTAGCGCTGCACATAACCGAACCGAAACCGAAAACGAACCTAAAAAAAACCTAACCGTAACCAAAATTATGGTTTTTCTGGTTAGTGGTTAAGGTTTCAGTTAGCAAAAGTGCTAACCGTATGACTCTCGGTTTTTTCGGTTTATAACCGAAAAACCACTGGTTTAACCAAATAAACCGAAAAGCATAGCCAAGAAAGAATTTAACGCTAAAGGCCCAGTCCAACTTCAGCGAATCCTTCATATTGCACGTACGCTGTATAATATTCAGTAAACATGGCTTTGCCTACTGGTTAAGAGGTGTAGACTTCCCTTTTGTGACCGTAAGAGCATCTCCAACCGGAGCCCTCAAACTGCCCCCAAACCGGTTTATTTGTGTCCGGACGGGCTCCGAACGGAAAATGAGCTAAAATAGCTACCCAACCGGGGTGGGCAAAGCCTCCCCAAACGTCCGGGCCGTCCGGCAGCCCACAAACTCACCCCATATGTGGGGAGGGTTCGAGGGCTGCCGGACGCGCCCGGACAGCCGCCACGTAGGACATGGACCACTTTATCTACTACTTTTCTCTTTCCTTTTCCTTTCTCTCTCCATCCCCACCAATCACATGCATCCGGACGGACAATTAGGGGTGTTTTTGGGGTGCATGGTTGGATGTGGCCACGTTTGGGGGCTGTCCGGTCAGTGTCCGCAGACAGTTTGAGGGACGGATATGGGGGTTGTGACTGGAGATGCTCTAAGTCCTAAGATCAACTCCCAGTTTTGTTCTTTTATTTAACTTTGGCCGAAATTTTGTTGTTTTTTGTCTATCATTGCTGCAACAAATATACTTCGGTCATACAAACTATAAAAATGAAATATTTGGGCCTAAAAGTTTTATGCTATTCAAAAATTCGCGTCAACTTTGGTTAGTTTGGTTATTACCGAAACCGAACCGATATTAAATGGTTATTACCGAAACCGAACCGTATTATCATATGAAACCATATTTACCAAAGTATCACAACCGTATTTACCGTATAACCATATAAACCGAACCGAATTAATCATATTAAACGAACGCGTAGTTATAGCCCCAGCCCCCTTTGCTCTATAAAGAGATGTGGAGGCGCAAGGAAGGTGTTCCTTGAAGTCCTTGGCCGCACCACCCCCTTGCTGCCCTCAACCTCTCACGCACCGCTTGGCGAAGTCCTGCTCGTAGGAACTCTGCACCATTTCCACCACCACGTCTCCGTGATAGGGTAGGATTACAATGTGTCCAAGTCGGCTTACAACCCTGATCAGATACAAACTAACCTAGTATTCTTGGCATGTGCTTTGCTCCTCTTGCACTCCAGATTGATGATCCATTTCGCATCGTAGTCAGACTTTTGTGCGCCCGACCCACCCTATGTCCATCAGTCTTTGGACTAGCTTTATCCTCCCATATTTTTTTTGAACAAAGATAGGGACCAGAAAGTCCAAGTGCTGACATTAATCAAACAAAGGCATTATAACACTCCATGAAGGACCTAAAAAGTAAAGTAAATTACAACAGCGTCCTTCCATTTTGCAATCAGAACCCCGGCAGAAAGTGCAAAAAAGCAATTGGGTCCTTGAGCAATACACAGGCTTGTCGGCGATGCATTTGCCACCATCTCCGGCCATGACTTTGCCAACGTCAGGCAACAGAATGTGGGCCTCCCCTCGGAGGTTGAAGGTGGGGTTGTAGGAAATTTCCGACGAGCCCATAAGAAGCCAGATTTCCACACCCTAGCTGCCCAATAAGCAGGCTGGAGAGTTCTCATCGATGGATCCTTAGCTCCAGCAGCAGAGGCCGATGCAGTGGTAGATGAAGCACAAAGATGTAGCATGCCAATACAAGCGCGCTTTGAGCTTTTATTTGAGGGGAGGTCGAGGAAATGGATGTGTGCATCCTTTGGATGAAGAGGCTAGGGGAACACCCTCCATTTTGAAAAAAGCAAGCCAGCACAAGCTCTGAGCTTTATTGGAGGAGAGGTCAAGGAAGCGTCCATCAGCTCCAACCGGAGAGCCACGGCCAACCACACCACCTCCACGAGGCACTTGAACCAGCTCATCAGATCCAGAGAGCCCATCCCAAATGAGCTTGGACAAGGAGGAGCCGACGATCTAGCCTCCAACATCAAGCCGTCAACCACCAAAGCCACCAAGGACTGCCTCGCCGAGGGCCACGAAACGAATACGCCTGCGACACCCTCCACACACACATGTCATGTCGCCAACCTAGACCTAGGGTGCGTTTGGTGGCCTGCAAATGTTCCAAGCAGGCCCGCCAGATGCAACCTCCTCGTTATTGGAAGCCTGTAAATGGTATTGGGCTAGGCTAGCATGCTGCTCAAAGCAGCCTTCGGCCAGGCCCACTGGGAACGGCCGAACAGGCCGTTTCCTTGAAGCCAGGCTGCGGGCGGCTGACCTAGAGGAACGCCGCGCTGAGCAGCTGCAGGCCACGGAGATGGCGCGAGCTCTGAAATTCCGGCGGGAGGATTTCGGTCACCGCCCGCCAAAATCACCCCCTATTTAGCTCACCTCAAAATCGAGAACCGCCATTTCTTCTATTCGAGCTCTTGCGATGGCGGCTGGAGCAATTTGTGTGGCGGCGAAGGCGACTTTGACGGCGACCTCCACCAAGGTGGTGACCTCAACGACGAACTCGACGGGGACCTCGACGGCCTCCACAGCGACCTCCAGCATGAAGGCGGACGGCAAGATGCAGATGCGTCCGGTGGATGTAAGAAATTATGAACCTTATCCTTGTTCATACCGTAGATCTGTTAATGTTTTTGCACATTTAGGTAATCGTCCATGGATCCGCTGCTTAGGCTTCGTAGATAGAGTGTGTAGTGCGTGCATCTCCAGATCTGCTCATTTTCATAGATTGCCTGACTAGGACGACATAATCGTGTTTCGTGGATCAGGTTCGCGCTAAGAAGAGAGTCCCTCTTCAAGTGCTGGTCAAAAATGCCATAGCTTCTGAGCCTCTGGATGTACTGCCTCTGAATGCAATCCCTATGGATGCCGTCAGCGACTTAGATGTGCTATCTGAGATGCCTGCCAAGGGGCCTAACAAGAGAGTGCACTCTCAAACTGATGAACTGCCTCAGAGGCTGGCAATGCAATGGACATCTCCTCTATCACTCTTTGTTCTGAACAGGGTAGTGGAGCTAGTGGAGAAGGGATCCACTTTGACAAATGCTTCAAGGATCAGTACATCAGGAAGGTCAGTGATGCTGTTCTTGAGTTCACTGGGCTTAATATCACCAGCACTCAAATCTACAACCATCTAAGGAGGTAGAGATCCAGGTGGGCTAGGATTAACCAACTGAAGCGCATGCCAGGATCGAAGTAGTTTAGTATGAAGACATGACGACTCTCATGATGGATGATGTGAAGGTGCTTACACACCTTAAGGTTAGTTTGCCCTTTCATTGAATCGTATTGTGCTATTCCTTGTTCATTGCCAGCTTCAAATAGTCTGTACACTAACAATTTGACATGTCAATATTAGGACCACCCCAAGGACGAGGAGTTGCTGAACCAGCCCATTACCAACTTTGCTCAAATGAAGACCATCTTCAGGGTTACGACAGTGCAGCCGCGTAACATGTACTCTCCAGCATTGCTTATCAGGGCGATGGACTTCCTATCGGACAACATAGATGAGTAGCTCAAGTACTCCAGCATGAGCAAACCGCAGAGGTGTACTTGACTTAGGGCTTACCCGCATAGCCTACCGCTGCGGCTGTGAAGATGGGCCGGTGCGGCGACCAGCCGACCGCTCACGTGGAGCCGATGGTGCCTACCGCCCAAGCCAGGTCGAGCTGGGCTGCATCTAGGCCTGCAACGTCTTCGCCTCCGATGTCCAAGGCTTCTGCTGGGCTCGACTCGGAGCAGCAGGCTGCGGCGGCAGCGGTGGAGATCCTGGGTGACACGGAGCTAAATACTACGCGTGCGGAACTGTCATCTCCAGCTGATGCTGTGATGGCGGGCCGTGTGGTGGATTTGTCCATTGCGCACACGTCGGCGACTTCTGCTGCTGCTGTTATGTCGGACCGATCAACGGCTAGGTCGGAGCCTAGTCCGGATGTGGTTTCAGACGACCAGCTGGTGGTAGGCTCGGTGGTGTGTTCGATGGCAGACAAGGGAGCATGTTTGTCGACTCTGACGTGGGTCGCTGTGGTGGAGAGAGCTGCTTCTACGCCATCGCCCTCTCCCACGGTGTCCCCGCCTTCTCCTGATACTACGACTACGAACACTGTGGTAGAGAGGGCTGCTACTACATCCTTGCCCTCTCCCATGGTGTCTTCGCCGGTTGGGAGATGTTCAGCGCCTCAATTTACTCCTAGGCGTAGTGGACGTCACCTAACCGTGGCCGATGGAGCATCAGCGACCAATGAGGACGCGATGTCCAAGGCGATGCGTCGCAAGGCGGCGATGTTCTCCACTCCTCCCATCGGTATGTCTCAATCAAAAAAGTCCTGTCTTTCTTTTTTGACGTCTAATTTATCTGCTAGGCTAAATAATGTATCTTAGGAAGAAATGAAAAAGAAATTGTGCTTTCGGCTAATGTTCTGAAACACGTAGAGTATGACCGTCTTAAGGTTTCACCTTCTGTTTCGAGTAGGCCGGTTATCACCTGTAGATGATGAGATGCGAATGCCATGGTTGATGGACAACTTCTATCACATCTTGTAGGAGAGGTAACAGAGGTGGATATGGACGAGGCGGAGCTGGGATCTTTTGATGACCTGTATGCTTCCGGCCAGAAATCCAAATTCGCTAAAAATAAAAAGAATCAAAAAACACGAAAAAACGCAAAAATGTCTAGATCTCCAACGGTTTTCCGATGAATGGCATATTCCTTAATAGCAGAGTTCTTGCTGACTTGGCTAAGCATTCGAATATTGCTCAACATGTGAGGGATCATAAGTTGGATTTTCTGGCTATTTCGGAAACGGGGAGATGAGATTTCACGAGTACTATTATGGACCGCCTATCAGGTGGATTGAATTTTACTTGGCATTCTTGTCCCCCTCGCGGTAGATCGGGTGGCATGTTACTCGGCATCAAAACAGATTCTATGGATTTGTTGGCCTTTTTGTATGGTGAATATCATATTAAATTTCATATCCGTAACAAGCCCGATAATTTTATATGGAGTTTGGTAGCTGTGTATGGTGCCGCCCAAGAAGAGTATAAGGCTGCTTTTCTTCGTGAGTTGGTAAACCTAGCTAAGGATAACCCGTATCCTATTTTTATAGGTGGGGATTTCAATATGCTTAGGTTCCGACACGAGAAAAGTAGGGGGAGGTTTGATGGTCACTGGCCGTTCTTGTTCAATGTTGTCATTGACAGCTCTTCCTTAAGAGAGGTTCATATAACGGGGAGACAATTTACTTGGGCAAACAGTCTCTCCAAGCCGAAATACGAGAAGCTGGATCGTGTGCTGATGGACTCTGATTGGGAGTAAATATCCATTGGTAATGGTACGTGCTTTGGAATGGCTGGCGATACCCCCATTCAACGATGGAATTATAAGATGCGCAATCTGCGTAAATTCCTTCGTGGGTGGGCTAGGCACACATCCGGTATGCTCAAAAAAGAAAAAGAGCGTCTGTGTTCCATTATTGATGAGCTCGATCAACTTGCAGAAGTACGTGTTTTGTCAGCACAGGAGATTGAACTTAAAAGTCAATCGAATGAGCAGGTAGCACGTATGTTGCGGGAATAAGAGCTTAAATTGTACCAGCAATCTAAGGCTCAATTTATCTTGGAAGGGGATTCAAATATGAGGTACTTCCATAATGTTGCTAATGGCAGACATAGGAAGAAACGTATTCACTCTCTTAATCAGGACGAGGGCCTGATCGAAGGACATGAACATCTCAAGAAACATATCACGAACTACTATAAAGCTCTGTTCGAGGCTCCAGGGGAAGGAAACTTTACCCTTGATGAGTCATGAATAGATGATATTCCCCAAGTTACTCCCGAGGAAAACAACTTTCTTATTGCTTCCTTCTCTGGAGACGAGATAAGTAAGGCGGTTTTCCAAATGGAGCACAATAAGGCGTCGGGACCAGATGGTTTTCCTGTTGATTTTTACCAGCATTTCTAGGAAACCATCAAGTCTGATCTGCTTGAGTTATTTGGATGCTTGCATGCCGGACAACTGGAGTTGTTTCGCCTTAACTTTGGGGAAATCGTTTTGTTACCTAAAATTCAGGAGGCCGAGAGGATACAACAGTACCGACCTATATGTCTCATGAATGTTACACTACCAAAAATCCAGCGATCCACGACGTTTCTGCAGCGACGTTCCAATACCGTCGCGTGTTTCCATCGAGGACGACCGGAAAGTCTATATTGCTCTCGACGTTTTGGTTTTCCCAGTAATGGGCCGGCTGTGCGCGACGTTTCGCATATTTTACGTCGTGGATTATCGTCCCCGGCCCATTAGCCCAGCTTGAACACATATTCCTTCGACGAAACGCAGATTTTCGTCGCGCTGCCACATCCTGTGCAGTTTGACTCGTTTGACCTGCAAGGACCGCGCGCGCCCCACCTTGGTGCCATGTGCACCGTTATGAAATCACCAAGGATAAAGAATGTATGTGCGCTTAAAAGATGGCCATGTGGATTTCTTGGAGCGACCGTAATCAAGGCCGGAATGCAGTGTAAAGAAAAGATGGTAAGATTATAGATGTCTAGCAGTTGAGTAATGGAATATTAGCAATTAACGAAAGATAACTGGGTAATAGTAGCAATGTACGAAAGATCACACAGACACACCAAAAAAAACATCAGTTCAACACAAAGCATGCACACAGGGCATGCCCATCAGTTTCACATATGTGCCTGCACAGAAAGCATGCAGATCAGTTCAACACAAGCATGCAAACAGGCATGCTCATCAGTTCTACAAAAGCATGCACACAGAGCATGCAGATCAGGTCAACACAAGCATGCAAACAGGCATACACATCAGTTCTACAAAAGCATGCACACAGAGCATGCGCATCAGTTCAACACAAGCATACAAACAGGCATGCACTTGAGTTCTACAAAAGCATGCACACAGAGCATGCACATCAGTTCGACACAGACATGCAACACTAGTCTGCATCGGAATCATCTGCTGGTAAATCCATGTCACTGTCATAGTACTCCCCTATTGTCTCGTCCAGTGGTTCAACCTCAGTTTCTTCTTCTTCATCTCCATTCTCCTGTCTAGCAGCCCCTTTCTTTCGATTCTTGATATGATCCCAAAGTTCCTTAATGTCGGCTGCAGTCATGTGACGGGGACTGGTGTCATGTCGGTCCAGAGTAAGCGGAGGCGGAGGAAAATCTATCAGGTCATCAGATTCATCCTCATTGTCTGACACTGTGGCATCTTGATGTGCTGCATCACTAGGCTCGTCCTCAATATTAAGGTCCTGTTCCTTATTGAAGTCCATCTTACCATGTTCGGGCACATTGAAGTTCCGCCTATGCTCAATTTTTTGAACTATCCGCCAGCCTGATCCACTTAATTGGTCTGCCACATAAAACACTTTTTGTGCCTGGGTTGACAAGATATACTGATCATCCTCGTACCATAAACTGGAAACGTTGATGCTTCTGAAGCGTCCATCATACTTTTGCAGCTTAATCCTGAGGTCATCTTCATGTTCAAGACGATACCAGTCACAGGAAAACAGAACAATTGTCCGTTTATGTTTCTCGTCAGAGTTATAAGTGAGCTCTTTGATTCCCTTGAGGACACCATAAAATTGTGTCTCAACCCGTTCGTGATCTCCACCGGTTGAGACTCTGCTGTTTTGCGTTTTCTTGCCACTTTCACGGTCAATGGTGACAAACCGAACCAAGTTCACAGCACACATTTAATATATTTTAACTTCGCTGTGTGGGCCACATGCCAACGTAAAGAGCTCTGTTTCAAAATCTTCTCCTCCCTCCGTGCCTTGCTCATCATCTGTGTACCACAGCAAAAAAGAAAAACAACATGGTTAAAATCATGCAATAAAAATGCTACATATGTAGGACAGAGATAAATGCAAAAGGAAACTTGCATGCTCCTTGAACCATCCTGGAAATTCCTGCTGAACCCTAGCATCGACATCGGGCATCCCATCTTCTTTCAGCTCTGCTTTGAACGACCTGCAAACCAGAGAGTTTAATCATGACACACAGCTATAATGTTATCTGTAACATAGAAATCAGTACTAGGGAAGTGAGAACATACTCGATGTATGGCTTGACCTCATCACAATTGTTTAGGACGTACCAAGCCATTCTCTGAAGGTCAGTTATCAGGGCCTCATTGTCTTCATGACGGATCGTTTTAAATGCTCCCATTAAACGCACATTATGGCCAAACACACCACAAACTGACTCATGTTCTTCAACTTCATATCTCCGTGGCCGGTTTTGCCTTGTCTCAATATCATGAAGGTATCTAGAGCAAAATGCCAGGCACTCAGAGGCAATGTAGGTCTCTGCAACTGAACCTTCTGGCTGTGCCATGTTCCTCACAAATCTCTTCAAAGTACACAACAGCCTCTCAATTGGATACATCCACCCATAGTTCACAGGGCCTCGGAGCAACGCCTCGTCGGGTAAATGCACAGCTAGGTGGAGCATAACATCAAAGAACGACGGCGGGAAGATATTTTCAAGCCTCGTCAGAATTACTGGGATTTCCGCTCTCAACCGATGCAGAACAGCGACCTCCAAAGTTTTACTGCACAATTCCTTGAAATTTTTTCCTAGGTCAGCAACAGCCTGATAGATATCTCTAGCCACAAGTCCTCGCAGGCCAGCAGGAAATGTTCTCTGCAACAGGATGTGGCAGTCATGGGTTTTTAGCCCCGAGACCTTCCGTGCCTCTACGTTGACACATTTGGACATGCTGGAACAAAAACCATCCGGATATTTACAGTCAGCTAGATATTGACATAACTTTGTCTTGGCCGATTTTGGCAAACAATACCGTGCATGTTTCCACACAGGTTTGCCTTGGCCCTCCTTGACAGGCTTCAGGTGTAAAGTGCTTCTGATACCTAGGGTTTGCAAAGCAAGCCTGCCATTGACGGTATCTTTATTCTTCCCTTCGAGTTCAAGGAGTGTGCCGCAGATGTTGTCAAAGATGTTCTTTTCGATGTGCATCACGTCGAGATTATGCCGAACTTTCAACGATGGCCAGTACGGTAAGTCCCAGAAACCAATTCGAGTTAAAGGCCAACATCAAACACTTGGAATTGACACGGCCCAACACTTGGAATTGACACGACCCAACAGTCCGACCTAATCCGAGTTCAGAAAAAAAAACTAGTCCACCCAATCAGATTGCAGTATACGGCCTCTCGCGGAACGCGCAGATTCCTTATAGAATGTTGCATCGGACGGCTGCAATTTCCTTCTAGAAGGCTTGGGTTAGATCGGACGGTGCCCGCAGATTCCTTCTTGAAGTTTTGACCAAATTTGCAATGAGTATAGAAAATTCAAAAAAAATCAAAAAATGAAAAAACCAATGCACATGGTCTTCATATCACATATACTAACTATTCAAGTTGATAAACAAGGTCAGCATGTATTCAAAGGAAGAAATGCACATAAACAATGTGATATCTCACACTTTGCCATATGAAATCAAGAGTGAAGTGAGGAGGTTTTGGATTTGAAACACGAAGTTTCCCAAAAAAACACACCAAAGCTCCATTTTGGAGTGACTAAGAATGATCCAGGCTCACTTTTTCATTTTCATGTTCTGAACTTGTTTAAATGCTGGTCAAAGTTAGGTTTGACCAAATTTGAAATGAGTATAGAAAATTCAGAAAAAATCAAAAAAATGAAAAAACCAGTGCACATGGTCTTCACATGACATATACTAACTATTCAAGTTGATAAACAAGGTCAACATGTATTCAAACGAAGAAATGCACATAAACAATGTGATATCTCACACTTTGTCATATGAAATCAAGAGAGAAGTAAGGAGGTTTTGGATTTGAAACACGAAATTTCCCAAAAAACACACCAAAGCTTCATTTTGGAGTGACTAAGAAGGATCCAGACTCACTTTTTCATTTTCATGTTCTGAACTTGTTTAAATGCTGGTCAAAGTTAGGTTTGACCAAATTTGAAATGAGTATAGAAAATTCAAAAAAAAATCAAAAAATGAAAAAACCAGTGCACATGGTCTTCACATGACATATACTAACTATTCAAGTTGATAAACAAGGTCAACATGTATTCAAACGAAGAAATGCACATAAACAATGTGATATCTCACACTGTCATATGAAATCAAGAGAGAAGGGAGGAGGTTTTGGATTTGAAACACGAAATTTCCCAAAAAACACACCAAAGCTTCATTTTGGAGTGACTAAGAAGGATCTAGGCTCACTTTTTCATTTTCATGTTCTGAACTTGTTTAAATGCTGGTCAAAGTTAGGTTTGACCAAATTTGAAATGAGTATAGAAAATTCAAAAAAAATCAAAAAATGAAAAAACCAGTGCACATGGTCTTCACATTACATATACTAACTATTCAAGTTGATGAACAAGGTAAACATGTATTCAAACAAAGAAATGCACATAAACAATGTGATATCTCACATTTTGTCGTATGAAATCAAGAGAGAAGTGAGGAGGTTTTGGATTTGAAACACGAAATTTCCCAAAAAACACACCAAAGCTTTATTTTGGAGTGACTAAGAAGGATCCAGGCTCACTTTTTCATTTTCATGTTCTGAATTTGTTTAAATGCTGGTCAAAGTTAGGTTTGACCAAATTTGAAATGAGTATAGAAAATTCAAAAAAATCAAAAAATGAAAAAACCAGTGCACATGGTCTTCACATGACATATACTAACTATTCAAGTTGATAAACAAGGTCAACATGTATTCAAACGAAGAAATGCACATAAACAATGTGATATCTCACACTTTGTCATATGAAATCAAGAGAGAAGTGAGGAGGTTTTGGATTTGAAACACGAAATTTCCCAAAAAAAACACACGAAAGCTTCATTTTGGAGTGACTAAGAAGGATCCAGGCTCACTTTTTCATTTTCATGTTCTGAACTTGTTTAAATGCTGGTCAAAGTTAGGTTTGACCAAATTTGAAATGAGTATAGAAAATTAAAAAAAATCAAAAAATGAAAAAACCAGTGCACATGGTCTTCACATGACATATACTAACTATTCAAGTTGATAAACAAGGTCGACATGTATTCAAACGAAGAAATGCACATAAACCTTGTCTAAGGGGGGAGATTTCGACGCTCCCGAACCACCGCTTCGATGGAAACCCTAACCCGTTGACCAAAAGTCAACCTTATCGTCTACTCACGTACTGAACAAGTGACACAAAAGCATACATACACGGCCATTACAAGAAATATGCCAACTTCGACTAGATTTTCAAACAAGCATACAAAATTCAAAAAAAAATCTAAATAATGGAAAACCTTCACGTAGCGTCATGACATGTGACCTAGTTACCATAAAAAAATATAAACTTGCAATTCGGAAGTTTTATTGAAAACGTGTTGCCAGAAACTTGCTATCATGAATAGACATTCATAGCTTTCAGGACTAACAAGCAGTGTTTTGGCCACATTCATGACATAGTTTGTCGAAATGTGCCCGAATTTGGCACATGTGTGCATTGTGGCATGGCAAACAATGTTGTCGACCAGCGATTTTGACATGTTTCACAAAAAAATCCACTTTTTATTGTTTAAGTGCTAATAGGCCGACTTTTTGTGAAGCGGCTACCGAGAGTGTCGTCCAAAATGGAACCGATAAATTTTTTTCACATAGTAGATATCATTTTATGTACAACCACCAAAAAGTATTCATTTATGAACTTTCTACCATTTTCCGGACAATTAAACGGTTTCCTGCCGATTCAGCTGGAAATGGCTAAAATTTGAACTACAAGTGCTATATATCTTGCCCGTTATTTTTCGGGAATTTCATATATAGGTTCACAACTGGTCATTTCATCATAGATACACAAAAATATTTGCATGATTCAATCACTACACACGAACGGTCATGACCAAGACTTCGACTAGATTTTCAAACAAGCATACAAAATTTAAAAAAATCTAAATAATGGAAAACCTTCGCGTAGCGTCATGACATGTGACCTAGTTACCATAAAAAATATATAAACTTGCAATTCGGAAGTTTTATTGAAAACGTGTTGCCAGAAACTTACTATCATGAATAGACATTCATAGCTTTCAGGACTAACAAGCAGTGTTTTCGCCACATTCATGACATAGTTTGTCGAAATGTGCCCGAATTTGGCACATGTGTGCATTGTGGCATGGCAAACAATGTTGCCGACCAGCGATTTTGACATGTTTCACAAAAAAATCCACTTTTTATTTGGAAATGGCTAAAATTTGAACTACAAGTGCTATATATCTTGCCCGTTATTTTTCGGGAATTTCATATATAGGTTCACAACTGGTCATTTCATCATAGATACACAAAAATATTTGCATGATTCAATCACTACACACGAACGGTCATGACCAAGACTTCGACTAGATTTTCAAACAAGCATACAAAATTCAAAACAAAATCTAAATAATGGAAAACCTTCGCGTAGCGTCATGACATGTGACCTAGTTACCATAAAAAATATAAACTTGCAATTCAGAAGTTTTATTGAAAACGTGTTGCCAGAAACTTGCTATCATGAATAGACATTCATAGCTTTCAGGACTAACAAGCAGTGTTTTGGCCACATTCATGACATAGTTTGTCGAAATGTGCCCGAATTTGGCACATGTGTGCATTGTGGCATGGCAAACAATGTTGCCGACCAGCGATTTTGACATGTTTCACAAAACAATCCACTTTTTATTTTTTAAGTGCTAATAGGCCGACTTTTTGTGAAGCGGCTACCGAGAGTGTCGTCCAAAATGGAACCGATAAAAAAATTTCACATAGTAGATATCATTCTATGTACAATAACCAAAAAGTATTCATTTTTGAGCTTTCTACCTTTTTCCGGACAATTAAACGGTTTCCTGCCGATTCAGCTGGAAATGGCTTAAATTTGAACTACAAGTGCTATATATCTTGCCCGTTATTTTTCAGGAATTTCATATATAGGTTCACAACTGGTCATTTCATCATAGATACACAAAAATATTTGCATGATTCAATCACTACACACGAACGGTCATGACCAAGACTTCGACTAGATTTTCAAACAAGCATACAAAATTAAAAAAAAATCAAAATAATGGAATACCTTCGCATTGTGTCATGGCATAATTTTAATACCCGAATTTTAGAAGTGGATTTTTGCATTTCATCTTTTTATAATTTAAAAACCTTGCATGGGTTTTATCTTTCATTTAAATTTAAAAGAATAATCCCAAAATTTTATTTCAAATTCCACAAAACCCTATATAAAGCAATATATAAGCTTTTGTATTTTATTTTGACTAAAAAACTTCCATAATAGTCTATAATGATAGAGGACATCTTTACAAATTTTACAAAATTTGTTTGGATGAAATTGGAGTTCAAAATCAAAAGTTATAAAAGAAAACAAAAAAGAATTAAAAGGAAAGAACAAAAAAAAACAGCCGTGGTGAGCCGGCCCAGCCCAGAAGCTCAGCAAACCATTGGATCTCCTATGGGCTGTTGGCCCACTCGGTGACCCGCAATTTTAAAGAAAAAGAAAGAAAGAAGCCTTAGGCCAAGGCCCAAGAAACCGCCACATTCTTTAACAAGGCTGAGTGCGGTACCAAGACACAACCGAGTTGGTGGCCTGGCGGTAGGAGTACGTCCGTGGTGTAGGCACGAGTTCGAGTCCCTGCGCGCGCTATTTATTTCCTAGTTTTGTTGCTCTATGTGGCGGGTCCCACTTGTCTGTTTGGTGGATCCCGCATGTCAGGTCGGAGGTGGGTCCTACTTGTCAGGTCGTAGGTGGCCATGTGCCAGTCCGTGGTGGGTCCCGCATGTCAAGTTGGTGTGGGTCCCACGCGTTAGTTGGTGGGTCCCACGTGTCATGTCAGTGGTGGGTCCCGCATGTCAGATTGGTGGTGGGTCCCATGTGTCATTGGATAGGCGGTGTAGTTGGACTTCATGGTCAACAAGTCAATGTGTGGGTCCCACATGTCAGTGATAGGTTTAAATCGACACATGGACGTGACACATAGGCGAAAATTGACACGTGGACATGACACATATGCGAAAATGCTGAGTTGGCCGCACGTCATTTCAACGCATCACAAATTAGCGAGTATGACCATTTAAATTGGTCGTAATCCACCGAAAATAAGGTGGTAGAGCACAGCTGTCTGCATTATGACCAATTCACGTAAGCAGCCTATGACCTTTCTGACTAAATTGGTCGTTATAGTTTCGGGTTTGGACCCTCTCAAACAGTTTGCGACCAATTGGTTCGAAATGGTCATAGATCTATGACCAATATTTTCAGGGTCACTATCATAAGGTCACAAGTTGGCATATTTCTTGTAGTGCATGCAATGTTCAGGAATACTAAACACTAAACAGTACTACATATAGACAGTACTAAATATGGAGCGCTTCGTGCCGCTCACATCTTGCTCGCGATTTCTTTCTTGCCCCGGTCATCGTTCTATCGATCGCCCTTGTTCCGGCCATCCTCATAGATGTCTTCCTCCCATTTCGAGCGCTTGCTGCCGCTCGTGTAAGATGTTGAGGGTGCAGTTACATTGGGGAACACCGGTCGTAATTTTGGTGGAGGTTGGAGCACAACTGGCCCCTTGTGCCTGCTCTGGAGCAATCTGTACAGCTCGAAGGCAACAAACCCGTCGATGGCAGCATATCTGAGGTGAACCTCGTCAAGTGGCTGCTTCTCCCAGAAATCGTGCCCTTTTGGTGGGAGATTGCTCTTCATCTGTCTATATGATCCGTCGATGATTTCACCAGCGAGGGTGGCCATTCCAGACCTTTCGACGCTTCCTTTTATGTGGTAGATATCTTGGATATCCACGTGGAACTTATGTGGGATTTCAAACCCCCAGGTTGTTTTCATCACCCTTCTGTCAGCCCTTATGTCGACGCCAACAAATTTCCATAAGCAGCCGCAAAACAAACTGATTAGCGCCTCACAACGCTCCTTAGGCATGTAGTAGCAATGGTAAGGCTTAGTTTGGAACCAGAGTTTCCAAAAAAAAGAGGGGCAGACCTTTTATCAAATAATTCACAAATACTTTCATACCAAATTTCAGTATTTGATGCATACTTCGAAAATACTTGTCAGATAGTTGTTTCTACCATTTTGTTGCAAGACAGAGGCAATTGAATATATGTTAAATCATACAATCAGATAGTTGATTCTACCATTCTATTGCAAGAAAAAGGCAATTGAATATATGTTAAATCATACAATCAGATAGTTGATTCTACCATTCTATTGCAAGAAAAAGGCAATTGAATATGTGTTAAATCATACAATCAGATAGTTGATTCTACCATTCTATTGCAAGAAAAAGGCAATTGAATATATGTTAAATCATACAATCAGATAGTTGATTCTACCATTCTATTGCAAGAGAAAGGCAAATGATACTAATGCCATATGAACATTACAAAAAACTAATACAGGCGGTTCGATGATATCAAAATAGCCAGGATTTGGATGGAAACTGCCGAAACTACTAGGATTGAGCATATGTTGTCGATTCTAGTTTACTTTCTTGTTTGCACTCTAGTCTAAAAACCCTAATGCGGAAATTTACACATGCAGATCCATCTCTCACCTAGCCAACTGGTAGACCAAGACAGTGCGGTTCACGCACAGTTGAACGACGGCCACCTTTTTCTTCTCCTCATGTTTCTCATGGGTGTACTCGAAATCCAGACCCATGAACTGCTCATCCGCCGGCACGCCTCGCTGCATGCATTTGAGCAGATCGAGGGTTTCCTCTACCTGCCTAATGTCGTTGGTGTAAATCACCTCTATCTCCGTGGTGCCATGGGCGATATACTTCGTCTTCTCCGTACGGATTTCGATTTTGTCCATGGCGGCGCGGAGGCGAAGAAGGTGAACTAGTGGCGAAGCAGGGAAACAGGGGAAACAGGGGAGGTGGAAGTTGAGAAGATAAATGTAACTGTCCCACGCGCTACATTTACCACTCTAGTTCTATAGGGTTGACAGTTGTGGCCACGTCAATTATAGCAATAAAATAACTCCACCTCGGCCTCCACGGGAAGACTTATCGCTATTTTTTTTACTCTTATAGAAAAAACTTTCTCTTTGTGGAAACTTTCCACGTGTATCAATGGTTCAGAAAAACCTAGTGGCACGTTGGAAATGGCGGTTCACACATAAATTTCATTCCGAAAAAAACATGAAAGCTTATTTGAGTACTTTGGTTAAAATATTGGTTCCAATTTAATCAAATGGTGCTTTACAATTAACCGAATCGCACATTGATATGAAAAGTGAATCATGAGCATAAATGGCTTGTTCAGTGGGGTAGACGACGGGTTTGACCACCAGGTCAACTACCGGGTCTCAATGGAAGTGGCGCACTGCAGCGTCGTAATCCCACCAAATCCTTGGTAGGGTCCTACTCATATATAAAACTCATATATATATAGGTCTGACGACCCGACCACTTCGCTGACGCAACTTATCCCGCATGAAGATACTGCAATGCTAGGGCAAAACCATATGAAATCATGTGATAACATGGCTCATGCTTGGTTTTAAATGTTCATATGACCTACCCTAAACAACCAGGTGGCAAATTACATTGGTCTATAGCCGCTCTCAAGGCTAGTCAAAGGGGTCCTCCCAAGGATTTCGACCAAAATGGCACACGCCTGAGCGCTTGAATCCTACCAAATCCTAGGTTGGGACCATATATGTATGGATAAACGTGTGTTGGTATGTGGAAATATCCAAGATCAAACTCCTAGAGGTTTGACCCCACTTCACAGACGAAACTTATCATGCATGAAGTTCATGCACCGGTAGGGCAAAACCCCTGGTTCGGGTGCACCATATGGTATCATGTGATAACATGGGCTCATAGTTGGCTTTTAAATGGTCATATGTACCTGCCTTAACACAACCAGTGAAAAAAATCCAATATATAGCCCTCCCGAGGCCGGTCAAAGAAGTAGACGATACCTAGGGTTTCAATGGAAATGGCGGTTCGGAGCATCGGAATCCCACCAAATCCTATGTAGGACCATAATGTATGGGTAAGAGTGTGTTCGTACATTTGGAAATGACAACATTGATCCAACTCCTAGGTGTACCCATTTCACAGACGACACTTAACCTACACGAAGGTTTTGCACTTACACATCCACCACTTCGGGTACACCCCAGATGGACTCATGTGATAACATGGTCTCGACTTTGGTTTTAAATGGTCATATGGCCTACCATAACACAACCAAGTTGAAAAGTCAATTGATCTAACCCCCCTTGAGGCCGTTTAAGGGCCGGTAGAGGACACGATTGAGCGGGCCGGGTCAGTCAACAAATGTGTATCAAATACATCTTGACATTGACAAGACCAAGTTAGATGAGTGAAAGGATATGTATAGAAGAGTAATGGCCTAATGGGATGTTGAATTTGCCGACCCAGCTCCCCCGCTTCATACACACACTTATATGCACTTAATTAGGTAATTAGATCACCGGGGAACCCCTTCGATAGTATACTGGTCGGAAATTTTGTGATAATTAACATTGTCTCATATTTGGTTTTCCTAGTTAGCGAATAATTTATTTTCCTCGAAAGTTTAGGTCAATAATTCATAGACCTATTCCCATGGTACTGTAATACTAACTTCATTAGATGGTCAATTTGTTTAAGCCATCCATCATGTATCCGACGGCTAGAAATGTTTCTCACCGCGCGCCCACCCACCAAATTTCGTACCTCGCGCCCACCCAAAATTATCGTCGAAACTTTGCCGCCTTCTTCTGCGCGCACAAAATTTCGAACCAAAATTTCCCTGCCTATACCCCCTCGCCAAAACTTCCCCTTCTCGAAAGCCCGCATTCCCCTCCTCCCTCCTCCTCTTTCCAATCCCTTTCCACCCAAACCCTAGCTGGCTGTCCCGGTCTTCCACCTCACCGTGTAGCTCGCCATCTAGGTCATCCACCTCGCCGTCAGGGTTGCGTCTTCCTCCTCGCCGTTCAGGTCGCCGTCAAGCTCTGTCGCTTTGCCGTCCACGTCTCGTCAGGATCTGCCACCTCGACGTCCAAGTAGCCGCCAGCCCTCCAAGATCTGCCTTTCTCGCCGTCAAGTACCCGCCAAGATCTGCCTCCTCGCCGTCAAGGTCGCCGGCAAGATCTGCCACCTCGACTTCCAGGTTGCGCCAAGATCTGCCACCTCGTCTTCAAGGCCGCCGGCAAGAACTTCCACCTCGACTTCCAGGTTGACGCCAAGATCTGCCTCATCGCCGTCAAGCTCGCCATCCAGGTTGCCGACAAGATCTGCTTCCTCGTCGTCAAGCTCGCCCTCAAGATCTGCCACCTCGCCGTCCACCTCGCAGGTCGTCCATCATCGTCAATGCCTCCCTGCTCGCGACGAGTAACGGTTCGCGCCACGAACAGCCGTAAGACAAAGTCCCTAAAGCCCGGATGCAATCTTGACAGAATTATTTTCGTCTGTTCGATGCTTGTTTCGTGCACATGTTTGTTTAATTACCTGTTCGATGCTTCTGTTTGATCAGTTCCTATGGTCAAAGTTAGCTTATTTTCCAGCTAGTATGTCGCTTAAGATCAGTTTTGCGATCCTTTCAGTATTAGGTCCACATATTAGATTACTCAAATCAGTCTGTTAAATCATCAGTACTACTCCCTCCGTTCACAAAAGGATGTCTTAAGTTTGCCCAAAAATGGATGTATCTAGACATGTTTCATGTATAAATGCATCCAGTTTTGTGCAAAGTTGAGACATCCTTTTGTGAACAGAGGGAGTACAAAACAATCAAAACCAGTCCTATATTTTAGAACAGAAAATACACCACATGGAAGAAACCCGGAAGTGAGTAGCTTACTTTGTAGCTGTAGTAGGTTCACTAGTGCAAACCAAGCCTCTAGTCCCGGGTTGTAGACCCCTTTGGGACCGGATTGCCATCCGGTACATGGCAATCGGGACTAGAGGCTCCCCCCTCTTGTACCGGTTGGCTTACGGCCCGGTACAAGAGAGGTCCACGTGGGGGCCGTGGCAGAGCGCCTGTCTGAGGACTTCTTGTACCGGGCCGTAATACGACCCGGGACAAGAGGGTCCCCACGTGGCGGCCTCTGGCTTTTCTATTTCTCCAGGGTTTAGGGTTGTATATATATATATAAGGTTAATTAATTAATTACAAATCGAAAAATAAATATAGCATATCAAAATATTCATAAAAGAAATATTTATCAGAATTCAACCGGGACTAGAGCCGTCTATTCGATTACAACCGGACTAGATCCCGTCTATTCGATTAATTACAACCAGGACTCGAGCCCGTTAATTACATAGAGGTCGACCGGAACTAGTTGTATTTTCCCTTTGAGTTAAGGACTTGGTCGACCAAAAATCCCGCAATTTCCTCTTGAATTGGTCGAAATTTGTCCTTTAGTTCCAGGTTCCTCCGCATGCTATCCATCTATAAAAGGAGAACAATGCGAATATCAATCATCATAACAGAAATTAGACACTCAACACAATTGATGGTAATAAAATAAAACTGTGAATATATTTTGTTCACTTACGTCTATAAATTTCCGTGGGTTCCGCTCAGAGACCTGCTCGCGAATCCACTGGCACACGAAGTATCCACACAAATTGGTCCCCGGTGGCTGCCTCTCACATTTCTTTACGAGAATGGATTTCAATCAAATAGTAATCAAGCATGGTATGATGGTATTGAAATTTGAATTAAAAAGATGCGCGAACCTAGCTCGTACTACTTACCCTGTCAGGATAAAAACTAAGCTTCTCTTTAAATTCACCTGTTGTCCTCTTTCTGAATTCTTTCCAAACGCTGCCCGGCAAACAAATGAATAAATGAGTTATTAATTAGTTACTTGATATCTCAGGAATTGAACAAATTAGAGAGACCGATATAGTACGATAGAAAATACCTTTGGAGGACATCCTTAATGAATTGGTACCTCTCGTCGGACCAATGCAATGAGTCGAGGATGTCAACTCTTGCATCATCAACTTGAATGATTAGTAGAATGTAATGGTCGCTGCGCACGTTTATATATGTCAGTAACTAATCAGTTACACTTAACATCGAGTAAGCAAAAATTAATGTGTACAAGACAGTAACACTCTTAATTACCTGAGATGGTAAGGAAACAATATCTTGCTTTTATAATTTTGCCTATGTATGAACCTAAGCAAGTTGCTCTTCGTTTCCCCGGGGAAATCCTGTAGCAATTTTTCATTAACTCGCCTCGGGTCAACGAACCCAAAGTCAAAATTTCTATGTCTGTCACATTCATCACTCTTCATTCTGCATAAATAGCGTAGTGAGCATAATTAGAACAAGCAATGACCGAGTTGAGCTATAGACTTTATTTTAGAAATAATTAAATGAATTGAATCACTTACAGACAATAGATACTGACGATACTCAAGTCCAGGGAGTCAAACTGGTATAACTGATAGAGTTCTTCAAGATAAAGATTTATCTCGTCTCTACCTATGAAATGTTCGTCCGTAACTTGCACAGGGAGCACCGCTAGACTTTTCTTTGTGACATCCATGTACCAATCATGCAGTCTTCGCATTTGTGTTGGTAGAAACTCGATCTGGTCCCGTGGCACTAGAGACTTCCCGTATTCCCAGACCCATTTACCAACATGCGACGGTAGAGGGAGCTCGTCTTCCGCCTCCAGTTGAGAAAGTGACATACCAGTTTCTGCAGCAAATTGCGCGCGGTAGGCTAATTCATCAGTGTTCCCCGCGCGCGCGGAGCCCTTACGAGTGGTCACCTTAAACGGGGAGATCGACTGTTTTGACTGTGCTCCGAGCTGGGCAACGTCTCTTTTTCTTTTCCCGCTGTCACTACTAGTTGTCTTCTTCTTGGAGCTAATTTTACCCAGACAACGTGCATAGTCATCTTTCCTATTTATCTGTTCTTGCGATGGACCACTTAGAAACTGCGTAGCCCACTCTCTTTGATTTGCCGTATATACTTGCTTCGGCGGGGCTTTTTCGGTGCCAACTGTTTTTTAACGTCGGCTGCCACGATCGCATTGTTTTCCTCTACAGTCCTTTCCCAAGGTCTCGGGGGAGGAACCTTCGGTACTTTTGGGAGGGGCTCTTGTCGGGGTACCGGCGATCGGTCGCGACGGAAACCCATTAGTGTCGAAACGACGATCTTAATCGACTGGTTGCTCGTAGTGGGCGGAGACCGCGGAGGAGACGGCTGAGGTGTCTGCTGAGGCAGCGGCGGAGGAGGCGGTTGAGGAGTCTGATGAGGCGGCGGAGGAGACGGTTCAGGAGTCTGATGAGGCGGCGGAGGAGACGGTTCAGGAGTCTGATGAGGCGGCGGCGAAGATCGAGATGGACTCGTGTTGTGGTGGTCGTCCAAGTCGTCATCATGTGGACTTGGAGACGATGGTGGCCTTGGCGCCGTCCAACCTGGAATCACGATGTATTTCTTGGGCCATAGAATGAGTCCACCATCGACATCTCCCAGTGTCCTCTCATCATCACCTCCAGGGATTTGAAGTTCGAGTGATGCAAATCCGGGGTGAACTTGATCCACGCCGACACGAGCAAAGCCATCTGGAATCTCCTTGCCCAAATACAGTGCTGTAGATTCACAAGGTAAAGCATAGCCCTCTGCCGCCTTCACTGATATGTTGCTCATGGCCCCATGTAGCTCACAAGTTGTCTTCTCAGTGATATAATCCACGGGGCAGGTTTCCTTGTTCGATGGCTCATCAACACCAACCCCCGTGGAAGCCACGCTGCTTCTCAGTTGAGATGGACCACCTGTTGGAGCACCTTCCTCTAGCTGACGAGTTGCCCTCTGCTCGCGCATTTCATCTACTTGCTGATGAAGGTTGCTCATCATACTTTCTAGTTTGTTAAACCGGTCTGAATTCTCCTGCTCCTTCCTCTTCTTTGCTCTTGCTCGGCTTCTATAAGATTCATGGTCCGCGGGAAACCCTTGTTCCCACGTCACATCAGCTCCGAAGCCTCGTACTCGTCCTGCTTTTTCTTTATTACCGAGGGCCTAGATAAAAATATATCTATGTCAGGTTGGTCGGCATGATTGTCATAAACAAGAAACGAAACAAATATATATTTATAACAAACCTTTGTCAGCTCGTCGTACTCTCGGTCGGGAACAAACTTTCCCGCTTTAGCATCGGAGATTGCATCAAGAATTTTCTGCCGGGGTATAGGATATTCTTTCTCTGGATCAACTATTAGATCCCCTGTTTCCATGTCATACTCCGCCCCATGCCCAAGAATCCAATTTCTGCATCTACGGGGCCATCCATCTGTAATTGGAGTGAGCCCTTTACTGCGCAGCTCAGCCTCAATCTTACCCCACTTAGGCTCGGCACTAATGTAGCCACCTGCCCCCATCGTATGGTGATATTTCTTTTTCGCTGCATTTTCCTTATTCTTTTTCGATCTTTCCTTAGCCTTTTCTGATCCCTTGTATTCCAGAAATGCCTTCCAGTGAGGCCGCTGCCTCTCTAGTATCCCAGTGAAATCTGGAGCTTTCTGTTTTGATTGCCATTCACGGTATAATCTGTTCTTGTAATTGTTGAACTGTTCAGCCATCTTCTTCAGAGCCCAATGCTTGACTTTTTTGGTCATGGCTTGTGTCCTTTCGGTAGTATCGTACACCGGTAGGGTGAACCTTGCTATGAGCTTGGTCCAAAGCGCATCTTTATCTCTGTCGCTGACCCAAGTAGGTTTCATGGCGCCCTCTAACTTTTTTGGCTCATTCCATTCCTGAATGCTGATCGCAACATTGTCCCTAACAACAACTCCGCATTGATGCACAAACTTAGATGCGTTCGCCTTGGGCTCCGTAGGTTTGCCATCGGCAGCGACGGCCTCAATTATGAGATGCGCATCTGCGGCCAACCCTTTGGCATGGCCTCATTTAGTTGCAGATTGGGCCGATGCGGAGGTCTAAAATTAAAAAAATATGTGTTAATATGTACATATAGTAATCAATTATTCCATCTGATCAACAGAGGCTTAATATACCTCGCCAGACTGCGGAGGTGCACAAATTAGCGAGTTGTCATTGCACTCGATGCTCGTTTGCGCTTCGTCTCTTTGTTCCTCCTCCATTCCCGGACCGGAGTCGTTCAAAAATTCGGAGCCATCTTCTGTTCCACCGGCTTCTGCTCCCCCCACGGGTTCACGTACAATGTCGAACACCTCATTTTCATGGAGTCTGCTTTCAAGGTGTCTGCTGTTGAAGTCATCCATTGGGCTTAACTAATACAAAAGAAATATAAAACAATGTTAGCATTAATTAGGAGAATACAAAAGTTAAACAAAATAAATTTGCAAAAAGTATCAGTAATACATAGCAAATTTAAATCTACACTTAGCAAATTTACACCAAATTTCTAACACTAAAAAAAATACATAGCAAATTTAAACTACACTTAGAAATTTGCAAAAAGTATCACTAATACATACAAATTTAAATCTACACTTTGCAAATTTACACTAAATTTCTAACACTAAAAAAATACATAGCAAATTTAAATCTACACTTAGAAATTTGCAAAAAGTATCACTAATACATACAAATTTAAATCTACACTTTGCAAATTTACACTAAATTTCTAACACTAAAAAAAATACATAGCAAATTTAAATCTACACTTAGAAATTTGCAAAAAGTATCACTAATACATACAAATTTAAATCTACACTTTGCAAATTTACACTAAATTTCTAACACTAAAAAAAATACATAGCAAATTTAAATCTACACTTAGAAATTTGCAAAAAGTATCACTAATACATACAAATTTAAATCTACACTTTGCAAATTTAAATTTACACTTAGCAAATACAAAAGTCATCCATTGGACTATTCAAGTATTCATGATAAGAAAAATAGTGATCAAATTTATTAAGTAGGGATTTCATTTTTTAAGTTCATCTCCAGGGAAAATCTCTAGGAAAATTCTGATTGGTAGGCTGACGTCAGCATGACGTCAGCAACTAAGTTCATCTCAAATTTGAGCACGGATTCGATGAATTCGAGAAATTAGCTGCAAAGGGAGGTGCGCAGGCTCACCACGAGCTCGAAGGAAGGCTCGGCGACGCACGGCGTTGTCGCAATCGACGGAGAACGGCGGCGGCCCGACGAGCTAGGGTTTCGAGCACGAATTCGACGAATTCGAGCAAGTTAGCTGCACAGGGAGGTGGGCAGGCTCACCAAGAGCTCGAAGGAAGGCTCGGCGACCCACGGCGTGGTCGAAATCGACGGCGAACGGCGGCGGCCCGACGAGCTAGGGTTTGGGCGCGGACGAGAGAGAAAGAGATAGAGGAATGAGTCGAGGTGTGGCCGCGGAGGAGGGCGTGGGCCGGCCGTGGAGGAGGGCGCCGGCAGTGAGGAGGGCGTGGGCCGGCGGCGGAGGAGGAGGGAGCGAGACGGCGGCGGCGGCGAGGGCAAAATTTGGCAGCGCTTCGCGAGGAAAATAGAAGTTCTCCACCGGGTTGTGGCTCGGCCCGGGGTGGAAGACCAGTATTTATAGGCCAGGGCCTCTAGTACCGGGCCGTGGCACCACCCGGTACTAGAGGGTGACCTCTAGTACCGGGCCGTGGCACCACCCGGTACTAGAGGGTTTTCGCCCACGCCGCCCACCTGCGCGCCCAAATAGACCTCTAGTACCGGGTGGAGCCACCACCCGGTACAAGAGGTACTTTTTTTTGGCTCAACCACAGCAAACTTTCAAATTTTTGCGCCAAATATTTGAAATGTATTTCCATATGAATTTGTATAATTTCTACATACTTTTGAATCTGACAAAAAGTTCAACATGAAAAGTGTTTGAATTTGAATAAGTAATTCAAAACCATTTTCTGTTCAAACTATTAAATTTGAATTTGAATTAAAAATGCATTAACTAATATAGTTTGAATTTGAATAATTTCTACATACTTTTGAATCTGACAAAAAGTTCAACATGAAAAGTGTTTGAATTTGAATAAGTAATTCAAAACCATTTTCTGTTCAAACTATTAAATTTGAATTTGAATTAAAAATGCATTAACTAATATAGTTTGAATTTGAATAATTTCTACATACTTTTGAATCTGACAAAAAGTTCAACATGAAAAGTGTTTGAATTTGAATATGTAATTCAAAACCATTTTCTGTTCAAACTATTAAATTTGAATTTGAATTAAAAATGCATTAACTAATATAGTTTGAATTTGAATAATTTCTACATACTTTTGAATCTGACAAAATGTTCAACATGAAAAGTGTTTGAATTTGAATAAGTAATTCAAAACCATTTTCTGTTCAAACTATTAAATTTGAATTTGAATTAAAAATGCATTAACTAATATAGTTTGAATTTGAATAATTTGCAAAAAGTATCAGTAATACAAATAGATATGGTTTTTCTAAGCCCGCCTTTAGTCCCGGTTGGTAACACCAACCGGGACTAAAGAATCACACGGATCGTGTGCTTCCTTCCAGCGCTTGTGAGCCGTTGGATCAGGGGTGTGTTTCTTTTGAGGGCTTGTGAGCCGTTGGATCAGGGGTGTTTTCTTTTGAGGGCTTGTGAGCTGTAGTATGCCCAATCAGGAAGAATCACACGGATCGTGTGCTTCCTTCCAGCGCTTGTGAGCCGTTGGATCAGCGGTGTGTTTCTTTCGAGCGTTTCTGAGCCGTCGGATCAGCACTATCACGACCACTTCGTAAGCCATGCGACCCTATATATAGCCCACCTCCTCAGACAGGTTACGCACTCACACAAAACATTCCAGCGTCACTCGGAGAGACATCTTTGGGCAACAAGCGGCAAGACGTCTCTGATGACCTGCGACCGTTCCAAACGGTTGCAGATCATCAGAGACGTCTTGCCGGACGGTTGTAGAACATCAAAGACGTCTTGCCGAACGGCACACAACTAGCGTCTACCTTTGCCACCGAATCCAATGGTTGGATTTAGCCTACCTGCTGGCATGTTCCCTGGCATTATTGTGTTCGTCCTTGTTCACCGGCCAGCCATTGGAGCCACCTCCTGTAGGACGGTGAATAAGGACAACACAACGACGTTGTTGGAAACACAAGCCCTCAGGTAGGTTGAATCCAACCACTGGATTAGGGTGACACAATGATGAATTGCCGAGGAGGTGGGAGTGGTGGTGGTGGAAGTGGTAGCCATGCTCACGACCACGCGATGATTTGCAGTATACAAAGCATTCGGATTCCCGTCATGCAGCCCTACGGTGCATTTGATATGCAGTCACTCACGAGGCACCGTAGGGCTGTATGACGGGGAAACCGTGTGTTTTGGTCAGTTTTGCTTATATATAAGGAGGCTCCACACCGCCCTCCGTCCCCTCCCCAGGGTGCTGCCCTCTCCCTCCCCTACCTAGGTGTTTGATCAAATTTCCCACTCATTTTTTCAGATCTCGGCGACAATGTCCGGCCTGTTGGAGGACGAGCACGTCAATCGCTATGTGTTTAAGTTGGATACGCCAGCGGTGTATAACAGTGGACCCGGCAAAAGTTAGTGATATTATTCGTGATGTATTATGGTTAAATAAAAATGGACCCGGGCTATGTAACTGGATTAAATAAAGATGTATGCATGCGTTTACAGTTCTCTTCTAATTTTTTAGAACACAGTTACATAAAAGTTGAATACATTATTACACATCACCAACAACATCCCTATCTAGTCTTCACGTTTTCTTCGTGTGTTCCCTTTCTTCTGATTGCGCCGTAACCATGGACAATCTTCATCATTTAACTTGATGCTTGGGTCAATGTTCACTTTGAAGGGCGGAATTTCATGAAACTTGTTGTAATCTTCTGACATGTCTGTCTTGTCCTCCACTCCCACGATGTTTCTTTTCCCTGAAAGAACTATGTGGCGCTTTGGCTCATCGGCTGATGTATTCGCTTGCTTATCTTTTCTTTTTTTCGGTTTGGTAGACATGTCCTTCACATAGAAAACCTGAGCCACATCATTGGCTAGAACGAATGGTTCGGTGCCGTACGCAAGATTTTGAGATCCACTGTAGTCATTCCGTACAATGGGTCTACCTTTACCCCGCCGCCTTGCAGGTTGAACCATTTGCACCAGAACAAAGGGACCTTAAAAGAAGGTCCATAGTCAAGTTCCCATATCTGCTCTATGTTACCATAATATGTGACCTTTTGCCCACTGTTGTCTGTTGAATCATCAAAGCGGACACCACTGTTTTGGTTGCTGCTCTTTTGATCTTGTGCGATCGTGTAAAATGTATTCGCATTTATCTCGTACCCTTGGAAAGTCGAAATAGTCGAAGATGGTCCCCTAGACAACAAGTAGAGCTCATCTGAGATAGTGTCGTCATTGTTGAGATGTGTGTGCAACCAACCGCCAAAATTCTCCATGTGTTCCTTTGTAGTTAAGGAGTCATCCATCCCCGGGTTCTCGGAGCGTACAATATTCTTGTGCATCTGGATATACGGAGCCACCAAACTGGAATTATGTAGAACTGTGTAGTGTGCTTGTGTGAAAGAATGTCCGTCCCTACATATTATTGATTTCCTTCCTAGAGTGCCTTTTCCACTCAGTCTCCCCTCATGTCGCGATTCAGGAAGACCAATCGGCTTAATGCCAGGAATAAAGTCAACACAAAACTCAATGACCTCCTCTGTTCCATAGCCTTTGGAGATGCTTCCTTCTGGCCTAGCACGGTTATGAACATACTTCTTCAAGACTCCCATGAACCTCTCAAAGGGGAACATATTGTGTAGAAATACAGGACCCAGAATGGCAATCTCGTCGACCAGGTGTACTAGGAGATGTGTCATAATATTGAAGAAGGATGGTGGGAACACCAACTCAAAACTAACGAGACATTGAACCACATCCTTCTGTAGCGTTGGTAGAATGGCTAGATCGATTACCTTCTGCGAAATTGCATTCAGGAACGCACATAGCTTAACAATGGGTAGTCGAACATTTTCCGGTAGAAGCCCCCGCAATGCAACCGGAAGCAATTGAGTCATAAGCACGTGGCAGTCATGAGACTTTAGGTTCTGGAACTTTTTCTCTGCCATATTTATTATTCCCTTTATATTCGATGAGAATCCAGACGGGACCTTCAAACTGCTCAGGACTTCGAAAAATATCTCCTTCTCTTTTTTGGTAAGAGCGTAGCTAGCAGGACTTAGACGTCCTTTATCCGTCTTCATTGGATGCAGGTTGTCTGGGTCTTTCATACGTTGCTGGTCTTGTCGTGCTTTCGGCGTATCTTTTGTCTTCCCATACACGCCCAAGAAGCCTAGCAGGTTCACGCAAAGATTCTTCGTCACGTGCATCACGTCGATTGCAGAGCGGACCTGTAGGAGTTTCCAGTAGGGTAGCTCCCAGAATATAGAGCACTTCTTCCATATGGGTACATGGTTGTCAGCGTCATTCGGAACAGATAGACTGCCAGGACCCTTTCCAAAGATTACTTCTAAATCCTTGACCATGTCATATATAACATCACCATCAGGGAGCTTAGGCTTCTTCCGGCGATCTGCCTCGCCGTTGAAATGCTTGCCGCTTTCTTACGGCATGACTGTTCGGAAGAAATCGACGATGCCCCATGTACACATTCTTGTTTCCCAAATGTATACTTTCAGTCTTATCTAAACAGTGCGTGCATGCATTGTATCCCTTGTTTGACTGTCCTGAAATGTTACTAAGAGCAGGCCAATCATTGATGGTCACAAATAACAACGCTCGTAGGTCAAATGACTCCTGTTTGTACTCATCCCACACACGTACCCCTTCATCACGCCACAACTGTAAAAGTTCTTCAACTAATGGCCTCAGATACACATCAATGTCGTTGCCGGGTTGCTTCGGGCCTTGGATGAGCACTGGCATCATAATGAACTTCCGCTTCATGCACAACCAAGGAGGAAGGTTATAAATACATAGAGTCACAGGCCAGGTGCTATGACTGCTGCTCTGCTCCCCAAAAGGATTAAAGCCATCCGTACTTAGACCAAACCTTAAGTTCCTTGCGTCACGTGCAAATTCCTTAAACTCTCTATCGATTTTTCTCCACTGCGACCCATCAGCCGGGTGTCTCGACATCTCGTCGTTCTTGCGGTCTTCTTTGTGCCATCGCAACAACTTGGCATGCTCTTTGTTTCTGAACAAACGTTTCAACCGTGGTATTATAGGAGCGTACCACATCACCTTGGCAGGAACCCTCTTCCTGGGGGGCTGGCCCTCAACATCACCAGGGTCATCTCGTCTGATCTTATATCGCAATGCACCGCATACCGGGCATTCATTCATATTCTCGTACTCACCGCGGTAGAGGATGCAGTCATTAATGCATGCATGTATCTTCTGCACATCTAATCCTAGAGGGCAGATAACCTTCTTTGCTTCGTACGTACTGTCAGGCAATTCGTTATCCTTTGGAAGCTTTTGCTTCATTATTTTCAGTAAATTCCCAAATCCCTTGTCAGATAAACCATTCTCTGCCTTCCATTGCAGTAATTCCAGTGTGGTACCGAGCTTTGTGTTCCCATCTTCGCAAGTTGGGTACAACCTTTTTTTGTGATCCTCTAACATCTGCTCCAACTTCAACTTCTCGAGTGCACTTTCTGCTTCGGTCTGTGCATCAACGATGACCCGCCGTAAATCATCATCTATGATGGGCTCATCTGGTACCTCTTCATCTTCAGCTTCCCCCCTTTCATTACCACTGTATTCAGGGCACATGTAGTTGTCATCGTTCTGTTCTTCTTCGTTGTCTTCCATCATAACCCCTCTTTCTCCGTGCTTGGTCCAACAATTATAGCCGGGCATGAAACCATGCTCTATCAGGTGGATGTGAAGGTCTTGTGACCGAGGGTAATCCTTCTCATTCCGACAGTTACGGCATGGACATAACATAAAACCTTCCCGCTTGTTTGCCTCAGCCACTTTGAGAAAAGATTGCACGCCCTGCATGTACTCTTTAGAGCGTCGGTCAGCGTACATCCATGGATGGCTCATCTGCATTATATAAGTATGTTAAACGCAATCACGATGCTAAAACCCATTACGGTAAACGGACATAATACATAACTGACCATATTCATTGATACAAGTTCATCACATTAAAACCAAAGTAGAGTACTGCCCAAATGTAATACATAGTTCTCACGAAACATACATGATCGAAACGAATCTAACATACAACTATCTAAAGAATTTAAATCCAACAACAAATGCGATCAGAATCGCAACCAAGGTAACTATTGAACCAACAGCATAATGATACCAAGCCTCCTGACTAATGGCATATTTTCTAATCTTTTTAAGCTTGACGCGCATTGCATCCATCTTCCTCTCGTTAGCAGCGACGACGTCGGCAAGCTTGACCCTGTGAGCATCGACGATGTCGGCAATCTCCAAGTCCAATACCATCTTCTCTTCCAGGCATTGGAGACGAAGATCTTCACTTATCTTCAATTTTGCTTTCAAATCGTTGTTTTCTTTTTCTAAAAACTCGACAATAGGGTCGGCTGGAATTTCCGGTTCAACTACCTCCTAAATAGAAATATATCTATGTCAACTTGGTCGGCATGATTGTTATAACCATGAAACAAAATCAATAGTTATAGAAATATACCACATCAGAATCATAGACCGGACGAGGGCCGACGGGGACGGATATCAAAACCATGACACTATACATATAAAAAATATAAAAAAATATACAAGAAATAATTATGCATTTAAATCATATAACTAACATTTTTAAAATAAAAGATAAAAAAAGAGGCTCACCGAGGTGGTGTCGGTGACGGAGCGGCGTGGGCGATCGACGGCGGTCAGGAAGGGGACGGGACGACACTATATAAAATCACAAATTATACTTTTATTTGACGGAGCGGCACTAGAACACACAAATCATAATTTAATTTTAGCTCAAATTGCATATAAAAAAATGAACTCCCTAACTTAGGCATTTCATCAAACACCTAGCTAGCACCTAAAAAATGAAATGAGCTAAAGTATGGAAATGAGCTAAAATGAGGAACGCCGGATGAAAGGATCAAGTTGCTAACCCTTGAAAAGATGGGTGCCGTTAATCTTGACAAATCGTGCAGGAAAATGGAGATGAACTCGAGCTCGGGAGAGAGGAACAATGGAGAAAATGGTGATGAACACGAGCTGCTGCTCTCGGGGGTGGAAGATATAGTAGTGAGAACCCTCTAGTACCGGGTCGTGCTACGACCCGGTACTAGAGGGTTCTCGCGCGGGCCCCATGCTGCTGCTGCCCTGACAGGAACCTCTAGTACCGGCTCGTATCACGGCCCGGTACTAGAGGTCCCCTACGAAAATCCGAATTCTGCATTTAATTTATCTTAATTTTGCAATTCCGAAAAATTATTTGATTAAACAAAAATAAATAAGTAATAGTAATGTTGCATTCAAATAATATTGAATTTAAATAATGATAAACTTTTTCGCCCTGGTGCGTTTAATTTGAATAATTTATATCTATAAATTTGTAACTCGAAATATGACAAATAATATGTCTTTATTTTGTAAATCCGAACAATTATATGAGTAAACAAAAATAAATAAGTAATACTAATCTTGCATTCAAATAATATTGAATTTAAATAATAATAAACTTTTGGCATCACAATGCCTTGCACATATATCATATTTAAACAGGGACATAATTAATAGAAATAATAGTTCAGATAACCATATATTACAGAAAGTACTGAAGATACCCATATATATGAAACTGCAAACACTACTCTGTTCTAGATGAGGAGACCCTCAAGCACTACATAATATTAGAGATAAATTGTCTGCTATTGCTAACACTAGTACTAATTAATCGTCCTCCGGATCAGAATACCCCCAAACAGGAGACCCATGGGGCACTGGCGGCGGTACGAGGTGACGCTGCCCATAGTTGACGATTCTAATCTTGCGGTACACCTCGTATGCAACGTACGCATCTCTTGCTGCATACTCAATGTTGCAAGCGTCAAGTGGGGTCTTCTTCCAATGATCGTGCTGCGTCTTGGGGAATCCTGTCTTCATCTCAGCGTAGTCGTCCTCCTCGATCACGGCGACTGCCATATCAGCCATTCCAGTCTTGTCATTCTCAAGCTTGAAAATGCGCTGGAGATCAATGTGGCAGGCAGATGGTATCTCAAGACCCCAGGTGCGTCTCATCTTGATCTTGTCATTCGTTATATCAACGCTAGCAAAATGTATGCCGCTGCGAAGAAAATCCATGAGTTTTGGACAATGCTTGTCACTACTGCAACAACAAAATAGAACACATGTTAAATACTGCTGCAACAAAGTATAATTTAGAACAACAAGTATAATAAGAATAACAACAAGTATAATTTTAGATCAAGTATAATAAGAATTAATCATAACAACAAGTATAATAAGAATCATATATAACAATTATAATTTAGAACAAGAATCATAACAAGTATATTTCGGCACAAGTACATTTTTAACAAGTATAATAAGAATTAATCATAACAAGTATATACTAAGAATCATAACAAGTATAATTTTAGATCAAGTATAATATGCATGCAACTTTCTCCTATATGAATCAAAAGACATGTTTTCTCCCACGACGATATGGACAATATGCAACTTTCATTTTCGGCACAAGTATATTTCGGCACAATATATATAATTCTTTCACTACAATCAAAGAGGAATTGCTATCCTATGCAATTTTCCTATCCCTATGAATCAACAAACAAAATAAGCCCTAATTTAAAACTAAGACAAGTTTTTATATTACCTTGCCCACTGGAAGACCATGACATGTTTCTTGAAACAAAGTTGGATGACGGCAACATCTCTTTGATCGGCCGTGTACTCGAGATCAAGGCCCATGAACTTGTCTTGCTCCCGAGCTTCGTCAAGCCAATTCTTCAAATCGGAAAGAAAACCCGGCACCTTAGCGCTGTCGTTCGTGTACACGACATCGAGATAGGTCTTGCCATGTGCAAGCACCTGCCCGTAGCGAGTGATCGGTGGTGCAGGATCCATGGTGGAGGGGATAGGATGATGGGGATGGAAGAAGAGAGGAGAGGGAAGAGAGGAAGAGGAAGAGGAAGAGAAATGCCGCGGTAATGTAGCAATAGCGGTTCCCATGCGTTAATTTTGATCGTGGATGCGGGCGGGAGGCAAACCGTTCGGACCTCTAGTACCGGTTCGTAATACGGACCGGTACTAGAGGGGCTCGCGCCAGGCGAACAGTTGCTGCGAACAGTTGCCACCCCTCTAGTCCCGGGTCGTATTACGAGCCGGGACTAGAGGTCCCTTACGAACCGGGACGAGTTGTGTTGCGGCCTCGTAACATTCTATTCGGGACTAGTTCCCCCCTCTAGTACTGGTTCGTAAGCCAACCGGTACTAGAGGCAAAAATGGCTTTGGACCAAAGGCTTGGTTTCTACTAGTGGTTCTTCGCATGTGTTATGTTTGTACCTAACTTTGAGCTCTTTATTCATGTTAGAACCACAATGAGTTCTTATGGTCAAAGATTGCTTATTTTCTAGCTTGTATTAAGTTTAAGATCAGTTTTGCGATCCTATCAGTCTTAGGTCCACATAATAGATTACTCATATCGGTTGTTACATCACCACTCAATACCAGTCATATATTTTAGAACAGAAAATACACCCCATGGAAGAAACCTGGAAGTGAGTAGCTTACTTTGTAGCTGTAGTATGTTCTTAGCAAGTGTTATGTTTGTACCTAACTTTGAGACCTTTATCCATGTTAGAACCACAAACAAAACCTGGTGAAATTCACAATCGCAAGCGCGTCAATGCAGAAATAGTTGACGGCACAACACCTGAGACTCCGGTAGTAAAGAGAAAGATCAAACCGACTCCTCCAGCTGTACCTGCAGCCGCAACACCACGACTATTAAGGTCTGCAACTTCCAAAGCCTTGCAGGCAGTTGCCCATGGCCAGCTGGAAGCTGCCCAACAGAAGGAGACAACTAGCCACCACCAGGAGGCAGCCGCCCAATGTGAGCAGGCACCTCCTCCGGGCCTGAAAATGCAGGGCCAGAGGATCAGAATTGTTATTCCTCCGGGAAGGACAAGGCCAGTGCAACCAAAGATTGCTTCCATGTATGCTACAGCTTGTTCAGTAGCTGTGAATGATGTTGTCCCTATCTTCCCCCATTGGAAAGATTACAAGGAAAGACCTGACGTATTTTCTGGGTTTGCCAAACACTTGAGCGTAAGTTTTGTAACCCAACTTTCCAGTTCATTCCATTGCTGTTCATAAAAGTGAATAATGCTCTTTCTTTTGTTTCAGGCAAAATTTGATTTGGACCTCGACGACCCCTGGATTCATGGATCTCTTCTAATGAATCTCAGGAACCGTACAAGACAAAGACGCCATTACTTGAAGAGCGCATATTTTGACCATGTTGGAGACAAGGCTTTGGTTGTACGAACACCTCCTCATGTAGTAAGGCACATGAGCGAAGAACAGTGGGGTAAGTTAGTCGAGAAATGGTCCACACCCGGGAATGAGGTCGTGTCTTTGTTCACTGAACCTTGCCACTGATTCAATCCTATAATCTGGACTTAACCTAACCTATTCATACTCTTTGTGCAGATAGCTTGTATGAAAGCCACCTGTAGCAGACAGAAGGTCCGGTTCCCTGCTACTACAGGATCTCGTAGCTACGACGTTGGCTGCGACAGGGGGAAAGATGCTGTCGAATTGTTCAAAGACACGCACAATGCCAGGCATGGATTCAGTTCGCCTGTGAAAAGAGCAATTGTAAGTCCCTGATAATTCTGTTCATCTCTGGAAGTTACAATTAACCTCATTAGAATCTATTAGGTACCTTTTCCGGTATTCCTTTGTGACTTATGCTGCAAACTCAGCCATTTCACCACCTATTTTCTGCACACATGTATCTACACATGTTTCAGTGCAAGGTTCACATGAATCTTGCACTAAAGCATGTCTGTATACATGTGTGTAGAAAATGGCTAGAAAGGCTTACATTTTGGAAATGGAGTATATTTCATCCATGTTCCTTAAATGCTTATCATCTGGTATTTACATCAATGTACCTTACAAGCTAGTTCAGCTGCTATTTCATCTTATGCTTGTACATGCTTTATAGGCTGAAATGGAAAGGAGGATGGAACCATCTACTTCAGCGGATGGCACTGTCAAGGAACCTCTTTCTGCTGTTGAAGCTGTCGCTGCCGTGCTGTGCCAGGACAATCGAAAGCCTAATTTCCTCAAAAACATAGGTGTGATACCAAGCCGTACGAGTGTGCCAAAGTTTCAGCTTCAGCTTCAGTTTGATTCTGAGAAAAAAAGGAGACACGAACTGGAGTCTATCGTTGATGAGTACAAGAAGGCGAAGGAACATGCTGATGCAAACAAGATCAAGTATGAACAAGACTTGAACCGTGTGATCAAGGATCAAGAATCGTGCAATGCACTTATCAAGCAGATGTTGGCTAAACACGCTGCTTCGTGAAAACCTCTACAAACTCGTGGCTTTTTGGTAAGTCTTTGTGAGTCTTTTTGGTGCCCTTCGTGAGTCTCAAACTGTATATTGCTAGTGGCCTTTGAGAGTCCTAAAACTGTATGTTGCCACTGCTGGTCAACCACATGTTGTCTGGTGAACTGTAGAACGTCGCCTTTGTAGCCTTTGTTGCCTATGCTGGTGAGCAAGGCTGAGACCTCTAATTCGGAATTTATGTATTTTCTGCATGTGTTGTGTTTGCTCTGCTGGAAATACTATTAGGGCTAGAATTTTTCATGCGTTTCAAATCGCGGAAATGATCATTCGAACCTCGACCCAAAAGAAACATCGCGCGCATTGGCGTCACAACCTACGCGCGACGAAAATTTTCGTCATCAACAGAAGACACGTGGACAAATACGGTAAGCACGCGTGGCAACAACCGATTGCAGGGTAACGACGACGGATAATTAACGTCGAGGCCATAGCTGACGTCATTACGCGTGGCCACGACGAAAACAGAACTGTCGCCGAACATCCACGTGTCACTTTGTGGACGCCCCACGTGGCGATCACTCATTCGTGCTCATTCGTGACGATCGCGAAAAAACGTCGTATGAACCATGACGTCACCATATGTCGCGACGTTACGATTTCGTCGAGTATGCCGTGACGTCATCTAACGGCGGTGACGGCCGTCTGCCACGTGTTACACATCTGTGATGATAAAAAAACGTCGCGACGTGTTGGGCCTTATAATGGGCCGGACCGGGACACAAGACGGTTGTATAAACGTCGTGGATCTCTTACGACGTTTCGGATGACAACGAACCGTCGTAGAATCGCCTGTGACACGCGATCCTGACTTTTCTGTAACGTCGTGTGAAACGTCAAGGATTACACATCGCGACGTTTTGGAGCGCGATCACCACGTTATTGGATCGTCCCGGATCGCCGGATTTTTGGTAGTGTTAGTTTCAAAATCTTTACAAAAGTGGCAACCATTTGGTTAAATTCTGTGGCTGATCATGTGGTTAAACCTACCCAAATGGCATTTATGCAAGGTAGGAATATACTAGACGAGGTTGTTGTCCTGCACGAAACCGTTCATGAGATGCACACAAAAAAACTTAATGGGGTAATATTCAAAATAGACTTTGAAAAAGCCTATGATAAAGTTAAGTGGACGTTCCTCTAATAGACTCTGAAAATGAAAGGTTTCTCGGATGAGTGGTTTGCTTTAATTCACAATTTTGTTTTGAGGGGTAGTGTGGCTGTCAAAGTCAATGATGACGTCGACCGATACTTCCAAACAAAAAAGGGATTAAGGCAAGGTGATCCCCTATCGCCTATACTATTTAATATAGTGGCTGATATGTTGGCGATCATGATTGAACATGCAAAGGAAGATGGCCAAATTGAAGGGATAGTCCCACATCCTTGTCGACGGGGGATTATCCATTCTTCAATATGCGGATGATACAATTCTCTTTATGGAACATGACATAGATAAAGCAGTGAATCTGAATTTAATATTATCAGCATTGGAGCAATTATCAGGGTTGAAGATTAATTTCCACAATAATAAATTGTTTTGCTTCAGTGATGCCCAGGACGCAGCTGCTCAATATGCCGAAATTTTTGGTTGCAAGCAAGGTCAATTTCCCATTATGTATTTGGGCATACCAATACATTATAGGAAACTGACTAATGCGGAATGGAAACACGTCGAGGAACGTCTTCAAGCATGGTTGTCTAGTTGGAAAGGAAAATTACTCTCTCTTGACGGGAGGTTGGTTCTCATTAATTCGGTACTAACAAATATGGTACTGTACATGATATCCTTCTTCCAGCTACCAAAAGGGGTCTTACATAGATTGGATTACTTCCGATCAAGATTCTTTTTGCAAGGAGATAGTGAGAAAAAGAAATATAGACTGGCTAAATGGAATGTTGTTTGCCGACCAAAAGACCAGGGAGGGCTGGGTATTCATGACCTACAGGCTAAGAATTTAGCTCTCCTCGGTAGGTGGCTTTTAAGCTACTAACCGAAGATGGGGTTTGGCAAACACTCCTTAAAAGAAAATACATTGGCACAAAGGCGGTATCACAGGTATACTGGAAACCTGGTGATTCTCACTTTTGGGCTTGTCTGATGGCGGCAAAGAAACATTTCTTCCGCTTTAGAGTATTTAAAATTAAGGATGGACCAGAGATTAGATTCTGGGAGGAGAAATGGTTAGGTAATACCACCCTCCGGGATCAGTACCCGGCCCTATACAATATTGTTTGACACAAAGGGGATACCATAGCCACAGTTATGCAGTCTTCACCACCCAATGTGACGTTCAGGCGAGATCTAATTGGGCCGAGCCTAACGTCTTGGAACGCCTTGCTGACACGGTTGACTTCAGTTCAACTTACACAAGGTTCCGATGAGTTTCGTTGGAATTTATGTGGGAATGAAAAATTTTAGGTAAATTCTATGTATAGGGCGCTAGTCCATTCCGATGTACCAGTCGATAATAATAAAAAAATATGGCAAATGAAGATTCCGCTTAAACTGAAAGTGTTTACTTGGTATCCTCGTAGGGGTGTCATTTTAACAAAGGATAACCTTGTTAAGCGAAACTGGCATGGAAGCACAAAGTGTGTGTTTTGTCCCATCAGGAGACAATAAAACACTTTTGCACGTTCTATTTGGTCATCTATCCAGATAGCTTCTAACTTATATCCATCCAGGTCTGTTGCCAATGTATTTGGCAACTGGCTACATGGGATAGATAAAAAATTTAGAACTGTCATTAGGGTGGGAGCGATAACCCTTATATGGTCGCTTTGGCTGTGTTGAAATGACAAGGTTTTCAATGATAAAGATTTTTCTCGTTTGCAGGTACTCTACAGGTGCACAAGTATTCCCTGTTCGTGGTCCACATTACAACGAGCAGGGCATCGAGGCCTCTTTACGGAGGCATGTGCACGATTGGAAGAGGTGGCGAGGGATTTGTTTATCCGACATGATGGTTGATGTTGACGGTGTACAGCACACGTTCGTTGGGAGACCCCAAGAGCATGGTATGATGTAGTTCAGCAGCAGGTTTTCCCTCAGTATAAAACCAAGGTTTAATCGAACCAGTAGGAGCAGCAGCACTTCTGAAGGTTGTCAACGGCGAAATATGATGTGGCGCAACACCAGGGATTCCGGCGCTGACGTGGAATCTGCACACAACGCAATCAAACTATTTTGCCCCAACGAAACAGTGAGGTTGTCAATCTCACCGGCTTGCTGAAAACAAAGGATTAAACGTATGGTGTGGAAAATGATGTTTAATTGCAGAGAATGAAAAGGAACAATGTTTGCAGTTTGTGGTTGTTTAATCAGTGTAAAAGAATGGACCGGGGTCCACAGTTCACTAGTGGTGTCTCTCCATAAAAGATAACTAACATGCTGGGTGAACAAATTACAGCTGGGCAATTGACACATATTGAGCGCATGACAATGCATATAAATGACATGATGATTACTATGATATTTAATTGGGCATTACGACAAAATACATAGACCGTTATCCAACAGCATCTATGACTAATAATCCATCGCCAGGTTGTCATCCAAGTTCCCCGTTGGTATTAAGTTGCAAGCAATAGATAATCGCATTAAGTAATGTGCGTAATGTAAACAAATACATATGACCGTGGACATAGCATTGTTAGGTTACCCCTAGTAGCAACAGCACATCCGTAATCTTAGAAGTTGCTGTCACTCTCCCAGATTACCGGAGGCATGAACCCACTATCTAGCATAAATACTCCCTCTTGGAGTTACAAGCATCTACTAGTAACGGAAAGCATGCAAGATCATAAATAACATAGGGCATAGATTGATAATCAACTTGACATAGTATTCAATATTCATCGGATCCCAGAAACACAACATGTAGCATTACAATAAGATGATCTTGATCATGATAGGCAGCTCACAAGATCTAAACATGATGGCACAAAGTGGAGAGACAACCATCTAGCTACTGCTATGGACCCGTAGTCCAAGGATGAACTACTCACGCATCACTCCGGAGGCAGGCATGGCGATGTAGAAGCCTCCGGTGACGATTCCCCTCTCCGGCAGGGTGCCGGGAAGAGGTTCTGAACCCTCCCGAGCTAGGGTTGACGACGGCGGCGTCTCTGGAACTTTTCGTGGATAATGGCTCGGGTATCTAGGGTTTTTGCATCGGGGGAATAGTAGGCGAAAGGGCGGCGGCTGACGACCCCCATGGGGCCCACACCACCCTAGGGCGCGCCAGAGGGGGAGCCATGCCCTAGTGGCATGTGTGGGGCCCTGGTGGCTCTTCTCCGTCTCTCCTTTGGACTTCCTGGTGTGTTCTGATAAAATAGGTCCCTCCGTGAAGTTTCGTCCAATTCCGAGAATATTTCCAGACTAGCTTTTCTGGAATACAAAAACAGCAGAAAACAGGAACTGGCACTTCGGCATCTTGTTAATAGGTTAGTCCCAAAAAATGTATAAAAGTGACATAAAGTAGATGCAAAACATGTGGCATTTGATATAAAACATGCATGGAACATAAAAAATTATAGATACGTTTGAGACGTATCAATGGTCGCTTGATCGCCTGATTGGTCCTCCATAGGTTTTGGCGTTCGTCATAGGCATTGACGTTTTACTTATACTTGTTTGTAATTCGTCTAGTGCTACTTTTTCTTCTTCATTCTGGTGAATTGCGGCTGTGTGCATTCTTATGCAGAGGCCGGGTGTAATGCTTAAACTTCTTAAGTAATACAGCCCTTTATCAAAAAAGGATGAGTAGCGCCTTGAGGAACTTGATGGGCGACGATCCCGTTCCATTAAGAATCTGAGGTTATATTTTTTTATTTCCTCTGACGAACTGATTGATTCTATCAGTACATTAGCTGATTGTGGAACTAATTCATGCTTCAGGTAGCACATTTTGCCCATGTTTTATGCTAGCCAGTTGTCTTGTTTAGACTGGTTCATCTTTTGCACATCATTTCAACTACAAACATCTTCTCAATAGATATTCCAAACACCGATGAATAGAAAACTTAGATTTCAAATACTATGCCATCATTAATCCTGCGGACTGGCAAATTCAGCAAGAGAAACGACATTCCAAGAAGATGTGCCTTGCTGTTTCCCCTTGAGATTTGCAGAGTTGGCATTAGGGGGAGTGTGGCCAACCCCTCACAACGACTCAATCAAATGTCCATAATATGTTCTACAGAGCAAGCCACGTAAAAAACCTGCATTTGGGAGGTGCCCAAGCTTTGCAGAAGCGGCTCTCAAGTTTTCTAGACGAGACTCTCGAATGAGCAGGGGGTGGACCCAAGGAATTGAGCCCTGTAGGCCAAACCAGCAGCGTAACAACCAATGGTAGAGAGTGTCCAAATACCAAATGATGGTGTCCGCGATGCCATGAGACATGTTGATTCCTTGGAGGAGTTTGACGAAATGAGAGATGTGGTCAGCGGTGAAGTCCTGCACTGAAATATCGGCGACCGATTTGAGATTTGCAAGGGCATTGTGGACACATCTTTTCTTCTTCTTGGAAGCCTCGAGTTAATTTGGAGCAATTGCCTTGGGTTCGTGCCCACTGAGCCATGAAGATGTCCAGAATCTTGCAGTCAAGCCTCTCCAATGGTGACCTAAGTCACTGCATTAAATAACTCTCCGCCGGTGCTATCATTTGGGGTTTCGAGGCCCACCCAAGGTTTTTCGTCGTCCATTGATAAAACAACCATTACAGCAGAAGGGCGCGAGCAAATTTTTTCAAGTCAAGAATCCCGAGGCCCCAAGATTCTTTGAGCGGCAGACCTTCATCCAACAAACCTTCCATTTTTTGCTGCTAACCTTGCTACATGTGCAACTTTTTTGTTGTGGCCGGATTTTTTTGCTACATTGATTGGACGCAATATTTGCTGAAATAATTTTGCTACATGGGATGTTGCATGCACACAAAAATGCTACACGTGAAATGTTTTTCTTACATTGATCAGACGCGCGGGATCGATTCACTAAAGTGGATCGGGTGGCGCGGAAGGTGGTAGTTGCTACGGGTTGGTACAATGCTTGCTCACCTTCTTGGAAACTCTATTCACTAGCACAGTTAGAAAATTTTAGAAAAATACAGATTTAAATGTTTATCAAGGAAACCTATATTAAAAGTTGTAACCCTTTAAAAATTATAATGAAACCTTGGCACTAAAATAATAAACAATAATAAACTTATCTAGGCGACTTGGCTAAACATTTAAATATTGCGCATCATGTGAGGGATCACAAATTGGATTTTCTGGCTATTTCCGAGACGGGTAGACGAGATTTTCCAAGCGCTCTACTAGACCGCCTCTCAGGTGGTGTGGAGTTTGCATGGCATTCTTGTCCCCCTCGAGGGAGATCGGGTGGCATGTTACTTGGCATCAGAACTGATACCATGGAATTGTTGGACCGTTCGGATGGTGAATTCCATATTAAATTTCACATCCGAAATAAGTCTGATAATTTTATATGGAGTCTGGTTGCTGTGTACGGTGCTGCCCAAGAGGAATATAAGGCTGCTTTTCTTCGAGAACTGGTTAATCTAGCTAAGGATAACCCACACCCTATTCTTATAGGAGGGGATTTCAATATGCTGAGGTACCGTTACGAGAAAAGTAAAGGCAGATTCGATGGTCATTGGCCTCTCTTATTCAATGCTGTAATTGATAGCTTGTCTCTAAGGGAGGTTCACATGACGGGGAGACAATTTACCTGGGCTAATAGTCTCCCCGAGCCGACGTTCGAGAAGCTAGACCGGGTGCTAATGGATTCCCGTTGGGAGGATAAATATCCATTGGTGTCGGTTCGTGCTTTGGAGCGCATCGAGGCTTTCTCGGATCATGCCCCCATTCTCCTTTCTACTGGATCTTTGAAACCAACCGTTAAGTCCCAATTCAAATTTGAATTAGGTTGGCTGTTGCGCGATGGTTTTGATGATTTGGTTAAAAAGATTTGGGCTCAACCGGTTGTGGGCGTCACTGCTATCCAACGGTGGAATGCTAAGATACGCAATTTGCGTACATTCCTACGAGGATGGGCAAGACACACAACCGGGGTGCTTAAAAAAGAAAAGGAGCGCCTGTGCTCAATCATAGATGAGCTCGATAAACTTGCGGAATCGCGTCCCTTATCAGCGAATGAGAGTGACCTCAAACGGCACTCGAATGAGCAAGTAGGACGGATGTTGCGAGAAGAAGAGCTTAAATGGTACCAAAGATCTAAGGCTCAGTTCATTCTGCAAGGGGATTCGAACACGAGGTACTTCCACAATGTCGCTAATGGCAGACATAGGAGGAAACTCATTCATTCTCTTCATCAGGATGAGGGTCTGATCGAGGGACAGGACAAGCTCAAAGATTATATTACTGAATACTATAAAGGTTTGTTCGGTGCTCCGGAGGAAGGAAACTTCACTCTAGATGAGACGCGAACAGATGATATTACCCAAGTTACTCCGGAGGAAAACAACTTGCTCATCGCACCCTTCTCTGAAGAAGAGATTAGCAAGGCGGTTTTCCAAATGGAGCATAATAAGGCACCCGGGCCTGATGGATTCCCAGCTGAGTTCTACCAACATTTTTGGGAAACCATTAAGTCTGATTTGTTCGAGTTATTCGGTTGTTTACATGCTGGACAACTCGAGCTTTTTCGCCTAAATTTTGGGGAAATCGTCTTGTTGCCTAAGACTCAGGCGGCTGAGAGGATACAACAGTATCGGCCAATATGCCTCCTGAATGTTAGCTTCAAGATCTTTACAAAAGTGGCAACTATTAGGTTAAATTCGGTAGCAGATCATGTGGTAAAGCCTACCCAAACTGCTTTCATGCAAGGGAGGAATATTCTAGACGGGGTTGTGGTTCTCCACGAAACCGTACATGAGATGCACACGAAGAAACTTAATGGGGTAATATTTAAAATCGACTTTGAAAAAGCGTATGACAAAGTAAAGTGGCCTTTCCTACTACAAACTCTGAGAATGAAAGGGTTCTCCGATGAGTGGTGCGAATGGATACATAACTTTGTTGCCGGGGGAAGCGTGGCGATAAAAGTCAATGATGACGTCGGCCACTACTTCCAGACAAAAAAAGGTTTAAGGCAAGGTGATCCTCTATCGCCTATACTATTTAATATAGTGGCTGATATGCTGACCATCTTGATTGAACGGGCTAAAACGGATGGCCAAATTGAAGGGGTAGTCCCACACCTTGTTGATGGGGGTCTTTCTATACTTCAATATGCGGACGATACAATTCTTTTTATGGAACATGACCTAGATAAGGCGACGAATCTGAAATTGATATTGTCAGCATTCGAGCAATTATCAGGCTTAAAAATCAATTTCCATAAAAGCGAATTGTTTTGCTTCGGCGAGGCACAGGACGCAGCTGCTCAGTATGCCGAAATATTCGGTTGTGAGCAGGGTCAATTCCCTATAATGTACTTGGGTATACCAATACATTATCGGAAACTGACTAATGTGGAATGGAGGCATGTCGAGGAGCGTCTGCAAGCAAGGTTGTCTAGTTGGAAAGGAAAACTGTTGTCCCTTGGTGGGAGGTTGGTTCTCATTAATTCGGTACTTACAAACATGGTACTGTATATGATATCCTTCTTCCAGTTACCAAAAGGTGTCTTGAATAAATTGGATTACTTCCGATCAAGATTCTTTTGGCAAGGGGATGGCGAGAAAAAGAAATATCGACTGGCTAAATGGGATGTTGTTTGTCGACCTAAAGATCAAGGAGGGCTGGGTATTCATGATCTTTGTATCAAGAATTCAGCCCTCCTAGGGAAGTGGTTGTTTAGACTGCTAACCGAAGATGGTATTTGGCAAACTCTTCTTAGAAGAAAATACATTGGTTCAAAGGCGGTATCACAGGTGTATTGGAAACCTGGTGACTCCCATTTTTGGGCCGGCCTAATGGCGACTAAGAAACATTTCTTTCGCTTTGGTGTATTTAATATTAAGGATGGCACGGAAATTAGATTCTGGGAGGACAAATGGTTAGGTAACACCACCCTCCGGGAGCAATATCCGGCTCTATACAATATTGTACGACATAAAGGGGACACTATAGCCAATGTTATGCAGTGTTCACCACCCAATGTGTCGTTCAGACGAAATTTAATTGGTCCGAGATTAGCATCTTGGAACGCTTTGCTGGCACGGTTGGATTTAGTTCAACTCACACAAGGCTCTGATGAATTTCGGTGGAATTTATGCGGGAACGGAAAATTCTCAGTAGATTCCATGTATAGGGCGCTTGTGCATTCCGACATTCCAGTCGATGACAATAAAAAAATATGGCACATGAAGATTCCACTTAAGATAAAAGTATTTACGTGGTATCTTCGTAGGGGTGTCATTTTAACCAAAGATAACCTTGTCAAACGGAATTGGCATGGAAGTACTAAGTGTGTGTTCTGTCCTAAACAAGAGACAATAAAACACTTATTCTTCGAGTGTAGTTTCGCACGTTCTATATGGTCATTCATCCAAATAGCGTCTAACTTATATCCACCCAAGTCTGTGGCCAACGTTTTTGGTAACTGGTTGCATGGGATAGATAAAAAGCTTAGAACGGTTATTAGGGTGGGAGCGATTGCCGTTATATGGTCGCTTTGGCTTAGTAGAAATGACAAGGTTTTCAATGACAAAGATGTTTCTCTTTTGCAGGTACTCTACCGTTGCACGAGTACTCTCCGTACGTGGTCCACCTTACAACGCGTGGGACATCGAGACCTCTTTACGGAGGCATGTGCAAGACTGGAGGAGGTGGCAAGGGACATTTTCTCACAACATGGGTGGCCGCTTGATCGCCGGATTGGACCTCCATAGGCTGATGAGCTTGCTATGTCATAGGCGTTTTACATTATCCTGCTGATTGTAATTCGTCTATCGTTGCACTTTCTACTTTATCGGTTGGATTGCGGCTGTGTGCATTTGTTATGCAGAGGCCGGGTGTAATACTTAAACTTTTGAGTAATAAAGCCCTTTATCTAAAAAAAAAAATCTAAATACAGATGTATATACACACTCAAATATGTATAGGTACATCCATGCTTCGACAAAACTGTGTCAATCATTTCCAGTCGGAAGGAGTATTTGACCTCTCTCAATTGGTATTCACTTGGTTTTGAACTTTTGATTCCTTTGTGTTTGTGAAGACAAACCTTTTCTTTTGGGTGCTTGTGTCATCATGAAAAAGTGTAGAGCATTTGATTCAATTTTTTCAGTTATCTTTCACCCGTTATGATGATTTTAAAGTCAACCCAACAGGTCAACTCAAAAGGCAATACACAAAAATGACGACAAATGTTTTTTTTTTCTGAAATCAATTTTGTACACCAAAAGATTATGATTTACTAGTAAAATAAGCTCAAACGGTTATAATACGGCTTGGATAACCGTGGTATGTAGCTACACTAAAAAGGTTGATGTCCTACTCATCTATATCTCTTATAGAGCAAAACCCCACTAAGTGTATTAATTATTTTTATATCTCAACATGCAAACCATCCACATCACCCACTATTTTGGCCAATCAATTGTCCATATAAACTACTAACAACTATTAATAATAGTTTTCATTCAACGTATGCATGTTATGTTTTTTCAGTCATATAATTTGTCTTCGTCACTAGTATTTAGTCCTCAAATATTTAACAATTTCACACAAATTAACTTTAGTGTCTGGACTATTCAACTGAACCTTGACAATTGGATATTTCATGTCTCTTATACTTACATTTTTTTAAATAGATCCCCGCTACAACTCGCGGGGTATTCTTCTAGTTTTCTAAGATAACGCAAAACATACTTACAAAAACTTGATTGCATCCAGTAATGATAGAAGCATGCCAATTGCCATGTTTGTGCTAAAATATCAAGCAATCATTGAAAGTTGCAACATTTGTGTTAAGACGATTTCATTGTTAGAAATTTTGTAATATGATTATTTTCATATTTACATGATATAGTTGGGCGTTGGTGATTGTTAATCTATGTCTCTCATCTAACTTACCAACCTTGTTGATTGAGAAGTATCGAACAGAAAAGAATAAATTGAAATGATAGCCTGTAATATATATTTAACAAAATATAGTATGACATCAATCACAAAAAGGAAGGAAGAACTAGGAATGGCTGTCGGCTGAACACGAAAGTTAAGGCCATACACCGGACGGTCAGGATCGCTCCTTGATTAACTCAAACGGACGGCTGGGACCTAAGAGGCCTCACATTTTATCTAGAACTTCACATTGAGATAAGCTTCTAGATGAAAGAGTTCAAAAGTAACCAAGTTATGTTGTTGTAAGTTGTATCATCCAGAAGTTTGGTAGCATTTCTTAACTATGGCCGGGGCACGAATTGTAACTATAGACCGATATTAAGACTACGAGGACGATAATGTTTTATTTTATGTACTAAGCAAACCAATATTCGAATCATGTCTTCTCCTTCATCGCTCCATTTTGGCTGAGCCTCGTCGACAGCATATGGCTCCAGACCATCAACAAATGCCCCTATCGCCATTGATCTTGCACTGAAGCAAGCTCACTCACCTACTCCCTCCGTCCTCAAATAAATGGACATATAGAAATTTCAAGACAAATTGAATTACAAAATTCATTGGAAATGTGCAAACCATCATCTCTCTTCTCCTTAATTACCCCACCTTCAATGAGCTAAGTGCATGTACTCCCTCCATCACAGTTTAAAGGGCGTATCTCACGTTTTGTTGGGCCCAAGGTTACGTACGATTGGCAGGAACTAAACCGGCGCTGGAGCTACGATATTGATCAAGTTGCGCCTAATTATTTCCTAAACCAACGCTTGGTAACCACCGCGTCCAGTAAAATCGCATGACCACCGCATGCATTGGTTCACACTTGCATGCACACTGATGTTCACATTGCATGTGGGAGCCCATGCGTTGATGAAGAGTAACCGAAGCAGGCCTAATGCGCCCAGTTAATAGGGTAGTTAATGAGAGGCGCCTAATTTCGGTTAGATTGTGAAAAAAGCTGGTTTTGAAGCTGCGCCCAACAAACAAAAATGGAGGGAGTAGAAAATGAGGATACCATGCATTAGACATTATTGGTCTTGATTCCTGTGTGATGAGAGAGAAGTATGCTTTTCCACTTCAAAGCGCATCGGGAATCTAGACGTACACTCTTTTTTGGAAAAATTTCCTAAGCGTCCACTTATTTGAGGACAGAGGGAATACTCGCTTCATCTCAAGGGGCCATGGACGAAACTAATATACTCCGTAGTTTGTTTTTCTCCCACATTTATACCACACAACTTCCCATGTATCATGGGAACTGTGCTGTCAACTCTGCATGGGTATAGCATAAAATAAAACATTGTCACAATTAACTCTGCAAGGGTAAAACTAGTGTGCGAGGTGATAGTACTACTACTCACAATTAATTTGGCCGCCAGCGAACCCACAATTAACTCGACTGACCAGACTCCTAAAGCGCCGACATGCACGGATGGGAATCACAGATTAATGTGGTCATTTACCACCAGGCATCACTACAGGAAACGCCAGAACTGCCGAGCGCCCTGTGTATGCCGAGCGGCACGCTCGGCATATAGCATCATATGCCGACGGCCATAGGAAACCGCTCGGCAACTGGACACGCTCGGCAAATAGAATATATGCCGAAGGTTTTCTCTGCATCCCGCTCGGCATATAGATGCGCTCGGCATAAATGCTCTGAATGCCGAGCGTACCGCTCGGCATAGACTCGCCGCTCGGCAGTAACCGACGGAGTCTGACGGGTCCTTGACGGCGGTTGATATACGCTCGGCATACTGGGACGCTCGGCAAACAGAGAGATGGTGTTTTACAAAAATTCCAGGAAAAAAGGGTGTGTCCTGGGATTCGAACCCAGCACCTCTATGTTGTAGACGAACAAGGCTTACCACTGGGCTATTTCTAGGTTCTTGTTAGTGTCTCGTGTCCAACTCTTTTATATATAACTGATTTGTGTCTTTTCAAAAAAAAAAGAAAACCTGGGAATCATTCCGCACCAGTAAGAGAAGTGACAGCAAAATCAATACCATTACAGAAATATAGCAACCTGAACATCACAATTTCATAACCTGATATAGAAAAGCCTAGCTTTTATATAAAAAGCTCAAACAGAGATCTTACACCCAGTTTTACATATAAAGGACACTGCCATCAGGCAAGCACCACCAACACAAACATCTAAACCCCAAAAGCACCACCAAACCATCCATCCACCACCTGGAAACAGAGCAAGATGCCCAGGGAACAAAAACAACAAAGCAGTAGCTTCAACAACTCCTTGTCGCCGGCAGATAACCATTACATTACTACTAGATACTTAGTTCATATTCAACTACTGGACCAACTAGTTCACGACATTACTGCTTGACCAACTAGTTCAGCGCAGCAATGTGATCAAGTCAAGATGAAGCCCATAGTGCTTGCCCGTAATTGGCGTGAAGCTGAAGACTACTATGTCCCCCTCCTTTAACTTGAACTCAGCCATAGCATTTGCCCATCCGGTTGATATTTTTGCATTCGGCCTAGTCATTCCCATCATCATCATCACTTCAAATGGTGTACGGCTCGGGCTGCATTCAACAAGGACCTTCAAGGGCTTTGCAAGATAGGGTTCCAGGTAGGCTTTGCTATACTTAGCTCCAAACTCCTGTCCAAATAAAAAGATTGCAACAATCATATAGCAAACATGGTATTTAGGTAGCAAATAGAATATTGCAACAATAAATGTCATGTTTCATGTTTAAGTAAACAGCATCTCACCCAGAATATTGCAACCCATCATTTAGCTTCTGCATTGGTTTAACTGATTCTTGACATTTGTGTTGCAGGAGCGTGAGCGGGGAGGACCAGTCTCACAACTTACATCGTGGTCACTTGGCCGTAAGCCAAAGAAGAACCCAGAGATCTTCTTCGACGGAGTTGCGACCAAGTTGGCCAAGTACACCAGAGAGTTGAAGAAGAGAAAGGGTGAGAATGCTGATCCCTATGAAGAAGATATTGATAAGGTTGCGGTAGTACTAGCAGGACATGGCAAGAAACATGGCCATTACATGATTTTGGATGGCGAGCTCGAGGATGCCCCCTCCCTCTCGCAAGTCCAAACCAGCTGCACAAGCGGATCTCCTAGTACCCACACTCGTGGACAGCCTAGATCGACTATGGCCAGTCTCGAGGTTTCCTCATTTTCTCCTTTTTCATCCTACAGTGGTCTCATGTTCTTACATGGCTGGTTTTATGACATCAACTACATGATATTGTAGGCAGAGGTGTTCAGGCAGCGTGATGCCTATGATGCTCTGAAAGAGGCCTACGAGACGAACATGAGGCAGCAGGCAGCGTACCAGGAGTACAACAATAAATATCAGATGGTTAGTTCTTCATTACATTGATTCTTACCCATTTTATAACCATGAGAAAACTCTTCACTACTTAACACTTGTCTTGGCAAATTTGCAGGCCATGCACTCCCATTTTAGTTCTGGCACTCCGATGCCAGTGTGGGCGCCGCCACCGCTACCGCCACCTCCGGTGCTTCCACAGCCTCAACTGATGGGACATGCTTCAGGCAGCAGTCCGGTTAGTCCTTTGCCCAACTTCTACAGGCTCAATTGTGAAGTTACACAAATTCAACACATGATATGTTACTTACTACCTCTTGCTCAAAAATGTAGGGTTCAGCTGCATCTAATCAGCAGTCTGCTGCATCTAATCAGCAGTTCCTTGACGCCTCTACTCCTGCTTCACCGAGCCCTGTTACTCCTCGCACCCCATCCTCGACCCAAGCTCCTCCTGCCCCGCCAAACATGTAGGTTCAGCTGCAATTTGGTGTTAGTGTTATTGGTCAGTGTGAGTTTGTGAACCTGTTGTGAACTTGGTCAGTGTGTATCTGAATCAAGTTGTGTTTTATTCTACTGAACCTATTTTGCTAGATGTGTGAACCTCTTGTCCACATAGAACCATTTGTGGTTTGTGTGTAAGTGTGTTATTTGTGGATTTGATGAGATGGATGTATCTGACTATGTGTTTCTATGTCAAATGCCTGTGAAATTATCAAATTTGTCAAATATTTGCTGCTGTGCCATTTTTAAATATGCAGGGATGCAATAAATCAAATTTAAAAAAAAACCATCCTTAAGATATGCCGAGCGTGAACGCTCGGCATACAGCACAGGCCAGGCGCATCAGAAGATGACACGTGCGCCTTGTGCTGACAGTCCACGCTCGGCATACAGCACAGGTCAGGTGCATCAGAGATGGATGTATGCCGACGGTTCCGCTCGGCGTACGAAACGCTCGGCGTACAACGTTCACTATGCCGAGCGGCACGCTCGGCATAGGTCTGACGCGTGGCAGACGCTGGGCGGCCCTGGCTCGGTGTGTACCGAGCGTTCTGTGCGCTCGGCATTAAGTTCCAGCGAACGGTCGGCATACAGCGCACACGTGGCCGCTGCTGGTGCTCACTGTGTATGTGTTTGCCGAGCGTGTATACGTTGTATGCCGAGCGTGTGCACCCTCGGCAGACGCGCGACGCGCCGTCAGACGGACGTCTCCGTCAAGTTTTCTGCCGAGCGTTCGTACGCCGACGGCCCGCGACGACGCTCGGCATATTCTTATTTGCCGAGCGTTTTCTTATGCCGAGCGTATCCGTGCTACATGCCGAGGAGATGTACGCCGAGCGTTCTTTGCCGAGCGTTACGCTCGGCATACGTGTATGCCGAGCGTTTTCCCATGTTTCCCGAGCGTTCTCGGCGCTCGGCATAATATTCCAGTCCTGTAGTGCATACACGGACGACCTCATCGAGCTCCTGCACCATGCGCTGCCGATGCCCTATAAAAGCAGCCCCCGGCCGGCGTTCCCTTTACAACTCGCCCCAACTCCTATAGTCCTATCCTTCCTCTGCTGCTCCCTGAAAACCTCTCAATCGCTCAAAGATGAGAACGCGAGCCAAGAAAGATGAGGCCAGATCATGAACCGATGCCAGCAGCCATCTCCAGACAGGTCTTTTTCACTATTTTTTTTTCAGCTTTTGCCTCCAATCTCTCTTTCAAACACATTCCTTCAATCGATTTTAATCAAAAATTTAACTGCAGATCAATCGGGGATGGAGCTTCGCTGGATCACAAAAGCAAGGTTATCGGACCAGTGGCGGAGCCAGGAATTGAGACGAGGGGGGGCGAACAGTAAAAGGTGTGCCACCGGCAAATTTTTTTTTTTACAACACATGTAATCCACAATTGTACGGAAAGAACAATGTAAATAAGTTCAAACAGATTTAATTTCATATTCATGAAGCACAAGCGGCGGCGGCGTGGAGAGGCAGAGGCAGAGGATGGAGAGAAGCGCCTGGGAAGAAATATCCTGCATCGTGGTCGAGTACTCGTATGACTTTTCCTGTGCCTCGTACTCCCTCCGTTCCAAATTAAATGACTTTTATTTGTCAAAATGTGGATGTATCTATACTTGTAACATGTCTAGATACATGCACATGTTGGCAAATGAAAGTCAATTAATTTGAAACAAGGCGCAAATTTTTTCTCAATTTATTCCTCAAAGTAAGGCGCTGGAGCAAGTTTGCATGCTAGGTACCGAAAATAACCTGACTCTCTCTCTCCTAGTAACTGCTTGCATGCATGCGAATATTGGGCAGAGCGTGCTGTTTCCATGCTTCCGATTTAAAAATTGGAGACCGAGCAGACGTGCCCGAGCTAGCCAATGGAGTACGGGTCGGTAAATGCGCACACGCCAATTCACCCAGGGCAAAAGGGTCTAGCTACCAGCAAATTTTGCTCAGCGCAGTCCTGTCTTAGTTATTGCGCCAGAGATTTCACGCCTTATAAAACGGAACGGAGGTAATAATTTTTCTCTGCCCAAAATCGAGGGGGGTCGGCCGACCAGGCTCGACCCCCTACTAACTGGAAATTGTTGAGGGCATATATCAAGCACGCAACAACAGCAACAGCAGCAAGGAGACCCCAGTCACCCCACTGCTCGTGGTTATCCATGATGGCACTGCCTACCATGAAACAAAGCTTGTAAGCAGCTCAATTCTCAGTGAAATCTGCTAGTGTACTTTTAGTTTACCAGCAAGTAGGTTAACACGTTTCTGTTTACAAAACGCTAGGTGCCTTATGCAGGGTACCAACCCTATCTTCCAAAGGTGGGAGAGGAGATGAAGTCGTTCGAGTGGACGACCTCAGCTGGTCGTCGTCAAACGGAGTCAGTGAAGTACACTCTCGGTGGTGACGAGGATCAGAGGCAGAAGTTTCACTGGGAAGGTTTCGTGGTAAAGGCTGGCATACAACGTTGCGATATGTGTGTCTTCGACATGGTTCCAGACGAAGACAGCGATCAAGCCATTCCTAAAATGGTCGTCCATATCATTAAAGCCAATGTTGCATTTTGAAGGAGGAGAAGGAGGTCATGATGAGTAGGCAGTGAAGTAGTTTCGTATTGTGCTATTAAGGGTTGTGTTGTTGAACCTGACGGACAACTTCAGTTTAGGTTCAACTGTCTAGTTTCAGTTAGCGTTAATCTTAGCTGAATAAATCTGTCAGCTCGTAGAGCCTGTTCTCGAGTTTGACTTAGTAGTAGCAGCCGGTGAACGTTGCGCCGTGGGATGGCACGGAGCTTCATTGCACGGCAATGTCGTGGAGATGGCTGAGCGGACGTGGGATGGCACGTTCAGAGTTCTCAGTCATGGCTTTCTAGGATCGTCGGTTAGGGTGTAAAAGCCTATGAATAAGAGGAAAGAAAAACGGAAAATCTGCAACGTTGAACACGGCACAAATCTACTGAATTCATCTCTGTCTCTCTATCGTTTGCGTACGTATGTGAGATGAATTCTTGATTCAGCGCCCTACAGGCTGCTGGGTCGTTTTGTTCTGAATGTTAAGTGCTAGTGCTACTCCTTCGATGATGTTTTGTTCTTAACTTTACTCCTACTAGCCTTCGATGCTTCCTTAGACTCTATACAAGAATTTACCCTACATACTCAGCAGGGTACAGAGATTGGACAATGCAAAATATGGGAATTGGCAAATGCAATACCAAAATCTTCTACCAAACATTTCACTCTAACTTAGCCAATTCAACTCATCATCCACTGCAGCAACTCCAACCAAGCCTAAGCTATGCTAACACTGAACTAGCAGTTCATTCGACTCCAAGGGCCTGAAACTCACTCCAACTCATTCACCGACCAAAATCGACAGCCACTGGTCACAAAATTTGGGGAGTGGCGCGGCAGCATTTAGGTATGCCCTAGTAACAGTTATGAGTTTTCCTTCTAATTTACCATTCAGCTACAAGATGTGCAACTGTTCAGCTCACTGCACATACATGGGGATTTGCACTTCAGAACTAGTAAAAATTGATCTCCTGCCAAACATTTCAATCTAGCTTAGCAAATTCTGTCATCCACTGCCACACTGTCATATGATTATTTTCATATTTACATAATATAGTTGGCCGTCGGTAGTGGTTAACCCAGGTCTCTCACCTAACTTGCCAACCTTGCCAATTGAGAAGTATCAAATAGAAAAGAACAAACTGAAACAATAACGTCCAAAATATATCTAACAATATGTAGTACGACAAGATTCACCAAAAAGTAGGAAGAACAAGGAAATGTTTGCCGGCTGACACGAAAGTTGAGGCCTGAAACCGGTCAGGATCACCCCTTGCCCAACTCGAACGGACCGCTGGGACGAGGCCTCACATTTTATCTAGAACGTTATATTGAGATCAGCTTCTAGATGAAAAAGTTCAAAAGTAACCTAGTTCGGTTGTTGTAAGTTGTGACAACTAGAAGTTCGGTAGCTTCTCTTAACTATCAGGCGTGGATTGTAACTAACTACTACAATCTCGGGCGATTGTCTACAATTTAGACCTCACTACACAGGACGCACGCTCTATGCCGACGGCTATAGCTTAGATTGCCGTCGGCATAGGGTTACGCCGACGGCTACCGTCGGCATATGGCCGTTGACGTAACAGGGCATCAGCGTAGGCCATTGCCGTCGGTGTATTAAAAGTCGTCGGCATATTTTTTCCAATTTTTTTATTTTATAAAAATATTTTTAATTCTATTCGTATATTTCCCACTTAGTCACACACTTAATCTCTGGTTACATACTTTACCTCAGGTCAAAATACTTACCCTGGTCAAACTTCCGATTCGGTCACCCATTCTCAAATTGCTATAGCCCAAGCACGCTTAACTTTTGAGTTTGTTCCAAATTAGTTTCCAAATGAGAAGTTAGAACTTACTGATATTAGTATCCTATAAATTATATTAACCCTGGTCATGATGTTATACTTTTTTATTGTTAAAATTTAAAAATTTATTTGAGTAAATAACAATGATTATGTAATAATATTTTTTAAATAAATAACAATAAAATTAATTTTATTTTCTTTTTCCTTTTTACATTTAATATGGAATAATTCATATCTTTAAATCCGTAAATCAAAATTTGACAAATAAAATGTCTAAGTCAATTAGAAAATATGACATCAATATGAGTGGAATTCAAATATGACATCAATATCATCTTTTGCATCACAGAAATATCGATAAACTTGCTATGAAAAAAAAACCTCTAGCATGAAGCCAAATGATCAAGTTATGGCAATTCCCACGGCATAGTTTGTGATAAATTTCTCATATTCGAAAAATAGGTGTATTTTGGTATAGGAAACAATGGTTCCGAAGGGATTTTTCAAATTATTTTTATAAATATCATTTTCCTTTTTCTAAGTGGCAACAATGATTTTTTTGTGAACCAAGTACAAAATATATGGTGGAAAATGGCACCCATCTAATTATCACAAAGAGTAGTCCACATTTGATGGATAATCCCCAAGTATTAGGAATTTTCTTGATTTCTATGTAATTTCTCCTAGTTAAATGTTGATTTTCTGAAAGTAATCCAAATTTGAACTACAACTGTTTGATAGTTTGATCTGAAATTTTTTAGAAAATCATTTTAAGGTATACAACTAGTGGTTATATCACATAAACATCGATAGTTTTAAAAAATTTGACATATTTCGATGAATAGTCATGGTGGCCATTTTGACCTTTTTTGAAAACATCAAATAAGTTGTTATTAAAAAAATAAAACTTGATTTTTGACAAATTGTTCAAAAAAAAATCTTTACAAAAAGGTCTATCATCATGTATAAACATCTATAAGTTTCAAGCCAAATGATCAAGTTATGACCATTCCCACAGCTTAGTTTGTGATAAAGTTCTCATATTCAAACAATAGGTGTATCTTTCATTGGCTGGTCTATCATGGCAAGAAAATTCTAAGCACACAGGAAATACGGGCTCCATGAAGCTCCTGTGCACTGGTTGCGAAGTTAACCAACTTTACTTGATGACGTCGTCTGACAGGAAATTGCTGAAGCTACTTGTGATCGAAGCCGGTGGTTGGTCGCTGGAGTACCTCCCAAGTCCCAATGGTCTGGATGAACTTATTATATTCGATGGGTCCCAGAAGAGGGGCGGCGACGTTGTATTGCTTGAGGTGCTTGAGCTAGGTTGTTATGATTTCACCGTCTTTAACTTGGAGACCAACAATATGCATACGCAAAAGTTTTCTTCCTCCTTGTTAGAGCTCGACCTACCATATTGCCTACGGAATATGAAAATCTTTTCCTAGCTAAGCATGTACCTCCATGTTTGATTTACAGTGAAAGGAAACATAAGTTGATTAACCTAACAAGTTCCCTATGATTTCAATTCAACTCTCTGGCCACCTATCTACCATGTCTGATCTTGTTTGACAATGTCAAGTTTTTTTTTAGATAGTACGCAATTGCGTACTTTATATGGAAGGCAGAAGTTTGAGTACAGAAAACCTGTAACTTGCTGCGAACAACGATTACAGAAGAACTCCACACCGGGCTAGTCCGGAGACAGCCGCAACGCACAAAACAACTCCGATACGAAGGAACCTATTCTAAGAAGAACACCAAAGCCGTGTCTCGACCAACACCGGCCAACTTCGAAGATCAACATCTCCAAGATGACTCTCCTTGCCGACGCACCATCCACCATTGAACGCCTAGAAGAAGAAATGACAAGCGGATGGCAGGAGTTGGGCGGTCCAGAGAAAGACGATGTCTTGGGCTCACCGGCGAAAGCGTACATTGCACCCCTGAGGCTCCACCTTGAAAAAGGACATGCACCGGAGGAGCCCCACATGACCTCCTAGCCATGTCTCCAAGCGCCATGCTCCCAACAGAGTAATGACTTCGAGGACGCCGCCCTCACGCCGGTCCAACTTCGAACCTAGGCTTTTGCCCCGAGACAGATGACAACCCAAGCGAGGTCGCAGAAGATGCAACACACCTCAGCAACACCTCCAAGGAGGGAAACGACACCCATGGGTGTCGTCGCCGCCAGCACCGACGGGAGTCAGCCAGGACTTTTGTCCGGTTCGTTGCACATTTTTGTCCCTCCCACTGGATTAGGGCCAACTCGTCCTAGTTGGCTCACACCGCCTCCGCCGCAACACCTTGTCGTCGAAGCCGCAAAGTTGCGGTCCACCACTACCCGCCTGGCCGAGAGCCGCCACGAGCACGAATCCCCTGACATGGCAAGAGGCAGCAACCTTGGTCCAACACCAACACCCCCGCAGCAGAGGGCTGCCTAAACCGCCCGCAGCCACCGTCGCGAGCACTCCAGCTATGAAACAGCCCCGGGACAATCAGCTTTGCGGCCCGCAAGGCCCAGAGCGGGCCCAGATCTGCCCGCGCCGCTGCCTCCTCCACGACCTCCGCCATGCTCCACCGCTCCACTCCAGGACCGCTATGTAACTCCACCCCTCCGATGGATCTGGATAAATTGGGGCATAAAGAGGAAGACAGGGAAAGTAGAGAAGGAGACGGGGAAATTCAGTTTTCATTCATCTCATAATTGGTTTGTTGCAAGGCCACACAAGGCTACTTAAGTATCAAATCACTCAGGCACATCCAAAGCTGGCCAACGGGCCGGCACGACATGGCCCAGGCACATTTAGCCTTTCGCGGGCCTGGCACGACATGGCTCATGACGACCCGTTTAGTAGACGGGTCGTGCCGTGCCGGTACATGGGCCTGGCCTAAAAGCCCAGGCACGGCACACTTCTTAAATGGGCCGACACGTGACACGTTTAGGCACGACGGGCCAAATTTGGCCCCACGTCCTGTTTTCCCTGCCTGTATCGAAATATTCGGTTTTTTCTACTCCGCTTGCCGGCGCGGAGTCGTGCAGGCACGGAACTTGGAGGCGCGGAGATGGGTTCAGCGACCTACTGCCGTATTGTCAGAACGGAACGAGCGGAGGCGGCTAGGGATTGATGGGGGAGGTGGCGGTGCGTGGCGAGCTTGGCGGCGCGGATCGCGGAGCCGTGGAGGCGAGCTTGGCGGCACGGACTGCACAGCCGTAGAGGCGCAGCGGCGGCGTCTCGCCTGACTGTCGGGATAGGAGGGCGAAGGCGGCTGGGGATTGGGGCACGCCGGACTACGAGGGAGAGAGTCGAGCGAGGGCTATGGGAACGGGATCGAGCGAAGGCAACGCCGCCACAAATCAAATCGAGCGACAGAGTGAGGGTTAGGGTTAAGGGTAAGAGGCGACAGTACATAAACGGGCCTTGCTGTACCGGCACGCGGGCCTTGCCTCTAGGCCTAGTCACGGTCCCAAGCGTGCCGCAGACTAGGCACAACCCGTTTAGCCGCGTCCAACTATGAACAGACAGCCTCGGGACAATCAGTTTCGCGGCCCGCAAGGCCCAGATCTGCCCGCGCTGCTGTCTCCTCCATGACCTCCGCCATGCTCCGCCGATCCACTCCAGGCTCGTTGTGTAACTCCATCCCTCCGATGGATCTGGATAAATTGGGGAAGAAAGAGGAAGAGAGGGAAAATAGAGAAGGAGACGGGGAAATTCAGATTTCATTCATCTCATAATTGGTTTTTTACAAGGCCACACATGGCTACTTAAGTATCTAATCACTCACGCACATCCAAAGCTGGCCAACGGGTCGGCACGGCACGACCCAGGCACATTTAGCCTTTCGCGGTCCTCGCACGGCACAACCTGTGACGACCCGTTTAGTAGACGGTCCATGCCGTGCCGGCACACGGGCCTGACCTAAAGGCCCACGCATGGCACACTACTTAAACGGTCCGGCACGCGGCACGTTTTGGCATGACGGGCCCAATTTGGCCCACGTCCTATTTTCCCTGCCTGCATCAAAATATTCTGTTTTTCTGCTCCGCTTGCCGACGCGGAGTCATGGAGGCGTGGATCGTGGAGGTGCGGCGGCGGGTTCAGCGACCTAGTGTCGTACTGTCGGAACGGAACAGGCGGAGGCGGCTGGGGATCGATGGGGGAGGTGGCGGCGCGTGGCGAGCTTGGCGGCACGGATCGCAGAGCCATGGAGGCGAGCTTGGCGGCACGGACCGTCCAGCCGTGGAGGCGGCGTCTCGCCTAACTGCCGGGACGGGAGGGCGGAGGCGGTTGGGGAGTAGGGTGCGCCGGACTATGAGGGAGAGAACCACCGCCGGATCGAGCAAGGGCTACATGAACGGGATCGAGCAAGGGCAACGCCGCCACATATCGAATCGAGCGACGGAGGGAGGGTAAGCGATAAGAGGCGACGGTAGATAAACGGGCCGTGTCGTGCCGACACGCGGACCTTTTCTCCAGGCCCAGGCACGGCCCCAGGCGTGCCATGGGCCAGGCACTACCCGTTCTGTTCCGACAGCACAGGCCAGTTGGCCAGGTTTGCGCACATCACGCAGGCAACATCTTTCCACCAAACACACACACACAGGTTACCCCACCTGTCAGGGAAGCTCTATAATCTGTAATCACCCACTTACTAATGGCATGGCCCTGGTGTCATCAAATAATAATGCACCTAATTAATCTTGGACTCCCATTAATCTTCTATAGATACAATTGTAATCATCAGGCAGTGCATTATTACTCTCGTGAAGTGTGTGCGTGTAGCCCGAGTGTGATCGCCTACATGTATGCACATGCGAGTCTACGTCGTCGACCTTGTCATCCAAAAAGACGTACGGATCCTGTTGCTTCGTTTTCGGCCCTGTCCTGCGGCGTCGATTTCATGCACGTGTACGACGGAGACACGAGGCGCCATGGTCGCAGCTACCCCTGCAACCTTCCTTTCAAAGTTTTAGCACCACACAAACAATGGCGTAAAATGAACACGACGGAATTATGTATGTATATATGCACTAAAAACGTCCTCCTCAATTGACGGGTTTATTAGTTGGTTGTTTAGTTCTATGTTTAGGTCGAATGTTTATCAAAATTCGAATGTTTTCGTATAAAATGCGATGTTCAGATTTATTTTAGAACATATGTTGGACAGTCATGCCCTAAAATACATCACATGTTTGAGTTGATTGTTCTCGGTGCCTAAAAATCACGATTTTGATGATATATATTTACATCAAAGCCGTTTTTTTGTCCTATTTTACATCACCTGGATAAGCTCTTAGGAGTTTTGCGATGCTCTTTTAGCAACCGAGGTTTGACCGATGGCATGAAAGACAAATTTTCATCTTGCATGAATCGAGTGGCATCCTAGATGTTGGGAGGCTTGTGACAACTGGGGTTTGACCGATGGCATGGAGACGAATTTGTTATTTGCCAACGAACTTATATATCGTAAAAAGTAAAATGAAATCTGCTGGTTAGCAGCCGAGGCCAACAAAGTCGTCTTGTACAGTTAGCACAGTAACGGTTAATGTGTAGACGGCTGCTGCCAGCGGCGGTGTCGCCGACTCCGGCGATGGAGAGGAGATCGTTAAGTTCCACGACGTCGCCGGCTCGAGCAGTAGACTGTGGAGAAGGAAAGGGAATAAGAAGGTGAGGTGGCGTTGATTACGGCCACGGGTGATCACCCACACGTGGTAGAGCCGCTCTGCTTAATAAGTATCTGTATGCACTCTGTAATAGTACTAGTAGTATAAAACTAGAAATGCCAGGAGCATAGAACAACCCAAGCTCCAAACATGGCGACCTCCATCCATGCCTCCCTTGGCCAAGCATATGTGGCAGCAGAAGGCGGCCCTCATCGTCCGTCACCACCAACGCCACTCGTCCCTCTCGTCAGATCATGTCCACTGCCAAGGTTCGTTTTCTGCCTCCCAAGTCCCAACTCTGCTCTGTGACGCATCACTCAGAACTACGTAATATCTTGTGTTTTCAGCCATATTTCAAGGAGCTTCGGCAGCAGTTTGCGTCAAGGCTGGGGGATGCTAACCGTGTCTCCAAGTGGTTGCTGGTTGCATTTGTGGAAACTGCTTTCACATTCAGTCATCAACCTTTACGCCCCACCGAGGTAAATGTGACGTTTAAGTTCAGGGAGAAATGCGCGAGTTTAACCACCCCCTGTTCGGACTTCCTCAATCCTCTATGCAGGGTAATTTTGCTCCCGTCGAGGAGATCAGCAACATACGGGAGATATTAGAAATCACAGGAGAGATCCCAGCAGATTTTCCAGAGGGTGTTTATATAAGAAATGGTAAGGCCCTCTATTTCACCCTCGCCTTCACTGAAGATCATGCATCAGGATCCTGACTTATTGCACGGTTGTCGTGCCATACGCAGGTTCGAACCCTCTCTTTGGAGCCCTCCATTCGTCACACTCCATTTTTGGCAAGTCGCACGACATTTGGGTTGAAGGAGAAGGCATGCTCCACGCCTTGTACTTCACCAAGAGCAGCGATGGCAACACGTGGTCAATCTCGTACACCAACCGCTACGTAGAGTCCGACACGTATAGGATCGAGAAAGAACTCAAGAAACCATGCTTTCTCCCTTCCACTGAGGGTGACTCCTCTGCGATGCTCATCGCCGTTGCCCTGAATGCTGTAAGTACATTATTCGCTTGCTTGCTGCTGTCAATAGCCACTTCTTTCTCTCCTGTTCTGATAGTTATGGATGCTTAATATAAATATACACAGCTGAGGTACGGAAAGGCTTTCAAGAACATGAGCAACACCAACGTATTTGAGCATGCTGGGAGAGTCTTCGCGGCCGCGGAAAATGACAATCCCCATGAGATTGATCTGTGTAGTCTTGGCACACTAGGTAGCTGGAATGTTGATGGTGGATGGAAGATGCCATGTACTGCCCACCCCAAGGTCTGCCCTCTCGCTTACTTCCTGAAAATGATGAACTGAATATAATTAATAACTGTTTGGTTCCTGTACAAGTGTCAAAATCTTGTTTATTATAACAAGTGCATGATGCAATACTTTAGTAAGAGACAGTACTAGATAGTAACACCATAATTTGATATAGTGTGATAAAAGTCATCAAACAAAGCACAAAATGCCATATTGCAATGACTGTGAAGATCTTGTTAAAATAACATGGTCACGATATAGTGCCTAAGGAGGTAATACCAAGTAGTAACAGCGTAAGTTGAAATAGTATTGTGAAACAGGGAAAAAGGAACGAGATACAAAAACTGAGAAACCAGTGATTGCAAAGAAATTCTCTTGGTTTACATGCAAGAGAATACATGTCAGTTATAAAGATAAACTGTTATTTCAGCATAACACTAATGGTACAACAATTCGCAACAAAGTTCTTTCCAAGACTTTTTAGTTTCAATTTGAAACTTCAAATGTTGCTATATATATTACAACTATTTCTTTTTGGAGAGCTTCCATGGATCCAAACTGTCCCCAATTAATAGAAGATGGCAAAATGTGCATTCATGTAACATCAGCATAAAAGGAAATCCACAGCAAAAAGAAAACATGAAAATGCCACATTAACTAGCAAAGTCAAACAGTGTTCCACTATAAACAGAAGAAGATAACAGAAGCTCGCATGGATCACAGTAAATGAGTCATAGCACCAACAATATTATTACCGAGTGGAATGAAAATGAGAGGTAACTCAAGCGAACGTTTTTACATGCTTGTGATAATCTGGGAGAAAACAAAATAGAAACTGACCCCCCACCATGAACTTGTGGAGCTATTCCCATGTTACAAGACTGTTAAAAAATGCATGTTATGAACTTATGATATATAAGTCTCCCATGCATAATCTAATTAGTTTTCAGGACAGCATTTCATTGTCCAAGCAGCACACTGACTGTGCACATAACTGTGTTGCAACAACAACAAAAAACAATGACAAAGTCATCCCCAATACTAAATGTTCCTCTTGTCATTTACAGCATGAAAGCTAAATGAATTTACACAAAATATAAATGGATGCAGCTGTGACAGACAATTCCAAACTTTATTCATGTTAAACCTTAAAACCTTACATGAAGTCATTGACTCATTGAACCCAGGGTGCTTTCCTGTACGAATTTGGGAGTTGATGTTTTGGGTATATTTACAAGCTTGCCTTTCCCATGTTTAATCTATGCAAGCTGTCTATGTGAACAGGTCATCCCTAAAACAGGAGAATTGTCCATCTTTGGGTTCAGCTTGAACAGGCCTTTTCTAACAGTTGGAATTGTCTCAGGTTTTACTATTTATAAAATTCATTTTCATGTTATGTCTGATTAAAGACATCAGTTCAAGACTTGATTCCATACTGTAATCTGCAGCTGATGGTAAGAAACTAAAGCGGAAGGTTGCTCTCGACCTAGATCGATGCTCATATCATCATGAAATAGGAGTTACTGCTATGTAAGTTTTTCCATAACGTGAGCTGCATTATTCTTACGATTAATATGTTTTTTTCTGCCATGCACAAAATTCTCCACTGTTTAAAACTTATTTAGATCATTTTCATTCAATATTAAGCAAAATGCAGAAAGTAATGTACTAAAGTAGCATATAGTGAACTTGAGTGGACAGAATAGAACATGAACAAGTTAGTTGCCGGGGCAAACTAATCTAATAGTAATATCAACTATGTTAGTATATAGATGTCGGTGTGTTGCACGGTCTTTGGGTGGATTCCCTCTCCTAGAGATAATGGCTATTTCTGACATTCTGAATGAAAATGTGTGCAAGTTTTGCGTGTTCGCCAAAAAAAATCTGAACTATATTATAATGAATGTGTCAATTGTGCAATGATAAAGTATGATTTCAACTATGTGTACATACTAGGTGATAGATAAATTCTTCATTTAAATACATATAACACATTTATTTAAATTGAATGATTATTTTAAAATATATATTTGAAACAAGGTAGAAAAAAAGGATGAACACATGCATAAAGACATTTGGGATTTAACAAAGCAAGATAATTTTTTAGAAAACGCATATTAGCAATGCAGAAATGCAGATAAACAAAAATGATGGAATCAAATATCAACTTGTGAGTGTAGGTACAACATTATCTTAGATTCTCCACTGACACTCAGCAAAGAAAGGATGCTAAGAGGTGCTCCGTAAGTACTAACAACAATCTTGGTCTTGGTTTAAAAAAAATAAAGTGTCCAATTCATCCATTGTATGTCCCTCATGTAGGCTGATTGAATTCGAAAAGGACAGCTATGCAAGAATAGGGGTCATGCCCCATTACGGCGATGCAAACTCAATACTATGGTTTGACGTACAGCCATTCTGCACAATCCATCTTGTCAACTGCTTTGAGGAAGATGACGAGGTAGAAATCTAAACAATCCCAATATACTTAATGTTGATGTATTGAAGTATTCACTGGTCTAACTTAGTCCACCAATTTCTAACCCAAAAACAACAACCACTTTTGAGCAATAAGTACAAATTCCTAAAATTTCCTCAATGATCAAGAAGTTACAGGCCTCTTTGATCCCAGAATTCCAAAATGCTGAAGAGGAATATATAGGCATTGGATGTCATGACATGTTCTTTTCCTACGGGGATTAAAAACATATGAATAAGGCACATATCTTGTTGTGTGCACCACAAGAAAAACAGAGGAATTTTCATCGGGGATAAGGTGGATCCCATAGTTATCATAGGCACCAAGGATAGTTTCGAAGAGGTTGGACTCAGTACAAATCTACCTTTGGAAATTGGAATCGAGTGCAAAGTGACCATAGGAAAATCCAAGGAACTGTAGTCCCCGAATCCAACAAGCTCTATAGGGGAAAATTCATTGAAATCCTACAAAATCCATTAACATGTATGAGGCCTACATGTTCCTCAAATCAGTCAATGATTTCATGTTGGACAGGCACTGTCAGTGTCACACCAAAACCCAATAGGGGATGGCAACATCAGACTGGTAGAGTTTCAGGGTCTTAGGGCAAAGTCGTGACCTAGGGGAGCTCTTGGGATTACAGAAGGTAGCCGGTGGAGCGTCGTAGCCAGCAGAGTATGAGATGATTACACCTTAAATAGGACGACCTAGACTGAATCCCCAAGTTGGATCTAGTATTGTTTTCTATTCTCATACAACTCGTCTGTTAGAGTTTGTCGTAAGAAAAACAACTTTCCGGATTGAAGTTTTCTAGAATAAGTAAAAGTGCATTCTTTCCCCTTTAGCAACAACCTATGTGTATATAACTGTTCATGGGTTCCTCTTTCATAATCCATGTTATAATTTTCTCTGATGTAATGATTTATTAGGTCATTGTAAGGGGATTTCATGTGCCAGACTCTGTCATTGTGGGCCAAAGGCTCACCAATATGATGAAAGAAACCAATGAGAAGTATTCTCGCTTGTATGAGTGGAGATTGAACTTGAGAACAAGGACAGTTGCAGGCAAATACTTAACTGGCAAGGAGGTTGCTCTAGAATTCCCTGTAATCAATGACAAGTATGTTGGCTTGCGCCACAAGTATGCATATGCACAAGTGGTAGATGCTCCAGCAAGCTCTGCGGGTGGTCCTGGAATAGGTATTGCTAACATACATTGTTACACTTTTTAATATATGCTCGTTCCATTCAAACAAGAGAAATGGGCTATAAAATAACAATTATTGTCCATACCTCGGTCACTTGTCCCAGCTTTGCTTGTACGGAGCTCAAACACAGTTTGGAGTGTCATGTGGGCTCATTAGGTACAGACCAATAAGGGGTTCATTGCTTGACTACCCTAGATATTAGTATCAGTGGACGATGAAATTTAAAAGTAAATTTTAATGATTTTTCTTTGAGACTCCTTCCGTTCCTACACAAGACCTCATTTACGAGAAACAGGTGAAGGCCCTATTAAAATATATTAATATATGGAATAAATAATATTGATTTTTTACGCAATGCAACAGGATAGAACAGCCACAATACGTGAAGATGTTACTCTAGCCTTGAGTCCCTCTAACTCACCCCTACACTTCTTTGGCCACATAGACTTTTCCGAAGTATCACCACAAACATATGAGGTGCACCTCTAGTCTAGGAAAAAAACAAATGTTCTCCTAAAAAGCATGTAAAAATAGTATTTTAACTTTCCCCAATAGTACCTTAACGATTCATCACACTGGATATACAAAATGAGATGAGTATTTTGAGTGTTGCCGAGGCCAGGGAATCAAATTCCTGACTTCATATGACATCTCATGACACCTCAGGTTCAATTCATACCGTATCAACCAGCAGGATATTTATTGAACACTTACTCTGGCATTCACCCCAAAATAAGGTCAATATATAGAAAATGTCAAATGAAAATTCAAAATTCATGTTTTGAACCACGTGGACCGTAAACCACCAAATCCATGGACCCAGTTACAAGATCTATTGACTCATTAGTCCAGCTTCTAAAACCATGGTTTTATTAGGTTTTGCAAATATATAACAATAGCATTGCTGATCAAAGTAAAGTTTGGTGTATACGTACAACACGTCTGCGACTGGCGTATATGATTTAACTAAATAATACGTGAAATATTTTTGTTCTTACATATAAGCTTCATGGTTATGTACATAGTTCTGCTAACTAAAATACCATGTGAATCACTACAGGTTTAAATACAGCAAATGTCATCTCTCAGTATCTCAACACATGCAAACTTTATGCTATATAGTTTAATACTATTCTCAATCATGCAGTACGACCAAAGTTCGGAGGTTTTGCGAAAATTCTCCTCGATGAACAAGAGGATACAACCACCAAGGTATTATCATCTTCAAACAACTTTTTCACTTTGGTTCATCATTTGAAATTACTATCATCAAATGATATTAACTTTATCCGTAAATCTTAAAGGACATAGGCAGAGAGGATCTAATAAAGGTCGAGTATCATCACCTTGACAGAAATCAATTCTGCTCAGGAGCAACTTTTGTGCCGAAGGTCAATGGTGTGAACGAAGATGATGGCTGGATAGTTTCTTATGTGCATGATGAGGGGACAAATAAATCGAAGTATGTTTTCAATAGATCCATCCGTCTTTCACTATATCTACTATAATGGTTCTGTTACCAATAGAAGAAACCAGAACATTATAATGCTTTCTAATTATCGGCATTCGGTCATCTAGCTACGAGCATAGAGCCTTTTGAGCTGTTTCCATCAATGTTGACCCTATTTTGGTGCTTAAAGTCTTTGCAAATCCTATTTATTTTGTTCTAAGTAAAACTTTTGAAGTTTGACTAGGTTTACAAAAATAAATATCGATATTTATAATTTCAAATAGACACACTCAGAAAATATATTTCACGATATCTATTGACAATAATTTGGTATTGTGGATGTTGATAATTTTGCTACTAAATCGGTCAAACTTTAGAATGTTTGACTCAGGACAGAACAAATAGGACTTACATTTCGGAAAGAGGGAGAAAATGATATGACCAAGAGTCCAAGGCTCTTCTGTATCTAAAACTGGGCCGAACGAGGCATATTAATCAAAAGTTCAAATGACTGAAATATGGAAGGTATTTGTTTGCTACCTTCAGTACCATAGTAATAAACATTTAAAATATCCGTCTTCTCTTGTTGTAGGTCCATATCATCAACGCTCGAAGATTTGGATGTGGGCATGTTGCCAAGATAACATTGCCACAAAGAGTGCCCTATGGTTTTCATGGAGCATTTGTTTCAAAAAGCACGTGACAAGGGAGAGATTTCTCCTACAAGGCTATAAGCCCTCATTTACCACTTGACGTAGTAGTATTGTACTACATATCCATGTTATCATGCATAAGTCTTAAAAGTTTGTTGAGACCGTGACCATAAGGTAAACATGTAACTTCAATCCTATGGTTTTCATAGAGCATTTGTCTCACGAAGTACACAACAAAGAGTAGATTTTTTCTACAACCCTGCATTTCACACAAAAAAGGAGCTATCCATATGCCTAAAGTTTGTCAGAGATGCACATGGTTGTGTAATGAACAGCTTTGTCACTTAACATTTAACTATTCACTAAAACATATACCAACAAAGAGAGGTTGCGAGACAACAATGTCTTTTAACACCTTATTGCAATAAAAAAAATGATAAGGTGCTAGAAGATCAAAAACAATTTAAAGGGTGTCTCAAATAAACTGCACAGATGGTCTTGCAACATGGCAATCTGAAGGTGTAACACTACTGTTCATTCTCAGTAGAAATGGAACATGGGTGTGACCCTGAAGGTGTGACTTTTAATTTGTGAAACTGCCCATATGGGCTCGCAACATGCCAATATGAAGGTGTAACACTCCGCTGCTCATTCTCAATAGAAATGGGACAGGGGTGTTACCTAGAAGGTGTGACTTTTCGCTTTTGAAATTTATGCAATGTACTCGTTTGTATCCACATCAACACGACTACTAGCATACATTATAAATACAATATTTTGTTGAAGATGAATGTAAAGCAAAATTAATTTCTTACCCAGCAATCAAATGGCCAGCATATGGTGAAGACTCATCAGGATTTAGAACGTTAAGACTCTAAGTGCCCAGGTTCCCACAACCCATTGAAATGAAAAGCAACTTTTGATAAACAATGGCATGGTAGCAAAGTTACTACATATTTCAATGGAACAAGGGAAGTAGTTATTACATTCAGAAAGATAGAATAAATTTGGAAGATGATACACACGATCTCTCATATATATCAGCCAAATCGATATTACAAGAAGATAAAGAAGTAGCATATGATACAAGTACCGAAGGCCAAACTACTCAATGTACAGAACTTGTCATCACATCATAGACGCAAATACACATAAAATAATAGATTGTGATCATATTTCAGTGAATAACAAAATTCATACAAGAGTATCTTTCAAACTGCCAAAAATATAAATTGTACATGTGAATCAATGAGGTATATCCACACAATGCTATGATAGTTTACCTATTTCAGTATTTCTTCAAGCTAATAAAGTCGAAACTATTTGACCATGAAAGACTCTTGCAGCTGCAGCCCCCAACTGCACTTGGATTTGTTGAAACCTGCATATTGGAAGGCATATAAAACTGTAACAAGCTCTGGATATTCAGAACTATAAGTTCATTAGAGTTATGGTAAATGCATACTATGTAGTATGAATTTCTTGTAGGTGGCAAGGAGATAAAGAATCGGACGATCTCCATAATGCACAAATCATACCCCCCCCCCCCCCCCCCCCCCCCACACACACACACACCCACACCCACACAGAGACAGAATCCCAGTAATGAAAGGCCTTGTGAACGATCTAAATGAAGAAAAGGAGAGTGGAGCAGTGGAGGCACATGAGACATGGCGGGGAGGGCAAAAGAGCATAAGATGAAGGAACTAAAATGAAATATTATTTAAAAAGTATATGTTTTTCGCTTTAAATAGAAGAGTAAGCGAGGTCATGAAGAACCCAAAACTTTCTAAACTAAGCGACAAAGATACACTTCAAGAGCTTACGAACAAGCTCAGGCATTGGAAGTGTTATGTCAGACTTTTTGTTTTAAAAGAGGTACTACTATTTGAACATGATAAGGTCATCCTTACAAAAATACCAGCATGTGCCTTGTGAAAAACAATCAAGTTGGACAAAAACTGGCATGCAACCATTGTTTTTAGTGCAAGGAAGGAATCAGATATACAAGAAAGAATTTGAAGGTCTTTTTACTCAAAACAAAAAATCAAGCCAATGCAATTCTCTCAATCCATCTTTATGTACCACGTAAATTGAACTAGACATTCTTTCCATTATTTACTGTATCTAAAATATATATACCTCATGAGCCTGATAATGATGTCACTGAAGATATAGTTGATGATAAAGAAATAGACAGTAGGAGAATGTTAGCTTAAAGATTTTTATAAACAAACTACTCAATGATCAGCAGATATATGATTAGGCTACCGCATCTCTACTGATCTTGCTGTTGTCACGGCTACCCCATCTTCCTGAGCTTTTCCACTACCTATCTTCTATCTATTTTCCCCCAATAAAATTCGCCCATCAAATACTCCTATTTTCTACTTCGTTGTGCTGCCGATTGCTTGCTAAGGGCGGTGAAGGATCAGGTCCACCCCTAAATCAACTCAGTGCAAGCAGGCCATATCAACATATGACCTATTCCGGTTGCCTGGTAAAAACATCCCAATTCAAGAAATAAAGAGCTGACTTTGAAAACTAACCACAAACGCTGAGCGTATAAGTTCCTCCTCATAATCCACAGTGGCACCTTTCACAAAGTCATATGAGATATCATCCACAACCAATTTAACACCATCTTTTTCAAAGATCCTACAAGTGTAACAACAGTTACTGAGACAAAATATAAGAAAATATAGAAGTATGATGGCACACACTACACGAATCACTGGTCAGATGCACAGTTAATTCGAATGTGTTTAAATATCTGAAAAATTAAACCAGACAGGATAACTGACTTACCGATCATCTGAGTTTTTCTTGTTATACAGAGAGAAAGAATATTGAAATCCAGAACATCCGCCAGCTTCAACGCTTACTCACAGCATCTTACCTTCAGCAGATGGTTCTTTAGCATGCAACTCTTTTAGTCTCTGCAAGTTATTAAATTGGCCAAGCGCATATCAATAATTAGAAAAGGTCATTTCAAGGTATCTTGCCAGATGACATGAAGCCATATAGTTATGACGTGATGCTAATGTATCAAACAAAATATGGTAGAACTGCAGAAAGTGCATCGTACATATGCAATATCCGAAAAATGAATCAGGATACAGAAACAGCAATAGTAATAGTCTTTCAAAGAAAGTACCACCTCTGCTCTGATATTTATTAGAGTTCCCTTTTGTAAAAATAAACTGACACTCGGATTTACGAGGCAGAACTGTCGGGATATGATTTCTACTCAGGACTTGGTAAAATCTAGAGAGAGAAAAATCATTTGGAGATGATTGATATACAGATGAATATTCCCAAAAAAAAATTTAAAAAAAAATTTGTTTATTGTTTTTAGAAAACGCAGTATGAACCAGAGGCGACAGGATTAAACTTGTAACGCGAAGCAATACAAAGGTACTTAAGAAATACAGAATATCGGATGAGACTAGCTAATAGATTGTTTTGAACATTTGTTTCTACCATCCGGTAAACAGAAAATAAATGTATAATTCGTCTGGCTTGGCCGCTTGGGCACTGAAGCTGGGCATCCACAGAACTCCCTGATGCCGCATCTATAATCACTAGACAGATAATCCCCTCGCACTCGCAGGCAGGAACAGAAGTATGTATGTATATACATACGTATAACATGCAGATTAGTGAGACCGACATGCAGAACCGTGGCTACGTACAAGCCTAAATAGAATTAATCTTTCGTTAACTGGAATTAACCCGAACCTAGAACATCTCTGGATTTCTAAAACTGTAGCAGAAGATCTGCAGAAATTAATCCCGTTCCGGAGTCATCCCCGTGCAGAAGAATGGATTAAGTTCCGAGAGTAACCGAAGGTTCAGAAGACCTACTCGGACGCAGTCCTCCGTCATGCGCACGGGCTCCGGCTCCGCGAGCGATGGCGCCCGCTCGGCGGTGGAGGTGAGGAGGCGCAGGCGCTGGTTCGCGCGGACCTGGCCGTAGACCAGGGCCGCGAGGCGGCGGAGCGGGACGAAGCCATCCCCGGTGGGCGGTGGCTCAGAGGACGGCGGCGAGAAGCGCCGCGAGCGGTCTGCCTGTGGCCGGAGGCGGAAGGGGAACGGGGGCGCGTTCCCTCAATAGTTAAATTTAAAAGATTACTCCGACTAATTTTCACTAATTTTCAGAACAAATTTCATGTTGCCATGTTTTGACAATTTTTTCATAATTAACCATCAAATTATTATCACCTTGTCATATTATAATACTTTGCGGACTCATGTACGTCATTCTGAATCAGTGTAAGTATGCATGATGCTACTTTGTGTAGAATGATATGATGCTGCTATACAAATATCGGTCGGATGGTTTTTAGAAGGTCTTATCAACGTTTTTTAATGCACAACTAATATCATGCAAGGTAATCATTTCGATTTAGCAACCACCATCTGTACACAACTGAGCATCTCCAGCCGCACTCCCCAGCGCACAGGATCCCAAAAAGCGCCGTTTGCCTAAATAGCGCCGAATTCTTTCCAGTCGGCCCCAGGATCCCAAGTAGTGTTGTTTTGGCCTAAAATTGCGCCGGCGCACCCAGCCCAAACCCAGCCCACTGGTTCCGCCTGGGGGAGGCGACGGAAGGGAAAACCGCGTGAAAACACGGCAGGCCAGCGCTGTCCGTGACCTGTGCGAAATGGCGCGAAAACGTGGCATCCTCATCCCCTCGGCTCCCGCGCTGGTCAAAAGCCTGCCGGAGTACATGGCGTGGACAGCGGCCGTCACTGACGCGTCCAATCGCCTGCCACGCACCGGAGTAAAGGCGTGCCACCGTATCCGACGACAACGGCGACTACACATGTGGAAAGTGGGCGGGGGCGCACGGCCAAACGGTGCGAGAGCCTCGCCGTCAGCAGTTCAAGGAGAGAAGAAGGTAGAGGAGATCGACGTGGTGACTTGCGAGGGCGGTGCCGGGCCGAGGGTTTGCCGTTTCCGTTGGGAGTCTGGGAGGATGGAGGTGATTGACCGTGGACCGAGGTTACAGCGGTTGTTTATTCCCCATGCCCCGATGGACGATCCAGATGTTTTTTCATTCGACAATCAATGGCTCATAATGAATCTGGCGTGGATGGCCTCAGCAAGTCGGGTCACCAACAGCCTTACAGCGTAGTAGATTCTAGCAAATTCAATAGCCATGGAAGCTTGTGCTCCGGTTGACAGCATACATTTGTTGTGTCTAAAACAGTCAGAAACATGTTTCTAACCAATAGAAGCCCAAAATCCTATTTCGTGCGAAGCAAACTTGATTATAAGCAGTGGCGGATCTAGAACAAAATTGATGGTGTGCGAAGCTTAAAAACTTACCTATTATACTTAGCATTTAGCAACAATTAGTCCAAATACTAGCAGCATTGAGCCAAAATTAGTTCAAAAATTAGTATCTAAATAAATTTCTACATTTTGAGGGATTATAAGTTGTCCGATCCCAACAGTCCGATCCCACTGGATACGCCCCTGATTATAAGTTGTCCAATCCCAACAGTCTGATCCCAACAGAATTACAGATGAACTTGGAGGAAAAGACGCCGCAACGCGCGTCCACTCTAATATAACTGATGATAGATAAACAAATAATTTTTTTAGCGAAACGTTGCTAAAAAATAGTAGCAATAATGAAAAAAATATAACCACTGGCTCACTCTTTTGCAACATCACTCAGCCATCCTCACATAAACAGAGAAGTAGAGAAGGCAACACAATTATGTCAGCAAGTTTAGGAGTACGCCACTTAACAGAGAGAACATGACCTCACATAAAAAAGCTTAAATTCTCAGTTAGTGTTGGTGAAAAAGGAGTATGTTTTATTTTTGGGTCAAAAGATGACTTTATCCCAGGTGTGTTTTGTAGCACGGGTGTGGTCGTAGTTGACCTGGACGTTTCGTTGCGGAGTGGAGTGCCACTAGCCGGACACGTGGGCCGTCTGATCGGTAACCAACGCCTCGGATCTCTCCACGTCGTCGGTTGCGGTGGATCCATTTTATTTTGGGTCCGCAAGTTGCTCCCATCGACACTTCTCTAGTTCTGTGGACGGAAACTCATCACAATTTGTTAGGAGCATGTGTAGTTCGTGAAAGTAAATGTACAATTATTTTACGGGACTTGTTTTCAAAGCAAATTGTCTTTTCGACTGAAACAATATTGATATTTTCGAAACAAAAATATCATGTTGTTACATAAGACAAAATTTATACTATTGTATTTTAGAAAAATGTATCAACCATGCATGGAAGCTCATTCTCTTCTCGAGCGAACCATAGCTAAGAGTTGCCATGAAAATTCTATCACATTCTACTCCCTCCGATCGAAAATGGTTTGCACAAACTTGTCAAAATACAGATGTATGCACACACTAAGTCTAAATATACCCATTTGTCAATCATTTTCGATCGGAGAGAGTAGCAAATTTCAGTAGCCATGGAACTTATGCTAAACTTTTTTACTTAGATATATATGTCTCGTAATATCTTGATTTGTTATCATTATTTAAATAAAATTAAACATATATAATGGACACCGGTACTCAATTCTAAAGTTCAATATTCACTAAATTCGATTGATATTAGGCAGAATAGTTATGTTAGATTTTCATCACTAAGTTTATAATTAAATTATGCACTTAGTTATGGATTACTTTGTCATACTAAGATCTCGATGTTACAATTTTTTTTTTGCCTCACACATTTAGGAGACATGGCAAGATGCGACACATCCACCTCAGACTTGTTCATAATTTTTATTTATCGTTAGAAGCACCATATTATTTCTATGTGTCCGTGTCTACTTTAATATCGTTACATATTTCAGAAGATTAGTGTATATTGTCTGCATAATATCTCCAGTGAATTTTAAGATATCAATAGAACATTATAGAGTGCATGTATTTTCTACAAAGTGTCTTTAAATCGTTTACATTTCTCTTTTTGGTGGAAAACTTTGTTCTCTACTCATGGGTTAAAACAGCTGGGCGGCAAGTGCAGCGGGTCAGCAAACCTAGGAGTTAGTCCAAATTTGCAGATTCTATCGTGTGGTGCCGGTACTCTTGCTTTTAATTCTGATTGATCGTCGTTTCCCAATCCGTTTCTACTTTGCCTTTATACCCTTCTTTCTTTGCATAAAACTGTACCGAACGACGGTCCCAGCGGATCGATCTATTCACATCAATCAACAAACCTCGTCGCATACTGCCATGGCTTCGCGAACGAAACGCCGGAGAGAAAACACATCCACGGCGCTGGAGACTCACATAGCGTGGACGCTGCCGGCAGATCTCCTGCTCGAGATCATCGCGCGCTCGGACGCCCGCTCCCTCATCTGTTGCGCCGCGTACAAGCTGCTGCGCCGTGACATCCTCGACTTATCATTTATCCGTCGCGTCAGCAACCAAGCGGTTCCCCCACATATATACTTGCCGATTTGCGCCCTGATCTACCCGGCGACCCCCACTAGTGGAAAAAGGGCCTCTAGTCCCGGGTGGTAGGTGCCTCTGGTACCGGATTCCCACCCGGGACCCAGGATTCGGGACTAGAGGCCCCCCCTCTAGTACCGGTTGTGTTACGACCCGGCACCATAGAGGTACACGTGGGGCCGTGGCAGAGCGCGTGCTGAGAACTTCTTGTACCGGCCCGTAATATGGCCCGGTACAAGAGACGAACACGTGGGGCCGCTGCAGAGCGCGTGCTGAGGACTTCTTGTACCGGTCCGTAATACGGCCCGGTACAAGAGAGGCCCCACGTGGCGGCCTCTGCCTTTTTTTATTTTTCCAGCTTATTACATATATTGTTCATTAATTACAAATCAGAAAAATAAATATAGCATATCAAAATATTCATAAAAGAAATATTTATGAGAAATCGACCGGGACTAGAGCCCGTCCATTCGATTACAACCGGAACTAGATCCCGTCTATTCGATTAATTACAACCGGGACTCGAGCCCGTGTACTAATTACATAGAGGTCGACCGGGACTAGAACCCGTCTGTTCGATTACATGGAGATCATTCCCTGGACCCGTCGACGGCATTGTATTTTCCCTTTGGGTTTATGACATAGTCGACCAAAAATCCCGCAATTTCCTCTTGAAGTGGTCGAAAGCTGTCCTTTAGTTCCAGGTTCCTCCGCATGCTATCCATCTATAAAAGAACTAAGATTATACAAATAATAATTATGCATCTAAATCATACAACTAAGATTTTTTGAAATAAAAGTTTTAAAAAAGAGGCTTACCGAGGTGGTGCCGGTGACGGGACAACGCGGGCGATCAACGGCGGTGAGCACGGCACTAGAACACATAAATCATAATTTAATTTTAGCTCAAATTGCATATAAAACAAATGAACTCTCTAACTTAGACATTTCATCAAACACCTAGCTAGCACCTCAAAAATGAAATGAGCTAAGCTAGTATGGAAATGAGTTAAAATGAGAAACGCCGGATGAAAGGATCAAGTTGCTAACCCTTGAAAAGATGGGTGCCGTTAATCTTGACAAATCGTGGAGGAAAATGGAGATGAACTCGAGCTCGGGACAGAAAAACAATGGAGAAAATGGTGATGAACTCGGGCTGCAAAATGGAGATGCTCTCGGGTGGTGGAAGATGATATAGTGGGAACATTAGTACCGGGTCGTACTAAAGATCCACTTCTAGTACCGGGTCATGCTACGAGCCGGTGCTAGAGGTACTCGCGCGGGCCCTGCGCTGCTGCTGCCCTGCCACGGACCTCTAGTACTGGCTCGTGTTACGGCCCGGTACTAGAGGTCCCCTACGGCCCAGTACAAGACCTGCGCGGCCTCGTAGGTTTTGAACCGGTACTAGAGCCACACTCTAGTACCGGTTCGTAAGCCAACCGGGACTAGCGCCAGTTTTGGCTCTCGACGAAAGGTGTGTTTTCCACTAGTGCCCCGCCGCCTCGTCCTTCTGCCACGATCACCTATTTCCCTTCTTTTCATGCTGTGCTACCGGCCTCTTCAAACAATACACCGTCGAGTCGTCCCGACGTGGCCTCGTTCTTCTCAGCCGCGTATACTCCTGCCGCGCAAGTATCAAGAACCGAACGAACTGCTGTACTGACCTGTGCGTGTATGACCCTATGAGCGGCGACCACACCTTCCTCTCCCGTCCACCGCTGGAGATCCAAAGCAATCCGGACCAATCCTACCATGAGTACATTCTGCTCATCACCGCCGTTGACGGCATCTACTGCTCCTTCCTACTGCTCTCCATCGATTTCGGCCGATTAAGGATCAAAGTGCACACCGCCTCACCCTGTGGTACATGGGCCCCTCACTCATATATGAGCACCAAGGACTTACCGTGGGGGTCCATCCAAAGGCACTGCGATCCTACCGTCCTCCACGGCGGCACCATGCATTGGTTGGTCTGTCGTGGCAAGAAAATTCTAAGCTACGACTTGGGCACAGGAAAGACGAGATTGATGAAGCTCCCACACTTTGGTTGTGAAGTTAACCAGCTTTACTTGACGACGTCGTCGGACGGGAAATTGCTGAAGCTACTTGGGATTGAAGGGTTCATCTTGTCCGTGTGGCTACAACTTCCAATCTCACCAGCAGGTGGCAGTGGTTGGTCGCTTGAGAATGTGATCGACATGGAGGAAAATATGCGGTCGCTGCACCCAAATATCCCTCTAGATGATCTGGATGAACTTATTGTATTCGATGGTTCCCAGAAGAGGGGTGGCGACGTTGTATTGCTCGAGGTGCCTGGACCAGATAGTTATGACACTGTCACCGTCTTTGACTTGAAAACCGAGGATATGCATACGCAAAAGTTTGTTTCCTCGTTGTTAGAGTTCGACCTACCATCTCGTCTACAAAATATGAAAATATTTTCCTAGCTAGCCATGTAAGTAGGCCACCAGCGTGGCTCTATGTTTGATTTACTAACATAAGTTGATTAACTTAACGAGTTTCTTATGACTTCAATTCAAGTCTCTGGCTGCCTATCTGCCATGTCTGATCTTATTTGACAATGTCAAGTTTTTAATCATCAATCACTCATCTTACATCTAATTTCATATCTCCCGGTTTATATTGTATAATGTATAATATACTTGACCCATACATTTTACTTGTTATAACACGATAAAAGACCCCTATATTTCCCCAATCACCATCTTGGTGCCCCGTTTGCTCCTTACTGCTCACCATCTCATGTTTCAAAGTTCAAAACTTAGTGACAGAAGCTCATAACAAAGATTATTTTAGTTGCTTTGACATCCTCGTCTTTTTCTCCGGCGTTCTCTCGTGAGAACCACAAAATGTTTCGGACATCCCGAAGAAGCCTAGCGAGAAACTAGGAATCTTGTTATAGAGAAAAAAGTAACTATCATTCCTTTTTCTGACAAGTCATGTAATCCCCCAAGTCCACGAACTAGTAAGGTTATCAAATGAATCGTAATCACAATGGAAATGGTTGAGAAGGAGATATGAGTTAATATATGTTCTAAAGACTCTTCCGACAATCCTCGTATCGTGGCATAACGTTTTTCCTTCTAATATGCTTTTCATACCAACGCATAGTGATAGTGTTCTCAAATTTCCGAAGGGCGGGATGTAGAGCTTTTGGAATTAGTGTTTTTTTAGTACTCCCTTCGTTCACTAATTTAATAAATTTTAGGTTTTTTAACTCATATGTATTTAAATATATTTTAATATGTATGTTCACTGATTTAGTATATGTGTAATTTATATTAAAAGGACATGATGTTCTGGCTCATAAGTTTAGATGCGCCCATTATGAAAAACACACTTAAAATTCATTACAAAATGTCAAAACAATCCTAACAAAAATTCGACCGTATATCCGGACATTTAGTGTCCACAAAAAGTTTTTAAAAAATAGACATATTTTTTCCCTGTATAAAAATACAAAAAATGTGCAGTGAAAAATCTTTTTGGAACACTGGATTATATATTTTTTACATATAAGCCACATAAAATGTATATTAAGGTCAAACTTTATGCGCATACATAAAATGTCTGTATGTACACCCAAATTTTTCGTTGGAATTTTGTGATATTTTATAATAGGATGTTTAAATAGTGAGTGCATTTAAGTTCATGAGTCAAAACAGATCTCCCATATAAAAATAGTTTAAATGTGTACATTTGGGAACTACTGTTACTATTTCTTCTAGATTGTTCTCGCCAGACGCTTTTCACCGACCAAACCATGGCCGCCGCGAGGGAGACGACGCTCGCCGCCACCGCCGCCAGGGCCGCAGCCGAGGCCAAGAAGTGGGCGTCCGTCGCGGCGGAAGCCGCCGCCGAAGCCAGGGAGTGGGTGTCCGTCGTGGAGAGAGCCGCCGCGGAAGCCGAGCACTGGGCGTCTGCCTCGGAAGCCGAGCACCGGGCGAACGCCGACGCGGAGGCCGAGAGGTGCGCCTCCGTCGCCACGAACGCCGACGCGGAAGCCGAGAAGTGCGTGTCCGTCGCGGCGAACGCGGCCGCCGAAGCCGAGAAGTGGGCGAACGTCGCCATCTCCGCCGCCGCCGAACTGATGTCCCTCGCGGCGGTGTAAAGGTGAGGGGCTTTTCCGGTTGTACCTCTCATCTCCGTCTCCGGTGCACTTCGAGGTCGCGGCCATGGAGCCCAACCCCCTGCCCGCCGCTCAATTGAACCCACTGCATAAAAGCTGAAGAGTAGCCCATGATTTCGGTAGCTTTGGAATACTATCCTCCAATCCCCATGTATGCTTCCTCCATAGATTCTCAGCTCAAAACTTTGAGCGCTGAGCTCAAGAGGTCCGGCGTTGAGCTCCTCGAACGTGAGCCGCTCCGATAGGTCGACGTCGTCGGCCAGCGTCTCCACGTACTGGCTGCTGAGCGCACGCACTATCGCGGCGGTGATCACGGCCGGCGCCCGGGAACATGTCGACGAGGTGCACATCCGCCGCCCAGAACTGGCAGCCGATGTGCTCCGCGCTTGGAGTCGGCTCCCCTGTTTCACCCCGGACAACTTTTCGTTCGCGCGGCCGGACAGAGTGATCATTAGTTCATTACCCGTACACCGAGAGAGGCTCAGTTTTTTTTTCTTTCTTTAACAGGAGAAAGGCTCAGATCAAGAAAGCAGAACATATGGGGAACAGGGGAAGTGAGGTTATAATTTATTTCCACACGCGTGTTGATATCCCGGTGTCATTATCCGAGCTTCCTTGTGTGTTTCTAATTCTACCACCAAAAAAGGTGGAGTTCCACCTCGAGGACTAGATTCTTTTACGTGGGTAGGTCTGTCACACCATGTGTTTTTGTAGCCAAGAGAGGTTGAGATTATAGCTAAAACAATATTGGATATACAACTATTAAAACCATCCATGGATTTTCTTTAGAAAACTAATTTACGGAAACCCAAATACTCTTTCCAAATATTTCCAAAAGCCAAGAACTTATACACCCCAATACTCATTTAAAAAAATATTAAAACCAACATGCAAGTTCCAAAGTACATCAAATCAATACTCAGTTTCTAAAACGACAGTGATTAAACCTTCAAAGTGGGATGCATCCAGTGGCACACAAACCATCAACTTCATCTTAAGAGCTATGGTTGAACAGGGCCATCGTCAACATTTAAGAGTAGCCACCGACTTGGATTTTCCGAAATCATCAAAAAGGAAATTAACAAAATGGTTTAGCTAGCATGCAAGTAAATCACCAAGTGGGAACAAGCCTGCAAGAGATCAGCAAGCGTTTTTACAGGAAAAGAATCCTACAAAAGGATAAACACACTAGGGTTTACTAAAACAAAGGAGCAATGTAATAATGGATTTGAAACTCAGCAGGGTACCGAGATTGGATTCAAAATGATCGCTCTTTTCTGCAAATACAGGGGAATTGGCAATTGATCCAAAAATAACATAACATTTCAACAGAAATTTCACTCTAGCTGAAGCTAATTCATCATCCACCACAAACAGGATGCATGTTTTGCTCTAAGGTAAGCTGCTGTCAATTACATGTAAAAAGGGAACCATAATTCAAAGTTAAGTGTTTTTGTCTGACAGGACCAAAAAAGAGCTTCCTGTTCCATGCGAGCTTCTCTCTGTAGATGGCGTGCGCAGTTTAACTCCTCAGCTCCATTGCCTCCCTGCAAGAATTCGGTCAATCAAAATATTGAAGGAAGGACTGCATTCTCCCGACTACAGCTGTGGACAATGCTAGCCTAACACTCAAGAAAACACTAAAAGGCAGATCGTATATCTTACCAGAATAGTTTCTCAACCTCTTCACTTTCAGGGTCCAGCTCTAAAGCCCGTGCGAGAGACTGATAGGCATTGTCATAATCCTAAGGAAAGAAAAGTGCATATTTTGGAATCAAATATCAGATATTAAAGAAGGAGCATATTTGTCAGACTGAACTGTTCTACCGCACCTTCATAAACATAAAAGCTGCGCCTAGCCGATAGTGTGCCTTTGCCCACTTCGGGCGAAGCTCCGCGCATTCGTTTGCATCATCAAAAGCTCTTTCCCCATTACCCATGCGAAGCCAGCAAAGACTCCTGTTTGATAACAACTTGGCGTCAAAGTTATCCATCTTCAGAGCCTGCAGCAAACAATACAGTGAGAGATTGTTATCCTTACCACATTCTGGTAATGCTGCTAAGTCTGGACCAATAATTTGTCATTTGGTCCACAGGTACAAGGACCGAAGAGTTAAACCGTGACAAAAGAGCAGCTCAGGCCCGACATTCCTCGCTACGAAATGAACATCGTAGATTAATGTGTCGCCATTCTTATGCATTTATTTTGAACATGATTACCGTCATTGTTTGCTACCACTAGCTATAGCTGTGAAGCTTCTGCAGTATACACTGTTAAGCTAGCATTCCATATATGTGACCGGATGCGCATACTGGCAACTCGTCTTTCAACATGTTCATGTGATAGCATTATGACATATTTGGTTAGTTTTACACATTGCTACAGTCAATTAATATTAATGATAAACCAACTAAACTGAATTGGAGAAGCATGTTTCATAGCTGTACTTAGAACCAGTCTACACATGAAAAAAAGCATGGAATATACCTGTGTGTAGAACACTGATGCATTCAGATAATCCTGCTTCTTAAATGCTTCATCCGCTTGTCGTTTCAGGTCAGTCATCCTGGTTTTCACAAAATTGCCATCCTGGGCAACTCATAATAACTTCAGTCAGGTATAATATATATTAAGAGTTCTGATGCGTGTGAGGGAGAAATAGTACTCTAACAAATATGTTAAGGATAAGTGAATGAATTCCATAATGAGTTTCAATCTAAAAACACAGTTTTGATCAATACAAGATTTGGAATTCCCAGTTCTGACTTGCTATAGAGACATGAAAAGATGAGACCTCTTTAAGAAAATTAACCGATATATCTTATAGAGCATCATTCACATAAGATGAGTTTCCAGGAATTAATCTTAGGCAGCAAAGCAGATCGATGCAATGAAAACACATGCGCATCTGACTAGTTCTTGACCTACAAAGATTTAGCTAAACATCGACGCCGACATTGCTTAGAGAGTTAACATGTGCCAATATTGTTGTGGGTGTGCAAGAAAATTTTCTACGGGACAAACCTCAAGTTGCTTGATTTCCATCTTCACATGACTAATGATTCCATCAACGCTCCAATTTGTCACAGTTGAAATGGGAGAGGTACAAGGAAAGAGTATCTCAACGTCTTCCCGTGTACCATATTCAGCAGCCAACTCTATTGGCAATCTACCAAACTGTTGAGGAACAAGGAAAGCTTTACAAAAGCAATATTCAGCATTAGGAAATAAGCAATGTTCTTGACACAATCCATGCAAACAATATTGATTCACTACCAGACCAAATTAGCATAGACATGGCATAAAGAAGAAAGGGTGAAATTGTAACAAGCTTATGCAGAAAAGTTAAATTAGCACAGCCTCTTATTTGTATACTACAGATAGCCTCATGTAGCTGCACGTACATGTTTTCTCTGTTGAAAAATTCATGTTTTCTCCAGTGCCATCATAGTGCACTCAAACATCTTCAAGGATTCAATCAGACGTGAGGAAATGATCTTTTTAAGATCCACACACAAAAATGCTTCTAAACTAATCATAATGCATTTTTTGGTACAAATTTCATATGTTTACACGATAGTAAACATCCACCACCTCAATGCCTAAACTATACATGGCAGTTAGCCAGAAAGAGAGCCAAACAGAATAGCAAAATACGCCCCCTGGCTAAATCACCTAACTAAGAACACAGTGATTCTGCCGCTAACTTCATGGCTAAGAAAGAGTTACACCCTTAGTTGCAAATCTACTACACGCGGTGAGCATAAACCCAACGCACGGCGAGATTGCGAACAGGTCCGTATCTATAACGGCGGCGATCGCTCATCACCTCGTCTTCTCCATTGTCGACGGCTTGGAAACCAGCGCCTGAAGAGGAGTCGCCATCGTCGAGCTACACGTCCACTGATCCAATTGAAAAACCCCGCCGACCATGTTGTCTGCAACCTGCACCTCTACTTCATCATCTTCAAAATCTCCAACCTGAAACCTGAACATCCAAGAACATGTGTGTAACTCCCAAAAAAAATTGTGTGTTAGGAATATGGTCTTACAAAAGTTGATTCAGTTTCAATGAGTTTGGACGACTCAGATAAAAAAAAATACAACTCCAGCAGCTAATATGACAGAATAGATACTCCTTGGAACATTTTAAGATAACATGTGAACAAAAGTAGATAAATTTTAACATATTTCCTATCCCGTATATAAGTTATTCACATTCAGAATCAAGATTGAGTTTTTTCACAAACATGATTACGGATGTTGTTGGGCTAAATACAAATATTTTGTTCATTTCTCTAGCCTGTTTTTCCCTAAACAAAATCTTAGTACAGAACAGAGCTAACATAAAGTCATGGTCACTTTTCTAGCAAACGATTTCATGTACAGAGAGACTAGCCTACCATGGTCACTTGCCTAGCAAACGATTTCTGAAAAACAGAATGCTATCATAGACAGAGTGGGGCGTGAGTGTTTCCTAGGAAATCAGCAAATGTGGTGTGTCCGAGATTTCAGACCACAAAAGAATCAAAATGTTTTGTAACCTGAGAAGTGCAAAAAAACTCACCCTTTTCAATCCTAGCGAGCTCTCAGGAACAATGGTTTCTGCGAGACATTGCTGTCAGAAACTTCTGTCAAGCACGAGACATGCTCAAGCTCCACACTAGAACGAACCAAGTCAGACATTCTTATATTGGTGCTTTCCTGATGCTAACTGGATATGTGAGCCTGCTCACCGTGGGCGAAATCTACTGCTGCATCGCGGTCAACCGCCCCCTCCACTTCGTCAGGTCAAGCAGCAGCTAGCAGGTCCGGAGCCCGTGGGAACGGGGAGCCTAAAGTTGTGACGTCGATCGGTGGCGACGCGGGTGGACCTGGCAGTTGGCAACCAATGGGACGGGAGAAAATGTCGCAGCTTCCGTACGTTTCAGCTCGGTCGCCCCCTTGTTTGTGCGTGCGGAATATGCTGGCTCCCCTTCGTATCAGTCACGACCTGACAATCTTTGAATTCATTTGCTTGGGTTTTTCCACTCTCAGATCGATTATGTTTCGAACGGTTAGCACTAGCAGCGAAGAGGTCGAAGAAGCGCGTGGAAAACTCAAAGGAAAATCACACAGTTTCCGACAAAAACTAAAAGAAGAGAATATCACAGCAGTAGGAGCACTCGGGTTGTTTAATTACGAGGTAGCGGTACGCGCTCCAATTAATCGCCAGGAATTGATTTGATTTGATTATGCGCGCATGATTGGGTACACGCATCCACGGAAACGGTTTCGATTCCTGCGCGTGCCTTCCGAGAAGACCGAATCTAGAGAGGAGCTCGGTGTAACTCTCCAATCCGTCCATGGCGGCGCCGAACGAGGTGCGGGGAGAAGAAAGAGTGGAGGCTGTGTCTGGCCAGCAAGTAACTAGAGTTTTCGTTTTAGGCAAAAATGAGGTGGTTGGTGGGGGATATTTAGGGATTATCCCCTCCAATCCCCTAAAATACACTAGAAGTAAACAGACTAGTGGGGATTTTCCGGGATCCGGGATAATCCCCTCCCATCCCCTAAAATACACTCGAAGTAAACAAGGCCTGAGATTATAACGAATTTTTATTAATTCTATTTGTATAATTGAGTTGTATAAGTATTTGGTCCTAATTGGTTTTAGATCTACTAGGAAACATGCTCGTGCGTTGCAACGGGTCGGAAAAAACTGTTTCTTGAAGAAACACAAAGTTAGACCTTGTTGCTACAGTTGCATCGTGTTGCTAGCCACTTTGTGCAACAGACGAATACCAAAAGCCCATGTTTGCATTTGTGAGTAGAATTTCCAGCAAGATAATAGTTTGGATAGTATTTTGGAGCTTGATAGACCCATCTTAGGTTAGCTATTCTCCTGTCCTTTTATTCTTCCGTGATAATCTTCAGAAAAAGTATAAAATTAAACTCTGCACCGCACTGAAACATAGAAGTTGCAACATCTATGTATTTTTAATTAAACTCTACACTGCAATATGCATGACATTCAAAAATATCTAGAATCTCTTTGTGCGCACATGCACTCCTACTATATATGACTTCAGGGTAGCAAATTATTGTAAGATTTATTGTATGCCATTATTAAGAGCTATTCTATGCCATTATTAATTTATCACCTCATCTTATCAAACACTAAATAATTGGACATGTGCCGCTGAAAATTAGATTAATTCAAAACTCACATTAACCTCGACCAGCCCCTTCCATCTTTAAACCTCGTAAAACTCATATTTATCTAGAGAGGCATAGTACAACAAAGCAAATTTAAATAAGATCTAAATCTCACATGTAAGTAAAGTACAACCATTACAAACTAATGTACTCGTAAAAAGCTAGTAACACATTAGGCATTGTCGGGTCAGGATAGATCAGCTCTGAAATACCTGGACAAATAATCTGGTGTTTATTTCTCTGGACGATGGATCGGATACGCGGCAAGGCGGGCAGCCGGGCACTGGCGGTGAGATTCGCTGAGTGTCCGAGTTTAGACTCCGTGAGGAGATGAAATTAATTATGCCAAATGTATAGCAGGCCTTGAATTCAGAGAAAATGTAATATCATGGCGGCAGCGATCAGTCAACTCGTCGAGCGGTTGAGGGCTTGACCGCTCGAGGCCTCATGTAGTATATAGGTGAATTCAGCGCCGGAGCTAGTGTGCATGTTGAATTTTGGGTCATGCAGCAGTGACGCTGACAGTCTAATGGCCGTAAGTTGCAGCCCGTAACTACCATTAGTACTGGCCCCTGCCATACTTTGTCTGGGCGTTTTGGCCTCCATGTACTGCGCGAGGTCTTCGCGGATCACGCCGTGTGACGGCATGAGCTCTTCAGGTCTTTCCTCCCCGAACATGGTGGTGTTGGCGGAGCAGGGACGGAGGAAGGGGGGGACGAGCAGGGGCTTAGCCACTCCCAACAATCAGATTTTCTTCACAAATCACCTAATACTCATGCTCATATTAGCAGCTTTAAGCCATTTTCGCCCCCTCCAACAAGAGTCTGCCCCCTCCAAACCTGAGGGCTGGCTCCGTCCCTGTGGCGGAGGCGTGGAGCTGGTACCTCCGGGCTCCGGTGCCGGCGTGTATGTACCTTGGTGCATGTTGAGGCGGCGGATCGGGACGCCGTTCTCGACGCGATCGTCCTCGATAATGTGAGACAGCGTTGTCGCCTCGTCCGTGATCTCGAAGCGCTCAGAGTCATAGCTGACCAGTCTGATTTATATGGCTCTTCTCTTTGTGTCCACGACGCACGACCCCGTCGACTTTACTTCCATCCGTTGCGGTCGCCGCCATGGTTCTTGTTTGATCTCTCATCGAATTGCTTGCTCACGTTTCTGATAGATTGGAAGACTCGATTTCGATCGGATGTTTTGATCGATTTGTCTGCAGCAGTCGATCGCCCCTTATTTAAAGGTATAGAGAAGGCTAGAAGAAGGCGACTCCGGTCTGGTTGTAGTACTTGGATCGGACTCTTGTCCAACACGAACAGAGATCGTGGATGCGAGCAGCACGAGGATAGTAAACGGACGATGGGGAAAAGAAAAGAAAAAAACGAAAGGGTACATGACTTATGGGTGGCAGTGCTGGGTAATTTTCGCGAACTTTAGGGGTATTTTCAACGACGTACCACAAGAAACCTTAATGCTTTTATTATTAGGTATAGATTTAGAATTGATTTCTGGAAGTATTCGGTCGTGATTGGATTTACTACTTTTACTGGTCTTATTGGATTTCTTTTGCAAATGAAATTGGTCAAAATGATAGTATGAAAAAATTCAACCCAAATCAAAAAGTACCTCAAACCATCTAGGGAAATTAAAAAACAAGTCACAAGCAATCGAGGATCGCAGTAGATTTCTCAAAAAGAAAAGAAGAAAATTCGCAGTCGTAGGATATCAGCCAACAAGTTCGGTCCTTGGCGACCGTCGGATCTCCATAACTCTGTCCGCCGCGCGAACGAAAGTTTATCTAGGTGAACCGCAACTCCAAGTGCCACAATGGCCCCCAGTTCAGGGACAGCGTCGACCTGTCGCCTGTCGGAGCCGCTCGCGTTCGACGAGCTCTTGGGCAAGGCCATCGTCGAGAAGTCCATGGCTCTCCCGACGAGGTCGTGCTTGTCGGCGCGCGGCACAAGGCCGTCACCGTGCAGAGGCGTGTTGGTGGTGGTGCCCGGGGCAGGGTGATTTGACAGTTTTGGCAATAACCTTGGATGGATGAACCTTGCTTCTTCGCTCCCTCTGCTAAAAAAAATGAGGTGGTTCCTTTACTTCATGTATGTACTCCCTCCGTATTAAAATATAAAACCTTTTAGCTCATTTCTGCATAAAACATGTCTAGATACATGTGTACAAATGGGTTAGAAAGTCTTATATTTTGATACGGAGGGAGTAATATGCTCTGATAGGCAGGTGCTTGAGGAATGTGGCCCTGACGATGCAACATCCTGACCACAAATTCGAAAATACATTTTTCACCAGGAATTAATATGATTAACTATTGTACTCGTACAAAAAGTTTAAAAGTGGTAAAAAATTCCAAAACTGTTTCTCGGACAAACACAATTAACTATTGTACTACTCGTACAAAAAGTTTCGCCAGGGATTGACTTACATTGCCCTCTGGGTTAAAGATTTTCCAAATAAGAAACAAAATATACACACTATATTTGTCATAGATTTTTCATTGATTTCCATTAAAAAATTGAAATTTTCTGACTTTCTAAAATTACTACATTTTTTGACACATATAGGATGCCCTGGTACCCAGAGCCAAAAGATCTCCGTCCCTCTTTTGTTTTGACAGAAAAACAGTAGTGAAAGCCCCTACCGCATCATTTTTATTTTATAATGATGAGTATTTAGAGGTGAAAAAAGGGGAAGTGTTGTAAAAGCAAAAGAAAAGAAAAAAAATAGCATCAAGCTATTGCTGCATGCCATCTTTCATAGATGGTTTAGCCTTATGCATAATGAGAGTAAAGACTTCCTTTTTTTTTGCGAGAAAGATGATGATATTACCACGGCAAACTTACAGAAAGATCCACAAGAACAAAAAGATTACAACCAAGTCCTTCTGTAACTAGACGACACCGCCGAGGAGGACGAGCCGGTGGCGCGCCATTGCCGCCGCTGCTCCCCTTCAAGCTCTGGATCGGAAGCAGTCCCCGGGCGACTGGGAAGTCACCTGACAACGGTCCCAAAGGACCTGCACCCTCGAACGCCGAGGTCGTCGCGCCGCTCAACACCACCATCTTCGAGATCTTCACATCCCGGATCCTCCGCCACACTGGATCCGGCCGGGGACGAACGCACACCGCGAATCCGAAGACCCCCGAGCGCGGAAGACGCAGAAGCTCCGCCGCAGAACTCCACCGAGCTCCGCCACCGAAGGGGACGAACTCCTGCATCAAAAACCAAAACAACGCCGCCGCCACCTTCACGCCGCCGTCGACAGGAACCCCTAACACACCCTAGACTATATACACACCGCGATTCGGGGATTCCCCAACCTCCCGCCGCCGGAGCGGCCGCCAGAGGCGAGGAGTCCACCGAATCGACGGTGGCGAGCTGGATCTGTCGGGGGAGTCTACAAATCGCCTCTCCTCTCTACTGTAGCGGGGAGAGAGAGAGGTCCAGAGAGTAAAGACTTCCTTAAAAGACTGAAATCAGTTCTACAAACTAATGTGGCCATTATCACTATTTATATGATTCCAAAGGCTCCAGCATATTATGATACTACCTCCGATCCATATTAGTGGGCACTACTTTGTCTAGATACACATGTATCTAGTATTTAATACTTAACTAGATACATATGAATTTAGACAAAGCTATGCCCACTAATATGGATCGGAGGGAGTAAGATATTCTTTGAAGCAAATAGTATTGGATCTTGATTTTGCTTCTATCAACATCTCCATATATTCCAAACCTGTGTTCCATTCTTGATTGATTTTCCAGCAGAAATTCTGACCGGAGTCGCATTCTAAGAAGAGACGTGATCTAGTTTCAGAAGACCTGCCTCCCTCGTTTTGTTTGCTAACAATAAAGGATTCAGATGATACCCAGAAAAGGTTGAGATATTTTCGTACACATGCTCACCGCTTCCCACGGAAATCAATATATTTGTACAAGATTCGAAAGTGTCCCAATAATTTCTATCCATAGATTCGTTAGCTGCTAAGCTTCCCACAATTGCTTGCAATAATTTTCATTTCCCACACCGCTAGAGCTGCAGCACCCAATCATTGCGGCGGCCGGCGGAGTGCAGGCGGACGTACAATACAACACGGCGGCCGTTGACCGTTCGGGAAGAGTCGCGTTGCTCCCCTGTCCCTGCTCCCCACACGACACCTCTCCCCGGCGGCGTTGATCGAGCTCGGAGGCGGCCGGCGGAGTGCAGATGGCGGCGGCTCTCGGCCCGGCGGCCACGCTCCTCGGCAAGGTGTTCTCGATGCTGTCCGAAGCCCCGGTGGCAGCGTACGTGGACAGCCTCGAGCTCGGCCACAACTCCGAGCAGATCAAGGACAAACTCGCGCACACGCGAACTCTGCTGCAGATCGCGCAGGGGAGGGACGTGAGCAGCGTCTCTGCACTCAAGGACGTGCTGGAGAACCTGAGCAGGAATGCCGACCAGGCAGAGGACTTGCTGGATGAGGTACACTACTTTCAGATCCATGACAAGCTTAACGGCACCAGCTACGCCGCCATCCACGAAAATTTTCTCCGTCACTGTCGCAATGCTCTCCGCCACACTGCCACTAGCTGGGCCGCATGCATTTCTTGTTCGTCTCCACATAGTGATAAGTTGCATTTCCACCCGGTGACCACGTCCAGGAATATCAAGTCAGTGTTACAGCACATGCAGACCCAATGTGACTCTGTCTCAGGTTTGCTCGCCAATATCCGAAGCAACACCATGGCAGTCGCCCTACATAGGCCCCAGATTGGATCCACAATTATACAGGATATATTGTATGGCAGGAGAGACACTTTTGATGAAACTGTCAAACGTATCATCACCTGCGACCAACAGACGGTTGCTGTTCTTCCTATAGTTGGTCCAGGGGGTATTGGAAAGACAACTTTCACCCAACACCTCTATAATGATACTAGGGCTGAAAATCACTTTAAACTCAGGGTCTGGGTATGTGTATCGACTGATTTCGATGTGCTTAAGCTCACCAGGGAGATCCGTGACTGCATATTTGCAACTGAAGGAGGCAGCGGTGTTGCAAATGAAGCACTCAATTTAGACCAACTTCAGAAATCTATAGCACATCGTCTCAAATCAAAGAGGTTTCTAATTGTCTTGGATGATATATGGAAATGTGACAGTAAGGATCAGTGGAAAACTTTGTTAGCCCCGTTCACAAAGGGGGAAACAAAAGGAAGCATGGTACTTGTCACAACTAGATTCCCAAAGGTAGCAGGCATGGTGAAAACAGTCGATCCACTAGAACTGCGGGGTTTGGAGCCTAATGACTTCTTCACATTCTTTGAAGCATGTATATTTGGTGAAGACAGGCCTGACAATTACAAAGATGAGTTAGCTTGTATTGCAGGGAAACTTGCAAATAAGCTAAAGGGTTCCCCGCTAGCAGCCAAAACAGTTGGTAGACTATTGCAGAAAGACATTTCTCTGAAACATTGGAATGGAGTTCTTAAAAATGATGAGTGGCTAAAGCAGAGAAATGATGATGATATCATGCCATCTTTAAAAATTAGCTACGATTACCTCCCTTTTGATCTGAAGAAATGCTTTTCATATTTTGGCCTTTTCCCTGAAGATCATCGGTTTGATAATTCAGAAATGAACCGCCTTTTTATTGCAATCGGCATCACAGATTCTACTCACCAATTTGACTGGAATTACTTGGAGGAACTAGTGGATAATGGTTTTCTCATGAAGGGTGTTGATGATAATGGTCATGAATACTACATATTGCATGATCTAATGCATGAGCTATGTCGGAGTGTTTCTACAGAAGAATGCCTCAATATAAGCGACTTAGATTTCAGAGCTGATGCCATCCCACAATCTGTTCGACACTTATCTATCACCATTGAAAATAGATATGATGAAAATTTTGAGGAAGAAATGTGTAAACTAAAGGGGAGGATAGACATTGCTAATCTGCGTACTTTGATGATTTTTAGAAGATATGGAGAAAGGATCGCCAAGCTTTTGAAAGATTGCTTCAAGGAAATAAATAGTCTGCGTGTGCTATTTATAGTACACTACTCTCCAGAACCTTTCCCATATAGGTTTTCAAAACTTATCCACCTCCAATACCTCAAAATCAGTTCTTATATTTACAATAGAAGGAGTTTACCTAGTACACTATCAAGATTTTATCACTTGAAATTCTTGGACCTAGATGAATGGCTGGGTAGTTCTGATTTGCCTGAAGACTTTAGCCACCTTGAGAATTTACATGATTTCCGTGCTAAAAAGGAACTCCACTCCAATATTCGAAATGTTGGAAAGATCAAGCATCTGCAGAGGCTAAAAGAATTCCATGTTAAGAAGGAGAACATGGGATTTGAACTGAGAGAACTTGGGGCATTGACAGAGCTTGAAGAAGAACTGATTATACGTGGTCTTGAACACGTGGACAACAAGGAGGAAGCTGTTGCAGCCAGACTGAAGTCGAAAAAAAATCTGAAGGAGTTGGCATTATTTTGGGACAGTGATTGCCCAACTATAGGTGTTGATATTCTTGATGCTCTTCAACCACATTCGAATCTTAGAGTACTTACAATTGCCAATCCTGGTGGCACCATTGGTCCTAGTTGGTTGTGTCTTGACATCTGGTTAACAAGTTTAGAGACCCTCACTCTAGATGGCGCATCTTGGAGCACCCTTCCACCTTTGGGGAAGCTACCAAATCTCAACGTACTCAATTTGAGGAGAAATTCTGGAATACATCAGTTTCGATGTGGTGGCGCTCCAGGCAAATGTTTTATGCGTCTGAAGACAGTTGGGTTTCATGAGATGCAAGAACTTGCCGAATGGGTTGTAGAACCTGATTGTTGTTTCTTTCCAAGACTTGAAATAATCGAATGCATTGATTGTCCCAATCTCTGTGTGATGCCCTTCTCGGAGGTATCTTGCACCAATTTGTGCAAACTTAAAGTTTCTGGGTGCCCCAAGATTTCTCTGCCCTCCATGCCTCACACCTCCACACTGACAGACTTGGTTGTTGAAGAAACGTTGACATATGATGGAAAGAAATTGGTTGTTATTGGGTATGGTGGTGCTTTGGCCTTCCACAATCTGGATAAAGTAGAAGATATTACTGTTCGAGATATATTGCACATTTCTGTACTGGAGGTAATGTCACATCCATACAATTACAATAAGGAATGTGTAATGCAGTTCCCATCGCTCCTGGAGACACTTAGCTTCTCAGACTGTAGGGGCCTGGTTCTTGTGCCTGTGGAGAATGGAGGAGGAATTCAGGAGGACAACTCATCGCTCCTATCATTAAAAACATTTAAATGTGGCAAACTTTTCTCTCGGTGGCCCATGGTAGAAGCAGGATGTGGAGCTCAGACCATCTACCCTTTCCCTGCTTCCCTGAGAGAACTTGTTGTTTACCAAGAGCCAAGCATGAAATCAATGGCTCTGCTCTCAAACCTCACGGCTCTCACCAGTCTAAGGCTTGTAGATTGCTACAACTTAACAGTGGACGGGTTCAATCCTCTCATCGCAGTCAACCTCAAAAAACTGGAAGTTACCGGCAGCAACACTATTGCAGCAGATCTGCTCTCAGAGGTGGCAAGGACCAAATTATTGCCCGCAGGTCATATATCTAGATTGGAGGAACTCGTGGTGGATGACATCTCTGGATTGCTTGTTGCTCCTATTTGCTACCTCCTCGCCCCGGCCCTCCACACACTTACATTCAGTTCTGATGAGAGGGCAGAAAGCTTCACAGAAGAGCAAGAGAAAGCGCTGCAGCTCCTCACCTCCCTCCAGATTCTAGAATTTTGCAGGTGCGAGGGTCTGCAGTCTCTTCCTCAAGGGTTACATCGCCTTTCTACTCTGAAGGAGTTACGTATCTATTGGTGTCCAAATATCTTGTCGATACCCAAGGAGGGCTTCCCTGATTCGCTGGGAAAACTACGGATAACTGTTTGCAGCGCTGAGCTACGCGAGCAAATTGAGGAAATAGAAAGAACAAACCCAGATTTATCTGTATTGTTTCTGTAACACAAGGTAACACTTGTCACCTCCCTGTTTTTTTCTGAAGCGAGGTTTATTCTCCATATTTCTGCCTCATCCTAACTACTCAAATATTACAGGCTAGCAGGTTACACTCCACCGCTAGTTAGTACACAGAAGTTGTCAAGTCTGCACATTAATAAGCTGGTTAGTACACAGAAAGCCGACTTCTACACCTTTTATATGATTTCATTCACAGCTTATTTCCTGCCTTCAAAAGTACAGACATATTAATTATTTCTTGTGTGGCTTTCCTTTTTTAACTATAATTCCCAATTTCTTTAACAGGCTTGTAGCTTTTGTGTTCTGTCCCAGACTTACAGCTCCCTTACTTCTGGAATGATGTATTACTGTATCACAGCTTGCATAGAGGGCTGCATGCTAAATTTGTAGACGAAGGTGATACCAGATGGACCTACAGGTGAATGTCTATTCTATTTTCTAATTTAATTTTACAAAAATCTCATTAAGTAAACAAGCCAAAATCTGGATGGAAATTTTAAGGCAATACATTCTGTAACCTATTGAGAAGTGGAAGCAGACCTGGCAATAATGGAACTTGGGACAGCGGCCCGAGATACAACTGACTCTTCATTTTGCAACGCTGGTAACTTTCTGACCATTTCAGTGTTATTAGCTTTTTGCTCGAAGCATAATGTGCTTGCTTCTGTATTGGCATATGCTTACTTTCTTATCACTTCTACATTCTGACAGTGCTGCCGGCCACTGCAACTGTATGTACATAAGTTGTGAATCTTTTCATCCGTCTTAAGATGGCTACATATTTTGCATCAGCGTGTCACTTATATAGTCGATTTTTCGCTGCAGTTCAATCTTCCGGTACGCCCAGAACTAAATTTCTGATCCTTTTTATGACGGCATTCACAGTGCAAAGCGACCACTTTGGCTTGCTTATTTATTTTTATCCCGCTTGTTTTTTGTACTTTATAATTACCCACTCTAGTATGTGCGCTTTTTTACTTAGAGATTGATGGTTGATGCCATCACCATTGATGTCACCACCATCACGTTGCTTAATATGTGTGCATTTTCTTTGTCAGCATTCTGTTCCCTATGTCATATAAAAAATAGGTGCTAGACATCATTCACTTGTATTATTCAAGAAGAAGACTAGTCGTAACTGCGAGAACATGTTTGACTGGGTGTTTTCTTGTCGCGGTAAGTGAGGCTCGAATCATGGAATTATCCTTCTGCACTTTTTTGCATGAAGCTGCAGAACTGAACATGCCAATACAGTTTGGCATCATTAACAGCGAAGATGAGGTATATTATTGTTATCGAAAATTTCTTTTCTTTTTTCATGAATCAAGTGCCTTTATCTCCTCTTACTTGGATCCATTTACAGGATGGTCCTTCAAGCACCTGATATATCATATATGTCTCAGAGAAGCTATCTTAGTTCATGGTGCATTGTTTCTACAGAATGGTATGGATGATACAAATTTGAGTTACACGCCACGAATGCTTCCGAGTTGTTCGAACTTTGAAAAGAATTAGGCCTGATACTGAATCATTTTTTAGGATCGAAGTGCATCATTTCTGAAGCAAAGAGGATTATTATCTAGTCGGCATATGCCTACCACCAAGTTTATGCTGGGGCAGAGTACTGAAGCTATTGTACCCAGCTACAATCTTGCGCGGATATTGCATACAAGCTTAGGTTTCACTTGCATCAATACTTCATGCTAAGGTAATTGATTATTGGGCATTTGAGTTTCCTTCTGCTTTGTTCATATTCTGACCCAAGTTCATTTATTGAATCCCACAGAACAATTTCAGTCCCAGTAGTGATACTGAGCATTTCCGAAGCAACGGTTATTATTATTTATTCGCTCTTTTTGCTTAGCCTATCCTACCGCCCAGGTTATGCTGGGACAGTACCGAAAGTCTTGTGCAGAGATTGCAATTGCATATGATACAAGCTTAGGTTTCACTGGCATTGGTCCTTCACTGTAAGGTAATGAATACATCCACGAGTTCCCTGTTCCTTGTCCATCATTTTGTGACCCAAGTTTGTTGCTTGAATTCCGCAGAAAAATTACAGCCCAGCAGTGAATTTTACAATTGGCATTCAGGACATAGCTCTTGAATGCAAACAATTAACGGTAAATGAAAAAAATAACCGTATCAATATGTTGAAGGAGCCTTGGGTCCTTTCAAAGGTCAGCAGATCATTCCCTCCTCTCTTTTGTCGATTTCCCTACTACAACTCGACGCCATTTGGCGTGATCTTTCTTGTGTGTCTGGCACTGACTGGTTTGATACGACATGATCGTCAAGGTGTTCAGCTGCAGAGCAATTCACTCCTGGTACCAGTCTGCAGAATATCGACATGATCACAACCGGCATGTCCTTGGTTCCTTGAGGGCTTTGTGGAGCGAACGTGATGCAGTATGCAACACCGACCGAGCAGATCAGGGCGACTGTTCATTTTCGTTTGGCATTCAAAGATGCACGCAGCCAAAGGGTGCTAAGGTGCGAGGTGATTGTATTTCATCCTTTGGGTGGAAAGGAAGGCGTGGCACTATAGGCATTTGAATGGCCTGGTCGGTCGACCGCAGCTTCAGACTTTTTTTTCCGCCTGTATAAAAAACAGTAAAATTACTATTTTCATAGGGTAAATTCATTCTAGTGCGGATCACGTAGCAGATAGCTTGATGGGTGGCGATCATTCTGTTCCCATCATGAATTTGTTCCGTAACCACAGACGAACAACTAATGGATGATGTAGCCGTGGTCTGGCATGATTGCCGTCAGCACATTACCTGATTCTGAAACACATTCATGCCTCTCTCCCACTATGCCCGTTTTCTCGAACTGTTTGTGCCTGCGGTAGTACTATTTGCTGCAGTGGAGTCTGCTTGCAAAATCATTCCTGTACATATCTGCTCTCCGAATCGTGATCGGTCATCTGTGGGCGCTGTGGTGAGTGATATCAGGGTTTTCCACCATTTCCTTCAAGCATTATGGTTGTAAGTATAACGTAGTGGCACATATTTTAGCTCGTTGTAGAGAGCCTGATATTTGTAACATTCCGCTTTCTGTTGTGCCGGATTGCATCTGGAGTGAACTCTGTAATGACGTTCCTCAAAATAAAAAATCCATTCCTGTACGTTTCTGCACTTGTTACATACAGTAAACGAAACCAACTAATTTGTAGTAGCCGAGGGAAGCAACATAAAGTGACTTTTAACTTCTTGTTCAGATTGGTTCATCTTACAACATCATTTCACTAGCAGACATCTCATCAACAGTTTTTTTTCCCCAAAAAACTGGAATAGGAAACTGAGATGATTTTTAATTGCTCACTGGAAAAGCATGAGGATTTTTCAAAGAGGCCGAATTCATTGCATTCCAAATAAAGTGTTTTTTCAAATGAATAAATATATACGGTTACAGGCTGTCCGGTAAGTGTCTGGTTTAATAAAAAACAGAAGAAAAACATCAGATCTCTCAGATGCTCGATTCCTTCCAATGCATTATATACTTGCAGTGTGCCATGTTCACACCATACAAGTGGCGATGCAGTATGACATCATTGCAAGTATCTTACATAGAGCACATGAAAATAAATACATGGACTCTTAAGTAGTGGCACATCCCCAAGTCCCCAACTCAATGCATGTCAAATCAAAATTAGACTACATGATACAATTGCTTCGGCACATCCAAAACATAGCTTCCAAATCGTTCATGAATCGGCATCATACAAGTGCCGTATCAGGATTCCCACAAGAGTCGAATGAATAACTCACGACATCAACAACCAGGTTCCCAAATGATGAACTCACAGCATCAACACCAGGTTCCCAAATGTTCAAACCAACCAGACAGAAGACCCACTTCTTCATCCAACCATAGAAAATGCACTGTAAATGCCATGTACTCTGGCTATGACTTTCTGGTAAGTTAAAACACCGACATCGGCAGAGGAAGAGACAAATGCATGACTCAGTTATTTTAACATCAACACAAACACGACTGCTTGTTTACAGAGAAGATGCAGTTACTAACATCATTGCAAGCATCTTATATAGAGCACAGGAAAAAACACATGGAGTTGCACATCCCACAACTCACATGGACAGTCAAATCAAAATTATACATGATACAATCGTTTTGGTACATCCAAAACAGGCTTCCAAATTGTTCATGAATCATCACGAAACTAGAGTACACAGCCACCCCATAGGGCCCGATCTAAATAATATATACAGGAGATCTATCAACAATTCGCTCAAATGCACCACTCGATTCAGATTAGGACTCCTATGGGGGGCATAAATATAATGCACACAACATCAGATCGTATCACGGCAATCGTTTCCCTTATTATGACACCATGACAGTAATGAAAATCGACAGACCTAGAAGGTGATGAGGCTGGCAATCACGAGGAAGCCCACCAGGATGAGCAGCGCCTTGAGGTACACGTCGCCTGCTGCTGCTGCTGCTGCTGCCCATGCGGCGCATGCCGGGGAGCAGCATGGGCGTGTCCACCATGCCCGCCATGGAAAGCGTGTCCATGGCCGTGACCATATCCGTAGGGAAACCCGCTGGCTGCCCATATGCGGTCGCGTCGGGAACCCATGCACCTGGAAGCTGAGCAGCGGGAACAGGCCGCCGAACGCTGCCGAGAAGGTGTAGTTCCCCCACCGTGCATTGGCCAGTGGAACGCCTCCTCCACCGCCGCCCATGAACCAGGGTTGTTTGGGTTAGCATTGGGGAAGTGGTTGTTGGGGTCAGCCTGCGGGGCGGTGGCGGGCCTCTGCCCGGTCGGCCGGTGCGGGATATCGGCAGCCCCGCCGGGTGCATTGTTCTTGGACCTGGGGTCAACGCGGTCCTTGCCGCGGCCGTAGAGCGGGACGATCTTGTCCTCCTCGACGACGCCTTGCAGACGGGGCACTCGGGGGAATGCGAGTGGATGTGCAGCCACTTGTAGAGGCACGGCCAGCAGAAGAGGTGGCCGCAGAGCGTCACGATGGGCTCCTGCGGGAGCTCGAAGCATATGTTGCACTCGAAGCTGCCCCGCCGTCGCCCGCCACGCTGCTCCCGCTCGTGGACTCCCCGACGTTGGCCGCCATGCTGGGCGCACCGCTGAACCAACCACGACGAGCTGCAATCGATGAAAATTGTTCAATCATGAGTAACACAAACAGTAGGTAAGCTGAAAAAAAAGCAACAGCTTGTAAAATGCAGTTTTTCTTGCCGGAAAGATGTTCGCGAACAGTAGAGATAGTCGAGCTTCTAGTTCAAAAAGCGTTCATATACTAACTTGCTATCCACTATGGGTTGGCAGGGAAGGGTGCTAATTTTGTGTGCTCCGACGGGGTCAAATGAAATCAGTAATAAGCAAATCTCTTGTAACCGAGCTTTCACGGTGAACACAATATGGCAGGCGTTAGTTTCACCATGGATACTTGTAAATATATGCGGAGTGAGTCGAGGAACGATTCCACAACTCTTGAGGTGGCCATCAGTTCATTACATGAATACATTATGGCAGGATTTCGTTTCACCACGAATACTAGGGTATGCAGGGAAGGGCACCCACTGCGTGCTCAAATCCCTAGTAACTAAACCGACACGAAAGCGATGAGTTCTAGCTTCGCAATTAGTCGCAAATTTGCAGCACCGTACATCAGCCCTCATACATATAGAAGCTTGAATGAGAGCCATTAGCTTAGGAGGAATCATAACACAGAACTCTACCGTACGCCACATCAATAAATGAAAAATCCCCAACCAAAACTCTACCGCACGCAGGCGCAGGGACGAGATCTGAAGCTAGAACAGGGACAGAAGAGCTACTCCGACGGTATACTGCGACGGAGCAATAAGCTATACTGCCACCAAACAAAACCGGCAGCACAAGAGCTCGGGGAGGCGACGCCGCCGAGTCCAGCCAGAGAAACTCAATCCCCAAAGCAAGGCCGGCACGCACGCGCGGCGAAATCCGACGGAACCGACAGCTCAGGGGAGGCCATGCATGACGGAGGAATCGATTCCCCGCGCCGACAGATCGCGCGGCTCGATCCGAATCGGCAGGCGGGCCCCCGCGATCTGGCCGAGCTAGGCGCGCGGCGGGGAGAGGGAGTGGTACGAGGGAGCGGATCGCGGAGGGGGCTTACCGGCGGCCGGCTGGAGCGAGGAGACGACGACGACGCGCCTCCGGCGACAGAGACGAGATGCTTCGTCTTCTTCGTGGAGGAGGAGTAAAAGTCTACTACTAGCCGCTCGCTGCTCGTCGTGGTAAGTAGATTATAATATTAAAAACTCTTGCTTGGTCAAGGCGACTCGGACACGGACGGCCCACTTATCTTACGGCCCTATCGCCCCTCGTCTAGCCGGGCCTCGTGGGCCTCTCGTGATATCCATCCTTTTATCCATAAACTAAGCACGTCCTGGTTCAGCCTACTGGGATTTACAAAAGTTTTCACGGAGCTAAGTTGCTCATCTCATCTCAGGCAAGTTCGAATTTTGCGTTTAATATTTGTGGATGACTAAAGCTTCATTACATTTGACCTGATAGTCAAAAAAAAAAAAACGTTGTGTGATGCGCATTGGTTGACACGCACCTCCTATCAAGTTAGCTCTGTTAAGATATTTCTTAGATCATATGGTTTACGTATCTCTATCATGACAATGTATACATTATATAGTTCATATAGTTATCGGATTTAAAAAAATAATGTTGTGATCTAGCGTAATTCAAATGTATCAAGTATATGAGTTATGACTATATAAAAAATGCTACAACCAACGTTTTGCAATATATTATGTGGTTAACAATGGCATATAAGAAATATAAATTTTACACGTTAAGAGTGTAGCATTCCAAAAAAAAAGTATGAAAGTTTAATATAAATTATATTAACAGATAAATTGGTTAATATAAAAAAAATGCTACAACTGACATTCACTAGGATTAGGTAGTAAGCTGATGCAGTCTGAGCGGCATCATACGTCTCTCAATGTGATGCCGCTCAGACTGCATCAGCTCCGATACTCAATGTAGATCTTGTGACTCTCGGACAACTGCGTACAGCGCCGGGCTCGTTTCAGCTGCTCCGACGCTTGTGTTGGTTAAGCAATGGATTTGCAACAAGCAAAGCGTACTTGAGGCGTATTGTGCCCTAAAATTGGATCTTGACCGCCTCCATGATGTCCTGTTACCCGCGGTTGCGCAAGGGGCCGTCGTGGAGAATCAAGTTCTGCACTCCTTAGTGCTCATCAAGAAGATGGGGACGGAGTTGTATCGTTTGAAGAGGGACACATTAAAGGGTGTGATTCTCACGAAAACTAAATAACTCGGTTTGTCGTTGCAGGGTGATGACGCCGAGTGCTGGGCGGCGCTCATACTCTGCAGCAGTTTCAGAACCGGCGCAATAGATATAACGAGTTAATTGTTGAATTATTAGACACCAATATGGCGTTTTGAGTCTTAGTTGTGGGCTACTATATTTCTATTTCCATATGCTAATTTCCTATTTATGCTGTATATCTATTAATCATAAGTATATGGAGTTTTTTGGTTTTACTATCTAAGTTTCTATAGTCAATGTGGCTGAGATATTTTATCTCATTTACAAAGCTTCAGTAAGATTTGTGCAATGCTCCATATATCTGCTTAAACCAACATTAAATTTGTAGTGCAACATTTGTTGTGCAACAGCCAAGTTACATCAACACCCGAAGAGAAATATTTATAATGGGGAAATGGCTTAAACGTTGTATAGATAACCCAATTAAGTTTTTTCTATGAGAATGAAATACAACTTTGAGAGCGTTTAATAGGGCAGTATGTTAGGCCGGCCTAATAGATTCAGTCTACGTACAACATTAGCATGTGTCTATTTTTTTCATCATTCTTTCTGCTCTCTCTCCCCCGTCGTTGCATAGCTTCTATACTGAGCTCAATCCTCCGTCGCAAATGGTACCGATGTGAGTTTGTGTAGCTTCTCCTATTCGTCTTATTCTTCGTACTAATCGATGTTCGTTGGCTCCTCTCCCCCATTATGTCGGGTGGCGCAGAAGAAGGCAAGAGGGTTGAGGCAAGATTCGGAAGGCAGTAATCGCGGGCGTGAGAGGGGATCCGGTGCATGTGGAGAGAATCATGTGAAGAACATCGGATTTCGTGGGAGGTTTCTTTTTGCGCTGGAAAGAGTCTGTTAAACAACTATTAGGACAATGTGCTTTTCAGAGAAGCAACACATATATACTGAACTGATGCTAGTGAGTAGCGTCGGACTCACCGAACATTAGTATGTTGATTAAAAGATGGCGGAGTGGACACTTCGTTCCTAGCGTCAAATGCTTGTGCATGCACGCCTTGACGTCGGTTGCCTATGGAGTTTACTCTTCCTTTTAAACGCTCAATGCATGTTAACTGAACTGTGGGCCAAAATGCCTCTGAACTGTTGGCCAAAATGCCTCTGAACTGTGGCCCTATCTGTATCTCCCATCTTTCTTTCTTCCTCTCACCATTTCCATTCTTTGGTATCTCCGCCTGGACAGACCTCCGTCTCAGCCAGCTTTGTCAGCCCCATGCTGCCAGCATCTGCACAAGGCCAGGCGAACAGCAACCTACCACTCTCCTCAGTTCCCCAGCTCGCTCTCTTTCTCTGTCTCGATGATGCTCTCTCTTTCTCTCTCGATGACGCTCTCTGGTTGCCTGAACGGCCCCTTCCCTCCGGCTTGTGCACATCATCAGTTAAAGGTGGCGGGTCAGTAGATAGATTAACTAATATTAAAAACTCTTGCGCGCTCAAGGCGACTCGGACACGGACCGGCCCACTTCTCTTACGGCCCTATCGCTCGTCTAGCCGGGCCTCGTGGGCCTCTCGTGATATCCATCCTTTCATCCAAAAACTAGGCATGTCCTGGTTCAGCCTAGTGGGATTTACAAAAGTTTTCACAGAGCTAAGTTGCTCGTCTCAAGCAAGTTCGAATTGTTCTTTTAATATTTGTGTGACTAAAGTTTCACTAATGTGACCTAATCGTCAAACTTTTTTGGTTGTGTTATCCGAATTAGTCGACACACACCTCCTATCAAGTTTCTGATATTTGTTCCCGGTTGAGGAATTCGCTTGCCTTCTAACTTTACTTTCCACAAAGTAAATTCTATAAATTCCCCCAGCAACGTGCGGGGTAGCATCTATAGTGTTTATAAATGTGCTTACCTAATGATAGACCAAACACAGCTCTATTAAGATATTTGTTAGATCATATGGTTTATATATATATGTATCATCAATATGTATACATTATATAGTTATCGGAACTTTATTGATGAAGAACAATGTGATATAAAGTAATGTTTTCATCTAGCATAACGCAAATGTATCAGCTATATGAGTTATAAGTATATATAATGCTACGACTAACATATAGCAATGTTTTATGTGGTTAACAATGGCAAATAAGAAAGCCTCAAAAAAAAATATACACGTTAAGAGTGTAGCATGCCAAAAAAAAACTATGAAAGTTCAATATAAATTATATTAACAGATCAATTGGTTAGCATAAAAAATGTTACAACTAACGTTCACTACGATTAGGTAGTAAGCTGGTGCAGTCTGAGCGGCATCATACGGCTCTTAGATTTACGATCATAGCATTCTCAGCGTTTAACGATGAAAGTATCAAACACAAACTTGACATCATCAGGAATACCTTCAGGCATTCACCATATTAGAACACATCCTATCCGGATAACGAACCTTTGCTTCTGTGTATGGAATTAACTTGACACTTTTTGCTTGCTCCAACAATCAAAATCAGCAATCTTGAAAAAAGACCTTGAAATGATCTGTGATGCTTCTATGTTCGCTTGAGAATTACCTCCTAGAACAACATCTCTACTACGTCACAACGTACCTTTGTAGGAGGCTGCAAAATCCTTTCGGGCCGACCGAAGAGTTATATGGCGACTGTATCTGACTAGAGCTAGTTAGTACTCCCTTTGTACAGCTTGCTAAAACGTCTTATATTATATTACAGAGGGAGTAGTAGTTAATCATCTTAGGAACGAGGGACACTTGTAAATATATATATATATAATTTACCTATATATATATATATACGATAGCACATGTGGGGAATTAGCTAGCTAGAACACTTTGTTGCTAATCGAGTACAGTGTTGGTTGGCTGCCTAGGCGAGAAAACATTTACGATGAAGAGTGCGCTGAGACCGTACCCTCGGGTCAAGGTTCACATGATGGTCTAAGGATGGCAATGGGTAGGGTATGGGGCGGGTAGAGCAATACCATACCCATACCCGTGTAGTCAATGGGTACAAAACTGTACCCATACCCGTACCCACGGGTATGAGACTTTACCCGTACCCATACCCGGTGTGTACCCGTTGATTACCCAACGGGTAGAGCAAATAGTACACATGTTATACATAATTTTACATTCATCGATAACACATTTATAAAGATAAAACATTTATCTCAACTCAATAACATATATTTGAGTACATGACAATTATCTCAACTCAAGTTGACAATTGATGACAACTTTATCAATAAATGTTGGACCTCCACAGGTTAAGTACATAAACGGGCAGGGTATGGGTATACCCACGGGTATAAGGTTATACCCGTGCCCTACCCACGACTTAATGGGTAGGGTATGGGTACTACCCATGGGTATAAAATTATGCCCATACCCTACCCACGCGGGTATGGTACCCGCCGTACCCATGGGTAAAATTGCCATCCTTACGATGGTCCATGTTCTAGCCGTGTCCAAAATCCAAATTAGCGTTCAAATTGATTAGTCTAACTTGTGCATTTGGCTGATTAATCCAACTTGTGCATTTGGCTTCTAATAGTCATCATGCCATACCTCATGAATGGACGGAATCGTACATGACAAACGAACGAACGAACGAACATGCTCCATTCCATTTGGCCAGCCCCTCCTATATATACATCCCTCCATCACTTCTCCATCCATCATTCAACAACACTATCTCGGTTAGTAGCCTAATTTAACCTAGGTAGGATCCATGTCAGGGGGATCTGCTAAAGGCGTGGGAGGTAGGGGAGGCGGTGTGGGGGGCACCAAAACCTTCAGCGCTGGTAGGGGAGCATTGACGGCAAAGGGAGCATTCAGAGGAGGCAGAGGACCGGCTGGAGGTGGTGCACGGGGCAGGGGATGAGCGCCGGCAACCAGGCTAGGAGCGACAACCACCAAACCGCCGTCTAGCAACCGACCCGTTGTACTAAATAAGTCGAGCTACGTTGCGGAAATAAAGAGGGAAACAATTTTATGGAAACTACAATATATGTATTAGCACTTTTATTTGTATCACAGTGAAATAAAAATGCCTTCTCGGTTACAATAACAGGGTACGCGCGTCTTGTCTCTTATATATAAGAATTCATTTTATTTGTATCGCAGGGAAATAAAAATGCCTTCTCGGTTACAATAATAGGGTACGTCTTGTCTCTTATATATAAGAATTCATTTTACACGAGATGTTTTGATTTATGTGATTGGAATCCGTTTAAAAATTCAGTGATTTGCTCGTACCACATTATTCAAGAATGTTGTCATGTTAGAAAAAATCTCATGTTTCTTTTGCAATGATCATTTTTGTTGAATTTCCGTGAGTGTAAAAATATCATATTTTTTCATGTCAATGTTCTAACATATTTGTTAGTTTTTTTAAAAGGAATGCCTAGTACGTTCTATTCAGTTGATAAAATAGTTACATCGTTTGTTACATCAAGCAAGATAAACCCTGGAGGTTCACCATCCCATACTAGGAATTCTTTCTATGTATAGGCTCAGGCCATCTTCGCTAGATAGACTGTGCGTTTTTTTTTTGTTTGCGAAAAGGCCAACCGATCTATTGATTATCAGCAACAGTACAAAGAATCCCAAAAGTAATAAAAACTACAAATAGGTCTTCAGACCACCTAGCGATGACTACAAGCAGTGAAGCGAGCCGAAGACGCGCCGCCGTCCATACCCCTCCCTCACTGGAGCCGAGCAAAGCTTGTCGTAGATCTTATTGTAGTAGACAGACGGAAAGTCGTCGTGGTAAGGCCCTGAAGGACCAACGCAGAAGCACAGCAACCATGTCGATCATGGTTTGCAGGAGGGACTGGGCCAACCTCACGGCCGGGCCAGCCGGCCTGATCGCCGAGCGCGTCCTGGCGGACGATGTCGCCGGCTACTTACGCTTACGCGCGGTGTGCGGCTTGTGGCGGCCATCCGCCCCGTCCCCGCAAGCGCATCACATCTTAGACCGCCGGTTCCACCCCTGCCAGTGGATTAAACTCCTCGAGCCGGGTTATGCCACTCGCCGGCTAAAGTTTCTAAACATCTCGACCGGGGAGCGCATACATGTGGATCTCACAGGGTGTCTGCGGAACAACTTCGTGCTCGCGCACACCTACGATGGCCTCATCATGTTATGCGAAAAGGGCAGTGGCGCGGTTCGACTCCTCAACCCGCTTACCCAGCAGCTCGCCACCCTCCCCAACGCCACCTCGCTTGGGTTACAGAAATTGATGGAATCGCCGCCGCTCATTGCCGGCCTTGCTGACTGCTCAACGCTAGCGCTGCCCTTGGACGACTATCAGCTAGCCATCGCCAAGCCCGGTGTAGAGCGGTGGAGCCGTTGTGCGATGCCTTACAATTACACAACTTTTTCGTTTGCTAATCGCTTCTATTGCTTCAACCGGAAGGGCCTCATGGTGGTGGATAGCACTGGCCAGCCGCCGCAGCTGGTGATGGTGGTCAAGCTTGAGTAAGATTTCTTTGGGGCATACGAACACTGGAATCTAGTAGATAACGACGGCGAATTGATTTTGGTGCGTCGGAGCTATGGTCTAAATCATCCTCGCAAGTATAAGGTGTACCTGGTGGATTTGGACGCGGGCAAGTTGGTGCCCATGCCCGGCTTGCATGGTCGAGCCTTGTTCCTCTACCACAGTCACGAGGTGGGCCATGGCCGTGGCCTATCGGTGCATGTCGGGCTTTCCCCGTCCATCAGCGCTGACACAGTTTACGAGTGCCTTGACAGAAGCGGTGACCATCAGCCAAGAATTGAAGCCTATGATCTACGGCGGGAGGACTGGATCAATCATGACTTCTGCCCTCGCCGACGCCGGGGAAGCATTGTAGATTATTTATCACGCTATGTCTGCCCTTTAAAGGGTATTGCAGTTGAGATTCCCACTCCTCCAAGTCGCAGTGTCGCGGCTGTTGCTGCCGCAGGTCCACGGATGCGGAAGGCCAACCCAAAAGTGATTGGGAACGAGTGGGTCAAGTAGTACATATACAAGAACCAAATGTATTGCTATGGAAGATTAACACACACGTACTTTTCTTGAAAGTATTTACGTGTAACCGATCCCCAATTTCATGAAATCCCGGTCCATATAGTTGCTAGCTAAAATAGGAATGTGTAAGGACGACACGTCGGTGCAAGTCTTCTTTTCATAGCAGAAGTACCTGGGTTGTCGAAACAGGGAGAAGAACATAAAGAGTAGAAGAGAGATGAGTGGTGTATTTTGACGAGTGGTGTAATTTCTGGAGAAAGCGTCCCCAGTAGAGTACTGTAATGTAATTCCGTTTTACATTTTCCTGATGGTTATGTTCTAGGTGGAGTTCTGATAGTGGTTCTTGTGTTGTCTCTGAGGTAGAAAAAAAGACAGTAGCGGCTGTCCGTATGGTGGTGGTGGATGGATGGTCGTGAACCTGAACCTTCGGACGCGTTTGGTAGGGTTCAGCAAAATCTCGTATCTTTGAGGGCAGGCTCTAGGGGCAGTGTTGAGTAAAGCCACCCCTAAAACCATGTTGTCCGTCTTGTTTGGTCGCTCGCATCGCATGAGTGGGCAAGTTTGGTGCTCTACGTTTGGTAGCCTGCAGCAACGCCCAAACGGCTTGCTTGCTGCAGTGTGCCGTGTTTGGTTGCAAGCGACACCACGGTGGACGACATCAGAAATACGCAATTGCAGTTCATCCATAATTTAGCCCTAGCTAATTCGAATGGCAATTGCAGTTCCTCCATATATAATACAGCCCTAACTAGTACGAATGGTTTAGTAGCACTGATATTACAGACGGGTAGATAGTTTGGGGAGGGGGAGGGGTGTGATAGTTCACAATTCATCATCTTCTTCTTCATGGTCCTCTTCTTCTTCACGGTGATGCTTCATCTTCAGATCCTGGTGTTACCTATGTCCGCCCACATTTGTTCAGCCCACTCCATTCCCTTGCTCTTCCAAGCTTTATTGTCGTCAGCGGCGACACCATGGCCTTGATCAATGTCATCTGGTGTGACATCCTCCTCATCTGGGACATGCTCATCAAAACCCCAACACAGGATCCATTTGTGTAGAATACAACATGCAAGGACTAGCTTCACTTGGATCATTGTGCATGGTTTAGAAAAAAACATACCCATGGAGAGGGGGGCATGTGCCTCCCCCGAGAGATGTCACCCTTTACACTAGTAGCCATAAGTGGATCATTTTGTATGGCACCATATGAAGTTCAGGTGTAACAGAATGACATTCTAGAGTGTATGAAGATCGATACTCCTTTCTCAAAATGTAACGTACTAACCAAAATTTTAGATTCTTGATCTGGCCGCTATGGAGCTATATCTGACATAGGCCGCCAGTGGCGGCGCTAGGTGTATTCACCTATATTCATCTTAATACCCGTGATTTTGAGCAGGTGTCGGCCGCCATGAACTGACGAGTCAAACAGATCGAGCAAAGACAGGGAATCCTCGCCCCTTGCTGCTGCTGCCTGTCGCAGGGGAGAGATGAGGCGAGCGAAGGGAGGAGTGCGGCGGCTCGAGAACAGAGCAGAGAATCGAGCAGGTGCCGGCCGCCACGAACTGACGACCTTCTTTATTCAAAAAAAAACTACACTACCTACTTTGTCGGTCACTTTTGTAGAGTTATTTGCATTACATGTCAATATATTTCCACCTTTCAATCAGCTAGACAGCTAGAATATTTAAACAGAAGGAATAATTTGTTTAGCTGATGCGCTAGCTCTTACTCAGCACAACGGTGCTGTTACTGGATCATGTTGCAAATTATTATGCGAATAGTTATCAATTGGCTATAAGAAAGTATGTTTCTCGAGGAAACTATTCTTTAAAAAAATTGAGGGGAATCTGCTAGCCAAAGTTTGTAGCCTGATTTTGCCTAAGTAGGATCGATGCCAGGAGAATCCGCTAAAGGTGTGAGAGAGAGGGGAAACGGTGTGGAGGGCATCAAAACCTTCACCGATGTTAGGGGAGCGTTAGCGGCCAGGCGAGTGCTCAGATGGGGCGGAGGACCGGCAGGAGGTGGTGCACACGATATATAGGGGGGTGAGCGCCGGACAACCACCACACCACCATCTAGCAACAGACCCAGCTCTACTAAGTAAGTCGAGCTAAGTTGTGGAAATAAAAATTCCTTCTCGATTACAATTACGTCCTGTCTCCTGTATATATCAATTTGTTTTACACGGGATGTTTTGATTTATATAACTGCAGTCCGCTTGAAAATTCAGTGATTTCCTGGCACCGCATTAGTAAAAAAACTCATGTCAGAAAATCTCATGTTTCTTTTCCAATGATCATCTTTGTTGTGTTTCCATCCGTGTAAAAATCTCAAACTTTTCCATGTCAACGCAAGGAGAATAATTGTTTGTAACAAAAGATAGATAGACTGCGTTTTAATTGTGTTTCCGTCCGTGCCACTTCTTAGTAGTCAGGCAAGTTTCATGTGTTACGCACGTCGGTTTCAAACAAATTTAGGTGCTCGTCTTCTTGCATGCTCGTTGGATAGCTGCTGCAGGAGTAGGAAATCGCAATGCAAAAGAACAGAGGAAAAAACGGCAAGGACGCCGGCTTTCACGTACCGACGTATGATGGGATCAGAATCGGTGGCTTCGAATTAATCGCGCGGAGAAACGATTGTGCGTTTTGGTTGAAGACCCGCGACGCCACTTAAAAAAATATATAAAAAAAACCCTAGGATCAAAGCCACGCAGCAGAACATGACGGCGGCTGCCATAACGGTCGCCGGAACGCGCTCCCGCCGTGGACAGCGCGCGCTGTCCGCAACGACGGCCACCCACAAGTATATGTAGATTTTCTGTTTCACTCGATCCGTGTCGAACGAACTCTCTCATCCATCCATGTCGATTGTGGCACCCAGCCGGCCTGATCGCCGAGCGCGTCCTCGCGGACGATGTCGCCGGCTACCTACGCTTGCGTGCGCTGCGCGGCTCGTGGCGGCGATCCGCCCCGTCCCCGCAAGCGCATCACATCTTAGACCGCCGGTTCCACCCTCGCCAGTGAATTAATCTCCTCGAGCCGGGTTATGCCACCCGCCGGCTAAAGTTTCTAAACATCTCGACCGGGGAGCACATACAGGTGGATCTCCCAGGGTGTCTCCGGAACCACTTCGTGCTCGCGCACACCTATGCTGGCCTCATCCTGCTATGTGAAAAGGGCAGTGGCGCGGTCCGACTCCTCAACCCGCTTACCCAGCAGCTCGCCACCCTCCCCAGCGCCACCTCGCTTGGGTCGTTAGAGAAATTGGTGGAATCACTGCCGCTCAGCGCCGGCCACCTCGCTGCCAGCTCAACGCTAACGCTGCGCTTGGACCGCTATGAGCTAGCCGTCGCCAAGCCCGATGGTGACTCGCAGTGGACCGATGTGCCATGCCTTACGATTACTCAATCTTGTCGTTTGCAAATCGCTTCTATTGCTTTAACAGGGAGGGCCTCATGGTGATGGATAGTGCTGGCCAGCAGCTGCGGCTACTGATGGCGGTCAAGATGGACAGAGATTTCTTTCGGTCATACCAATACTGGCATCTACTAGTAGACAATGGCGGCGAGCTGGTTTTGGTTCGCCGGAACTATGGTGTGAACAACCCTCGCAAGTACGAGTTGTACATGGTGGATCTAGACGCGGGCAAGATGGTCCCCATGCTCGGGCTGCATGGTCGAGCCCTGTTCGTCTGCCATAGTGACGGGTCAGGCAGTGGCTGTGGCCGTGCCCTATCGGTGGACGCCGGGTTGTCCCGTCCATTAGGGCACCTCCAACGGGCAGACGCATACGGACACAAAAATATGTCCCTTTTTGTCCGTTTGAGGATGGTTCGCGGACAAATTTTGTGTCCTGCCCGGTTTGAGGCGAGGGTGCACCCAACGGTACCGCGCAAATCGTCCATTGATTGGCCGAGTACTAGTAGTACCAAGCCCGAGCGGAGGCCGCCGTCGGCACTGCCTCGCCCGATGTGGCCGCCGGCGGCCCGCGCCGGTACCCACCGGCGAGGCGTCGCTGGGGCGGCACCTGGCGCGCCGGCTCGTGCAGGTAGGCGTCGGCGACGTCTTCGCCGTCCCCGGGGACTTCAACCTCACGCTGCTCGACCACCTCGTCGCCGAGCCCGGGCTCCGCCTCGTCAGCTGTTGCAACGAGCTCAACGCGGGCTACGCGGCCGACGGCTACGCGCGCGCCCGCGGCGTCGGCGCCTGCGCCGTCACCTTCACCGTCGGCGGCCTCATCGTCCTCAACGCCATCGCCGGCGCCTACAGCGAGAACCTCCCCGTCATCTGCATCGCCGGCGGGCCCAACTCCAACGACTACGGCACCAACCGCATCCTCCACCACACCATCGGCGTCCCCGACTTCTCCCAGGAGCTCCGCTCGAACTAGCACCATTAATCAATCCTCTGCCAAAATACATAGTACTAGTACTAATCAATCCTCTGCCAAAATTAGCTAGCACATACGGGATGCGAGTCTCGGCCGAGACTGGAGCGGAGCGCGAGTGCTGATGCAGCTGGTGCCTGGTGTAGGCGACGACCACGAGCTCTCCTCCATCCTCATCCAGATCTGACTTCGCCCGCGCAGGCGAGCACGCCGCCGGTACCCATCATGGCGGCACTCGTCCTCGAGAGGAGCGGCGGCGCGCCGATACGGCGCTCCTGGACGGGGCCAGCGGCTCTAGGCGTCGGACGGCGAGCTCTGCATCGGGAGGAGTGGGGGGCACGGGTGGAGAAGAAAGAGAAAATGAAAAGAGAGAGAAGTAGCGAGGGGTTTGTTTCGCTGGCAGCTGGGCCAGACCGGACACGCGAGGAGGACAAAGCGGACCATCGGACAGTCCGCGCTCGACCAAACGCGGACCAAAGTTGGGCCAGCTTTGGTACAGAACGGACAGTCCGCCCGGACAAATATCTTTATGCGCCAGCCCGTTGGAGCACCTGCAATGTCCGTTCGGACAAAAACGGACTGGGCTGGTCCGTTTGCGCCAGCCCGTTGTAGATGCCCTTAGTGCTGACACAGTTTACGAGTGTCATCATAGAGATGGTGTCCGCCGGCCAAGAATTGAAGCCTACCATCTATGGCGCGAGGACTGGATCAATCTTAACTTTTGCGCCAACCGGCGCCAGGGCAGCATAGTAGACTATTTATCGCGCTACGTCTGCCCTTCAAAGGATATTGTGGTTCCCGCACCACAATGTAGCAGTGTCGGGGCTGCAGGTTCACGGAAGCGGAAGGCCAACCCAAAGGTGATTGGCAACGAGTGGGTCAACTAGTGCAAGAACCAAATAGCTAGGCCAGCCCTGTGTGTCTCCGTCTTGTTCCACAGCGAGCCGACGGCGAGGTTGTCGGGTGTGTCTCCGACGTGTTCCGCGGCGAGCCGACGGCGATGGTGTGTGCTGCGTCCTGTAAAGGCTGCGTCTTCTCCTCCGGTGCCGGCGCGGTGAGTGTCTCTGTCCTGAGGACGACGGTGTGGTCGTCGTGTTCCGCGGCGAGCGGAAGGCAAGTCGATGGCATGGTGAGTGTCTCCGTCATGAGGTCGTGCCTGTAGCGGTCACTCGAGAAGCCCCTTTGTCCCTGCCAACATCCAAAGATCGGCTTCATTTAGGATGTCTTTTCCTGGGCGATGAAAACTTTGACGTAAACATGGGAACCAAACTTTTCTTTCAGATAGGGTAGAGGTAGATAGATAGATAGATAGATAGATAGGAGAGAATAGGAGAGAGGAGAGAAGTGAAGACCTGCGACGCCACTTAAAAATAAAATTAAAAAAAACCTAGGATCAAAACCACGCAGCATCACGGCCACTTCACTGGCGGCGGCGGTGACACGCCGCATCATGGCGCGCGACAGTTCCCTGAAGACGGGCTCGACGCGGACCAGGTGATCTCCTCGGCCCATGAAACTTCTTCGCTTCCCAACTCGCCCGCTACCCTATCCGTTCCTGACGTTCCTTCCTCTCCTCCCCCTATCCTCCTGCTGCAGTGGTACGACACCCTCTCCACGCCGCCCACGCCTCTGGTCGCCATCGATGACGACGTCCCGCGCTCTGCCGTCCCCCTGCTCTCCGCTGGTGGCCGTGACGCGGCCGCCTCTGCTATGGCAGGGGCCATCTCCGCCGTGGCCTTCGCCACTCTCGGGGACGAGCACGAGTCCGACGCCCGCAAGCGTCGCGCCCGTCGCAAGCGGGCCTCCGACTCTGCCTTCAAGGCCAGACGCAGCTCCCGCCTCGCCTCCAAAGAGGCGCCACTCTTCACGGACATGCTGACCAAGGCCAAGAACGCCAAGGCCAGCCGCTTCGACTGCTCCAAGGGCTCGCCGCGTTTCCGCGCGGCGGCGGCGGGAATCGACCTCGACGGCACTCTGTCCGGTCCCATCCCCGTGCGCAAGCTCAAGGCCCTCGGTGTCCCCTGCGGTGTTGACCCCGCTGCTCTGGACGCTGAGGCCGGGGTGCCTCATCGGCGCCATGATCGACCTCTGCTCCTCCGGGCTTTTGCTTCACCGTGGTGTCTCCGCTGTTTCATTATGTTATTAAACTTTGATTTTCGTTTTGGTTCCTGGAACCTCCGAGGTCTTGGTGACGATGATAAGTGCAAAGTGGTCAATGCGGATGTAGCTAACCTGCGGCTTCATTTCCTCGCGATCCAGGAAACTAAGCTCCCCGCCCTCTCTGTCTCTAAAGCTAACTCGTTCCTTCCTCCCAATCTCCGCTCTTACGCCCACATCGACTCCTCTGGCTCCTCTGGCGGAATTATTTCGGCTTGGGACCAAAGCACTTCTCCCACGCTAACACCTTCATCTCCGATTATGCGCTTTCCACTGACCTAACGACTACTGCGGATGGGATCCGTTTTAGAGTCACCAACGTTTACGCTCCCTGCACCCATGCGCTTAAGGCTGACTTCCTCCAAAAACTCCCCTCACATGACCCTGGTGACGACACCCCTGGATCATCTGTGGGGATTTTAACCTTTGCCGCGATGCCGCTGACCGAAACAACGACAACCTTAACCAGAACGAGGCCGACATGTTTAACGACTGCATCCACTCTCTCTGTCTTGTCGAGCTCCCCCTCCGTGATAGGCTCTACACCTGGTCTAACAGGAGGGCGACCCCCACTCTGGTTCGTCTCGACCGCTTCCTGATAAACAATGCCTGGAACTTCCTTTTCCCTTCATCCTCTCTTTCCTCTCACTCCCGAGACACTAGTGACCATGTCCCCCTGATCGCCACTATCTCCTCTAAAATCCCCCGATCCTGCATTTTCCGTTACGACCGCTCTTGGGCGCTTCATGACGGGTTCTGTAGGGGGATCGCTCGTCTGGACCTCTTCCCACCGTCCTGACGCTACGGCTCGGCTTGTTTGTCGCCTCCGTGTCTGCCGCATTTTCTGCAAGCGGTGGACGAAGAACTCCAACCACTTTGCCCAGAGAGAGACTGATGCCCGCCTTCTTATCACCCTGCTGGACCTTGTCGAAGAAAAACGCCCGCTTTTTCCCCTGGAATGCCGCCTCCGCTCCCTGACGGTAGACGCCCTGCATCTTTCCATCAGAGAGCGATGGATGTACTGGCACACGCGCTCCAAGGTTCGCTACGCTCTGGAAGGGGATGAAAACTCTGGGTACTTCCATGGTCTTGCCTCCTGCAAGCGTCGGAAAAACTCTATCCCAGTCCTCCTCATCAACGGCGTCGAGCACACTGACCATGTTGCGAAAGCTGACATCCTTGCCACCTTTTTCCGTGGCCTTCTCGGGACCGCTACCCCTGCACCTGGAACTTCGACCTGGCCGACCTCTACCCTGCCCTCACGCTGCCCCCAACCTTTCCGCCCCCTTCTCGCCCACCGAGATCACTGACGCGCTCTTCGCCATGAACAAGAACTCCAGCCCGGGGCCCGATGGCTTCGGTCCGAGTTTTTTTTCCAAGTTTTGGTCTGTGCTCTCTCCTGATGTGATTGCCATTGTCGACGACTTCTTTAACCACACGATCGACCTTACCAGGATCAACAGGGCCCACCTTGTTCTTCTTCCCAAATTTGAAGCCGCCCAAACTCCCGGAGATTTCCGACCCATCTCCCTGCAAAATTGTATCGTCAAAATCATCACTAAGGCTCTCACCACTCGCCTCCAATCTTCCATCCACGCCTTGGTTGACCCCGACCAAACGGGGTTTTTATCCGGGCGCCGCATCTCCGAAAACATTATCTACGCCGCCGACCTCGTCAGGTGCTGTCACGCCAGGAAAGTGCCTACCCTTGTCTTCAAGATCGACTTCCGCAAAGCCTTCGACTCGGTCAACTGGGACAGCCTTATCCTCATCCTCCGTGCTCGCGGCTTCGATGACCGCTGGTGTCATTGGATGCGTTCCATCCTCGACACTGGACACACCGCCATTGTTCTCAACGGTGTTCCGGGGCCCTGGATTCGGTGCAAGAATGGGCTCCGGCAAGGCGATGCCCTGTCCCCCTACCTCTTCATCATTGTTGCCGACGTCCTCCAGAAGATGATCCGCTCCGCTTCCCTTCGTGGACTTCTGAGACACCCTCTGGAAGACTCCTCCCATCCTCCTGTTCTCCAGTACGCCGACGATACCCTGATCCTCTGCCGTGGAGATATCGACAACGCCACCAACCTTAAGCGGATTCTCGATGACTTTGCTGCTGCCACAGGACTCGCGATCAACTTCCACAAATCTTGCTACATCCCCATGCACACCGACAGCACTCTTGCATCAGCCATCGCGTCCATTCTCGGCTGCCCCATTTCTTCTTTCCCCCAGCCCTACCTCGGCCTTCCCCTATCCCCCACAAAACTTCCGCTTTCAGCTTATTCCTCGCTCATCTCTTCTTTCGACCGTAGACTCTCCGGGTGGAGTGCCATGCTGCTCTCTTCCGGAGGACGCCTGGTCCTCTGCAACGCTGTTCTTAACAACCTTGCCACTTACTTTATGTGCTCCTTCCTGCTTCCCCGTGGTGTGATTGAGGCGATTGACAAGCGGAGACGTGCTTTTTTCTGGACGGGTAAGGACACTTGCTCCGGGGCCCGCTGCCTAATCGCTTGGGACAAGGTTTTTTTTCTGTGCAGGCAGGTGGCTTCGGGATGAGGGACCTCCAACGGCAAAACACTGCGCTCCTGATGAACTTCGTCCACAAGCTCCACCAAAACGAGGATCTCCCGTGGAAGGACTGGTTCTTCCGCCAAGCCGGCTCCGACCTTGGCGTCGCCTCTCCACGACCCTCCTTCATCGACAACATTGTTACCCACTGCCTCCCACTTTACCGCTCACTCACCAGCTGCACCGTCCATGACGGGCGTCACGTCTCTTTTTGGCTTGACAGGTGGCTCCCTGGAGCTACCCTCCACGTCAGGTACCCTGCTTTGTTCTCCCATTGCACCAGGCCTCACATCTCCGTGTCTGCGGTCTCCTCCGACGGACTGCCTCTCCAGCCCCGGCTATCGACTGCTGCGGCTTGCGAGCTTCGCGACATCCAGCACATCATCGACGGTGTGTTGCTCGACACTCTCGAGGACGAGAGACGCATGGCGTGGGGGCCCGACACCGCCGTCACCTCCCGCTCCTTCTACCGCGCCATGGCCACCGGTGGCCAGCTCGACGCCTCCGCCATCATCTCTTGGGGATCCCGCCTCCCCTCCAAGATCAAGATCTTCTGCCACCTCGCCGACGCCAGCCGCCTCAGCTCGCGCGCAAACCTTCACCACAAAGGTTGTGCGCCTTCCGACGCCTGCGAGCGATGCCGAGACGCCGAGACCTGCTGCCACATCTTCTTCGACTGCCCCGTTTCCCGCGACACTTGGACGAGGCTAGGGGTCGCGACCACACCGACCGCCTCGCTGTGGGATATTCAGTGCCCGGCCGCCCTCGCTCTTCGACTCGACGTGTGGCGCTTAGGGGTGGCGGCCACCTTGTGGAACCTATGGAAGGCCCGCAACGACGCCACCTTCAACGCAAAGTCTACCACACCTCCCGAGATCCTCCGCCGTGCCGCCGATGACATCGATCTTTGGGGACACCGCTACCCGCAGGCGGCCCGCCCCGATATTGACACTGTCCGCGCCTACATTCATAGTTGTTCTTTATGATTCTTGCTTTGTCGGACTCTCCGACGATGATGTAACTCTCCCCCCTGCCCCTGTTTTTCTGATCAAAACTTTGTATGCGTTGTGCGGTTGATGCCCCTTTGGTGGGCGTTTACTTCGAGTTATATAACAACCGGTGGGGAATTCTCTTCCCCCCGGCAATCTCGAAAAAAAAAACCACGCACCAGAACATGGCGGCGGCTGCCATGACGGTCGCCGGAACGCGCTCCCGCCGTGGACAGCGCGCGCTTTCCGCAACGACGGCCACCCAGACCAACTGGTACGTATATGTAGATTTTCGGTTTCACTCGATCCGTGTCGAACGAACTCTCTCATCCATCCGTTCTTAATATATATGGCCCAGGCGGTGAAACCCTACTCACTCTTCTCCCTCAATCGTAGTAGACTCGCTCATAAGAGGGGGACATGTGCCCCCCCCCCCCCTTGGCCACATGGCCATAGCTCTCTGGGCCTCAGCGCAAAACATAGACATATAATACTGAGGTAGAGGAAGAACATATTGATGTTAATTTGAATAATTCACCTGGTGCGGATGTTGTTCAATCTTTTCGGTCTGGTATTCTTTTATACATGCCGTCTCACACAATATTCTTTTATACATGAAATCCACGAAATATATTCTGGTATATCTCTAATTATTATAGAGATATGGTTCAAATCACCTAAATATACAGAAACAAATAATAAAAGCATTAATATGGAATATAATATCAAGATCGACTAGATTCTCTAATATTTTCTTCTGAGGACAGATCCTCCAAGTGAGAGTGCGAGTACAAGGAGGTGTTTTGTGCTTGATCGTTCCTCCATTTAAATACCACCATAAGGTCATAGTTTGAATATTCAAACAGAAGGAATATAGAGTTGTAGTAGCATAAGGAAATAGTAAACCACTCATCATGGAACTTATCCAGAGCAATACAAGGGCTCTATGCTTGTTAGTCCTTTTGATGATTTCTACCGTGTTATTGTCATGTGATGCGGCCAGGACAAATAAAGGTGAAACCCTAGTCGCTCTTCTCCCTCGATCGCAGTAGGCTCGCTCATAAGAGAAATGACAATGAGCTCAAGCCAAGGTGTTCTCTTCCCGTGCCACGAGGAGGATGAGGAAGGTTCTAGAATGGAAATGACCATACAGAGGGGGACATGTGCCCCCCCCCCCCCCCCCCCCCCAACAGTTAACTACCTCCTCTTCACTGCTACTGATGCCAATTGTTTTGGCCTGTTCAATTCTGCTGCTGCTTGCGAAAAAAGAGCACACGGATAATTCCATGATTCCAGCCTCAGTTCCGGTGACAAGAAAACACCCTTTCAAAAATTTTAGTAGTTACGACTGTAGTCATCTTCTTGAGTAGTACCAAATTAGTGTTTCGCGCCTCCTTTTTTTATTTCACATAAGGAACAAATTGTATTCTACAAATGCAAAGATCATGTAGGGAGGCCCTATCATGATAATGATTCACCTCCTTCACCAGCTTTTGCTTCCTCTGGTTATCTGCTCACGACTGCCCGGGCAGCGGTCGCCGCATTGGTGATGGTGGGGAAGTTTTTTATTGCACGAGCGTTCTGAGTGGTGTCCTCCGTCCACATCATGGGAGACTCAACAAACGTGTGACAATGAGACATCATTGTTGAAGCCAATAATAAGTTTATTTAAGATACGTAATTTAATAATATATGCATATGGTATCTAAGAGTACTAATAATTCAAATATGGAATTTTTTTAAGCCATTTAAAAACAAGTCGTCTCACACAATCTTCTTTTATACATGAAATCCACAAATATATTCTGGTATATCTCTAATTATTATAGAGATATGGTTGACATCACCTAAATATACAGAAACAAAGGATGAAAGCATTAATATGGAATATAATATCAAGATCGCTAGATTCTCTAATATTTTCTTTTGAGGAAAGATCCTCCAAGTGAGAGTGCGAGTACAAGGAGGTGTTTTGTGCTTGATCGTTCCTCCATTTAAATACCATCATAAGGTCATAGTTTGAAAAATATTCAAGCTGAAGGAATATAGAGTTGTCGTAGCATAAGGAAATAGTAAACCACTCATCATGGAACTTATCCAGAGCAATACAAGGGTTCTATGCTTGTTAGTCCTTTTGATGATTTCTACCGTGTTATTGTCATGTGATGCGGCCAGGACAAATAAAGGTACGCTTTTTTTTTGTATGAGGCAAGTTTTATACTCCCTCCGTTTTTAGATATAGGGTGCCTAAGGTTTTTGCACGAATATTAAGACCCCAGTATTTTACATGTGGCGGACAATTTCCTCTTGAAAATGATCGAGAGAAAAGAGTCCTTATTAGCCACAAACTGAAAACAATCCGTCAAATTGCTTCGTTCCAGATTGTGACTCGTTTTTTGACGGGTAAAATTGTCGATAAAATCATAATACACCTTATATTTTGAATATTTTTCTCAAAAGCTTAGCCACCTTATATCAGGAAACGGAGGGAGTATAATATATGAGCACACCATGGTTATTCAGTAAATCTCGAGTAACTCATGTCATTTGTACTACATATGCTAATACTGACGGGATGCTAACTTTGTTGTGTGTAGGTATCGATCTTATGGAAGACATTTGCACACCTTTCAAAGCATGTGATTTCGGAAAACAACCGCCACCACAATACTCAACTTTTATGTGCCAGATTAACTGCCAACATAGGGGTTTCAATTTCTATAAGAGCTACTGCTCAAGTATTTACTGTTGTTGTCCAATTATTTGACAGTGCCAGGAAAGTGGTTGATACTATGTATTATCATTTGTCAAATTTTTGTGCCTGTAAGATCAGGTGAATTTGAATAAACTATACAAGCTGATTCTGGATTGACTATGCAACTTCATGATTGAAATTGTAATTTAAGTCTGCTTTGCACGGAAACGGAGCTTTGTTAATTCAGACATATGCACGAATTTCTTATAACTGTTTCGAAGGTGTGCAGATGTCTGCACACATATGTCTAAACATGTTGTGGTGCAAAGTTCATATGTCTAAATACATGCATGTGTGGAGAAAAAGGGTAGATAAGTTATCATATTGTGGAACGGAGTTAGTAATAATTGTTAAAAATAGCTAGGTAGGACATTTTAACCATTGTCATTACAAAGTGGATATTCTGGCTAGTCATGCATGGACGTGAACCAGACCATGCATGCGTCCAATAGAATGGGCATGATGCATGCTCCTGCTGTCTCTCATTCACGGTGCTCGTCGCGCCTGCTGTTTGCTGATCAAAGGAAAAGTCAGATGAGTTAATCAACACCGATCGAGCATAATTTGTCAGATCGAGCAACAGCGCCGGAAAAGCACGCTCGTCCATGCGTTGATAGTCCTACAACTTGACTAGCCTAGTTATGCCACGTCGGACGCTGTGGGTGGAAAACATTTACACTTCAATCTCTTAGAGAATAAAAGTTGCTATCAAGGCCCTCCACGCGCGATAGTTAGAATTGGCCGGAATTTTACACTTTAGTACATAAAATCTCCGGTTTTATTTCCTTTTATTATCCTTCTTGGTTAGCAAATATATAGCTAACCAAATGGTTTAATAAGAAGAATAACATCAGAGGTTTGCATTAGTACAAGACTAGTCACCCTTGACGACGAAAGATGCTATGTCAACACTCATGCCCGCTAAGAACGTTACAAGCGAAAAAAAAAACAGAGAAGTTGCGCCCAAGCTTGACTCCTTTGTGTATGTTCGATCCAACCTACATGGTGCGGAGCTGTTGGGCCAGTCACGCAACTATGATGGCCACCACAACTATGATGAAGGATATTTTGTGGCTTTGTCATGCAGAAGCTCTGTGCAGATTGTTTTTAACACCAGCAAGGATCGTCGTAGACTCGCTCATGAGAGATAGCACAATCAGCTCAAGCCAAGGTGTTCTCTTCCTTGCCCCGAGGAGGAGGAGGAGGATAAGAAGGAGGAGGACGATATAATTGTGATCGCCATATGTGGGTGCGAGGCGGAGAGCTCGTCGTAGGCTCAGAGCTCGTCGTCGTTGGAGGAAGATGCCTGGGAGGCGCGGAGCTCGTCGTAGGCTCTTTGTCGACCGAGGACTGCATGCCATAAGTGGATCATTGTGCATGGTTTAGAAAAAACATACACATAGAGAGGGGGGCATGTGCCTCCCCCCGAGAGATGTCACTCTTTACACTACTAGCCATAAGTGGATCATTTTATATGGCATCATAGCAATCAGCTCAAACCAAGGTGTTCTCTTCCCCTATCCCGAGGAGGAGGAGGATAAGGAGGAGGAGGATGATATAACAGATACATCCAAATGCGTGCGAGCTAGGCGGAGAACCGGGTGGCAGTGGAACAGGAAGAGTCATCGGCGTCGATGGGGTGGAAATTACACAACGAGGTTTGATTTTTGTCTGGTTTCACCACGATGGACAAGGCTAAACAAATTGTGAACTGTCAATTTTCTGACATACGTGCCCAACTTTTGATAGCAAAGACGTTTTTGTGACTGTGTTCAGATCTTTAGTAATCAGCAATGATTCTTTTGCAACCAAGGAATACCATTTTATGTCTTTAAAAGTTAGAGGAACCGACTTAGGTCAATTAAGATGGCATACACTACTTATTTCAGAAAAAACGTTTGTGAGTTGTTCACTGAGCTATATAGCTACAAATTTCTCCATAAAAACCACGCCAATCCAAGGAAACAATTATACAATCCCGACTTCTGTACACAAACTCGATGTGGTAGTGGAAATTAACTGCACCGAAACAGTTAAACTTGAGAGACACAATACATAAAAGGTGGATAATGAAATAAAGCTAATACCTATATTAGCTTTTACTAGCTAAGTGCCTGTGCACTGCTATAGACAAAAAGATTTATTCAATACCAAAATAGTACGAGTTAAATCCAAATTTATTATGCAACAGTTGTGGATTTGTACATGCATCGGAGGTTGTCAAAGATCATTTCAAAGTTTATTTGTTTTAGATCTCACCGTCAAAATGCAATATTATGTACTGAGACCGCCTGCCGCTCACCAGTTGCATCCGCTCGCCGCCAGCCGCCATCGTGAAGGGCAGCCGGTCCCGGATCGGCCGCTTGACTTTTTCTTTAGTCATGCAGAGATTGGATCGTTTCCGATCGAGTTGTTTGCTTGGCTTTTCTTTACACCCAGAGATCAATTCGTTTCCGATTTAGGATTGTCAGCCCGTCCGACGTACGATTGGTTGGTGATTCGAGTTGTATTCATATTTGAACTGCAGGTGACTTTACTGATTTTTATGATCCGATCGGGACTTTTATTCGATCGCTGCTTTGGTCATACCGTTTTGCTGGGTCTCTTTGACGTACCGCCAACCATCACCTTTAACGATATTATATAGTAGAGATTTTATATCTGCACCTTCATTTAGGTGTCTTTTTCCTAGGCCGGGCCACCTTGGTTACGCTTAGCTTCGCAAGCGGCCCAAGCCCACCTATAGCTGATAAGGCCGACCGGCTCTCCTTCATCGTCTTCCTGATTCTGCTTAGACCGTGTCACGGCGGCGGCGGCGGCGCGCTCACCGGCTGATCTGTAGGCAGGGCGTTCTACTCCTCGGCGCGGTCTGGGAGTCTCTTTCCTTCCTAAATTAGCGCTGTCGGCTTCGTCGGCCGGCCGATTCGAGCCGAGGTGAGTTTCTGTCCTTCTTTCCTACCTGAGATGCTTCGCCGGAGTAGCTCGTCTGTCACTGTTTCTGCTTATTCAGGTCTCCTAGGTTCGTGTTCTTTTTTCTCTTAATGTGGCGTGTAGTAGGAAGAGTTTAAGCCTCCCGGGAGTTTTTTGAGCTTCCATATGCATATTATTCAATATAAGGCTGATTGCTTATTTGTGCTACACAAATTTAGGATTTGACCCTGTTTAAGATCACAACGTTAGAATCCTTCCCTGGAAAACAAAGGTACTACACTGTAGTAAGTAGATTTTTGAGCTTCCATGTGTATATGACTGCTTGCTAACTGGTGCTACACAAATTCACAACTAGTCGACACATTCGCTTTCATATAGATTTGCTACTTAGGGATTTGACCCAGTTTCAGTTCACAAAGTTAGAATCCCTGGGAAGCTGGTCTCTCCGCTACTACTCTTTGTGGGCAGAATGCTGGCGGTTCAACTTTGCTCTTCCTGATGAGGAGTGAAATATCTGCTTGATGGTGTGTTGCAGGCTGTAGCAGGACAGAAGAGTAGGTTACCGGCGCTTGTGCTGGCTTCTGTTCTGGTGTTCTCTTTTTGTAGCTGCCAAGCTCTTAAAACTTGGTCTCTCGATGTAGGGGTGGTACTGCACGGTGGTGCGGTATCACCGGCCCCCTGAAGTTTTACTGCTTTTTCAGAACCTTTTATTTTCATGCTGTATGACTCGTGAGGTTTCATTAATAAAATGGAGCCGGGGGCGAGGCCCCTTTAATTCTAAAAAAAAGTTGCATACCCATAGGCTGTAGTGGAGGAGTAATATTCATGGTGAAACAAAAACCTGAGTACTCTTAGTGCACATCGTGCCGACAACATACATACACTACAATGTAGTACTCCTAGAAGGCTAGAAGCTACCCTCCGTCACTCCTGATTGTAACACTTTCCAACCAGTGCAGCTCATCGTGGTTCCCAAACAGCGCCCAACATGGCAGCTGACGTCGTGGAGTCGTCGGCCAGGTTCCAGTGCAACATATGCTTCGAGCTGCCATGACGCTCTGCGGGCACCTCTTCTGCTGGCCGTGCCTCTACAAGTGGCTGCGCATCCACTCGCGATCCCCCGAGTGCCCCTGTCGTTGTGAACTCTCTCTTCTCTCTCGCAAATTCAGTGGAGAACAGAAAGAAAAGAGACAAGTGTTTTGTGCTGCGTACTACCGCTGCAGCGTTTTCGGGTTTTCTATTTATTCCTCCAGATTACAACTGAATCAACGGAAAGATCGGATCATGGAACGAGTACTACGGAGCTGCCATCCCAACTCCACTCGCCGCACAACCAGCACTACGCCACGGCATCCACTTAAGCTCGTGCCATCCCACGAAGTCGATGCCGCAGCAGCTAACTACCTAGCAACTCGAATCCTATGTTGATCAGGTCAAGACGTGCACAAACACACGATACATGACCTGTTTATTTGTGTGTAAATAAACTGAAAACAGACAACACTAGAACTGCTACAGTAACTGAATGTGTTGCCGTCAGAGTGCAAGTGCAGGGTTTATCCAACACTTCACCCCCTTAAACCTGCACCTTGATGACACCAAGCTTCTCCTCATCTCAATGAAACGAGTTCTCCCCAGTGCCTTGGTTAGAATGTCGGCCAACTGCTCATTGGTTCTGACATGATCAACATCTACCTTGCCTTCCTCAATGCACTGACGAATGTGATGAAACTTGATGTCGATGTGATTGCTTCTGTCGTGGTGAACTGGATTCTTGCTGAGAGCAATCGCGGACTGGTTGTCCACATAGAGCTTGAATTTCTTCTTCGATTCTCCCAACAGATCAGCCAAGAGGCTGCTCAGCCACTCTCCTTGACAAGTGGCTGCCGCTGCTGCGACGTACTCGGACTCACAGGAGGACATGGCCACCACCTTCTGCTTCTGCGAACTCCAGGTGATCACACTGCCGCCGAGGAAGAAGACCACACCCGATGTGCTCTTGCGGTCGTTCACGTCCCCGGCGAGATCACTGTCACTGTATCCAACCAGCTCTGGTGTTCCAATGCCCTTCTTGTAGCGGCACCCGTAGCCAGTAGTGCCACGGACATACCGCAGTATCTGCTTCACGAGTGCCCAATGTTCCTTGCTCGGCTCCTCCATGAAACGGCTTGCAACCCCGACTGCTAGAGCAATGTCAGGTCGCGAGTTGACAAGGTACCTGAGGCACCAATGACGCCCTGTACTTCGTGGCGTCCACCTTCTCTGCGCCGTCGTGCTTCGACAATTTCAGGCGCGTCTCCATCGGCGTGTGGCAGGCATTGCGCCCAGGCCGGCTCGCTCGAGGATCTTCTCTGCATATGCCTTTGACAGAGCGTGATCTCGCCGTGCTCCTGCTTCACTTCAATGCCGAGGTAGTACGACAGCAGGCCGAGGTCACTCATCTTGAACAAGCGGTGCATCTCGTCCTTGAACGCCATGATCTCCTCGACGTTGGTGCCCGTGATGATCAGTCATCGACGTACACCCCCACAGCAGGAAGTTGTGCTGTCGCCACGCCGGTACACAGCGTGCTCCAGTGGACTGCGGGTGAACCGAGCTCGACAAGGGAGGCGTCGAGCTTGGCGTACCACGCGCGCGGCGCCTGGCGCAGTCCGTACAAGCCTTGCTCAGCTTCAGCACCGAGATGGGCTCCCCCTGTCCACGAACCCAGGAGGCTGCTGGACGTACACCTCCTCTGCAAGATCACCATTCAGAAATGCAGATTTCACGTCCATGTGATGTACCTGCCAGCCGCCGTGTGCGGCGAGCGCGAGCAGAACGCGCACGGTCTCCATCCGCGCGACAGGAGCGAAAACCTCATCGAAGTCCACCCCCTGGCGCTGTGCGTATCCCTTCACGACGAGCCTGGCCTTGTGCTTGATCACATTTCCCTCTGGATCCTTCTTCAGCTTGAAGACCCATTTCAGGCCAATGCCACGGTGCCGTGCGGCAGTGCGCACAGAGACCATGTCTTGTTGTCGAGGATGCATGCCATCTCCTCCTCCATTGCCCTCTTCCAGGCTGGATCAGCTAGTGCCTCATCCACGCTTGCAGGTTCCTCTGCCGTCACAAGACCCAAGGCCTCGTCGTCTTCGTCGTCCTCGCTTTGTGCCTGCTCGTGCGCGGTGGGCACGGCTGGAGCGGCATAGCGAGGGTTCGGACGAAAGATTCCGTTCTGCGCACGCGTCACCATGTTGTGCGTGGGCAGTGGCACGGCTGGTTTGGGCACGGCTGGTTCCGTGCTTGCAGAGCGTGGAGTTGCAGTGGACGTCGAGGATTCAGAGCTCGGCGTCGCGGCTGTCGTGGATGCAGAGCTCGACGTCGCGGGTGGCGTGCCGACGGGCGTCCCTGGTGCGTGTGGCGAGTGCGAGCGTGCACTGCCTCCGCTGTACATGTTCCCGCCATCATCCTCCACAGATTTGCCGTCATCGGTGATGTAGACGACGGTGAAGTTCGATGGCGCCGTGGTGCCTTGTTCAGACGCCGGTGCAGTCCAGTTCCAGCTCCGGCGTTCCTCGAACACCACGTCACGTGTGGCATACACTTTGCCGCCCACTGGGTCATAGACCCTGTACGCCTTGGACCCCTCCTCATAGCCTGTGAACACTGTCAACAGAGAACGATCAGAGAGCTTGGTGATGCCGGGGCCCGTCCTCTTCATGTGCGCGACGCAGCCGAAGGTGCGCAGGTGTTCGACAGTTGGCTTCCTCTTGTTCCAGGCCTCGTACGGGGTGATGCCGTCGAGACTGCGTGTGGAGCACGATTGATCACGTACACGGCGCACTTGACTGCTTCTCCCCAGAACGTGGCCGGCATCGACATGCTTTTGAGCATGCACCGCGCCATCTCCACCACGGTCTGGTTACGGCGTTCCACCACGCCGTTTTGCTGCGGTGAGTACGGCGCAGTGGTGTAGTGGACGATGCCGTTCTCCTCGCAGTACGCCTTGAACTCGAGCGAGTTGAACTCGCCGCCGCGATCGGAGCGGAATGCTCTCAGGCGACAGTGCTGCTTCGCCTCTGCCTGCGCCTTGATCTTCTGGAATCTGACGAACGCCTCGTCTTTCGTCTTCAACAGTTCAGCCACATGTACCTGCTGAAATCATCAACGACGAGGAGGAAGTAGTTGTTCCCGCCTGCCGTCGCTGGCTTGATCGGTCCACACAGATCGGTGTGGACGAGGTCGAGGCCGCGCTCGGACCTGTACTTGCTCGCCTGAGGGAACGCCATCCTGTGCTGCTTGCCGATGGTGCAGCCGTCGCAGATGTCGTCGATGTGGTTCACCGAAGGCATTCCTCGCACCATGCCTCGCCTGGACATGGCATTCACGGCCCTGAAGTGCAGATGGCCGAGGCGCGCGTGCCACAGCCACGCTGGATCGTCCACCTTCGCCAGCAAGCACACGGGTGCGACAGGGTTCAGGTTCAACAGATACAGCGATTACCTGACCGCTTAACTCGCACCACCAGGCGTCGCTGTTGATCGAGGATCGTGATGTAGCCGTCCTCCACGATCGCCTTGCATCCAATCTCGTCCAGCTGCCCGATCGAGATGATGTTCGTGCACAGCTTGGGGATGAAGAAGACGCCGGCGAGCACCCTCTGACTGCCGTCAGGGCAGCGGAACAGCACGTCCCCTTTTCCTTCGATCGCCACCACGGATCCGTCGCCGAAGCGCACGGTACCCTTGATCTTGTCGTCGAAGGTGGTGAAGGAGCTCCTGGCGCCCGTCATGTGGCTGCTTGCGCCTGTGTCCAGGTGCCACACACCAGTGGCGGCGGGCACGGGCACGACGCGTTCCTCGTTGAGGAAGACGACGTGCTGCTCTGACGGAGTACAGAGGGCATTGGCGACAGGCGCCAACTCTGCAGATCCATCGATCGAGCTCTCCATCACGCCAAGGAAGAGGGCAGGTGGTTCGGCCTCAGCTGCTTCCGCGACGTGCGCCGCCTCCCCCTTTTCTCGCGATCTCGCTGCGCCTTCCTGCACTCCTTGGCCCAGTGGCCTGGTTTGCCGCAGTAGCGACAGTTGCCCGGCTTGCGCGAGCCTGACCCGCCGGTGGGAGCGCCACCGGGCTTGTCACCGTTCGAGGGCTTGGGCTTGCCACCCTCCTTGGTGTCGTCGGAGCGACATGGCCACGCTGCCGCTGGCGAGCGCTCCACTCCTCCTCCGTCAGCAGCAACTTGCCGCTGTTCTCGACCTCAGCCGCGCCGCGTCCCTCCGACGCCGACAGCCGGCCGCTCAGCTCCTCGATCGACATGCCGTTGAGGTCCAGCAATGTTTCGATGGAGCACGCCATCTGCGCGTACCGTGGAGGCACGACGCGCAGGAACTTCTGCACCGCGGCGAGCTCTGTCACCGCGTCGCCCAGGGACTGCAGCTCGGTGACGATCCCGGCGAGGCGCAGAGAGAATCCTCGATCGCTTCATTGTTCTTGAAGGCGAGGTTCTCGAAATCTCGGCGCAGCTTCTGGCGCCGTGCCTCGCGGACGCGATCGACGCCCACGCGCATCACCTTGACCGCGTTCCAGGCCTCCCGCGCGTTGTCCTTGGCGGCGAGCACCGGTATCATCTCCGGCGGGACCGCGCGAAGGATGGCGCCCAGCGCCAAGCGCTCCTGCCGCTCGTCGCCCAGGGCATGCCGGGGTCGATCGCCTCCCAGAGGCACGCCCCCTGGAGCTGCACGCGCATGAGGATGCCCACTCGGTGTAGTTCGTCCTCGTCAGCATGGGCAGGTGCATCGACCCGCCGCCGCCACCTTCCCGAACCACCTCACGTACGACGATCTCGCGTGGCTCGCCGCCGCCCCTGCCACGCCGTGACAGGCTGCGTCCGCGACGCTCACCGTTCTTCGCCGATGCCGATGCCGATGGAGTTCTGGACTTCGCGGGGGGATTCGCTCATGTCTGACATCGAACCAACGAGGCTCTGATACCAAATGTCGTTGTGAACTCTCTCTTCTCTCTCGCAAATTCAGTGGAGAACAGAAAGAAAAGAGACAAGTGTTTTGTGCTGCGTACTACCGCTGCAGCGTTTTCGGGTTTTCTATTTATTCCTCCAGATTACAACTGAATCAACGGAAAGATCGGATCATGGAACGAGTACTACGGAGCTGCCATCCCAACTCCACTCGCCGCACAACCAGCACTACGCCACGGCATCCACTTAAGCTCGTGCCATCCCATGAAGTCGATGCCGCAGCAGCTAACTACCTAGCAACTCGAATCCTATGTTGATCAGGTCAAGACGTGCACAAACACACGATACATGACCTGTTTATTTGTGTGTAAATAAACTGAAAACAGACAACACTAGAACTGCTACAGTAACTGAATGTGTTGCCGTCAGAGTGCAAGTGCAGGGTTTATCCAACAGCCCGTGTGCAAGGCCGCCGTCCAGGAGGACAAGCTCGTTCCGCTCTATGGCACCGGCAAGGACAGCGTCGACCCCAGGTCCAAGAACAACAATGCCCCCCACGGGAGGACCGCCATGGTCCCACAAGCCGATCCCAGCAGGCGGTCACCGACTAGGATGAAGAGGAAGAGGCACAGGACGGAAGGTGGCAGCACCAGCACCAGGAACACAACAAGTGATGATCCACAATATCGGTTGGAGGTTGGGAATCACCGGACCGTCGGCGCGTGCCGGTCGATCTACGTCGTGATGAACATTTGGGACACGCGCCCGGTGCACTCCGTCTACAAGCTGGATTATCCATTTGACCACTCGACCTCGCCGCAGCCACTGCACCAGCTCACCACGCTGGAGATCAAGGGTGGCAGGTCCTTTGTGTCCGTGCAGACACCGAACCGCAAGTGGATCATGGGCGTCGGCGGCCGCCACTCCATCGTCTTCGACGCCGAGACCGAGGAGGTCGTCCGCGGGCCCAGCCTCCTCAACGCCAAGGATCGTCCCGCGCTCGTAGCCGTGGGGGACAAGGTCTACGCCCTCTCAAGATCTCCCAGGGTGAAGGGGAAGCAGGATTTCGAGCCCTGGTTCGAGGTCCTCGATCTCTCCCGGGCCACAGCCGTCGATGGCTGCCTCAAGGGTTGCTCCTGGGAGGAGCTGCCCAGCCCGCCTTGCTTCCCGTGTCAGCTTGCCGCCCACGAGTTCTTCCGGCCACCTGAGGTCTTGGTGCACTCATGTGTGCTCGTCGGCTCCTACATTCTCATGCTGGTGTCTTTCGGTGAAAGCCAACGCGCCACCTACGCCTTCGACACCGTCTCCGCAAAGTGGCACACGGTTCAGGCCAGCGGCAACACTCTGCTGCCTTTCGTCGCCTGCCCTACCCCGCACCATGGTGGCCTCTACCTCGGCGAGTCTCTTCAGGACAAGGACCGTCGCTCGTCTCGTGCTCGCGAGGGCCACCCCGCCGTCATATCTGGCTACTCAATCAAGATGACTTCTTGTGACAAGGACGATATCAAGTTATCCGTCACTGAGTGGCCGATAGAGTCCTCTTCCAAGACATGTAATGCTGTTACAGCGGTCCACTACTCTTCATTGGATAAAGGGGTCTTCTGTTCATTAGACTGGAAGTCTCGCAAGCTCGTACGGCGCTCTCGCTCTTGGGATGATGACATCCTTGCCAATGAAGTTCATTTCTCAAAGAAGGCTACCATAACGTTGAAAACATATCGAATGGAGGAGGACAACTCTCTTCTTCTACAGCAGGAGGAGGAGGAGACGCTTCCAGCATTTAAGAAGAAGATTGCAATCTCTGAGCAACCAGAAAAGGCCTTCAAGATTCGCACTAAATCTGGAGGGTTCGCTTCCCCAGCCTTTCTCACCGTTTTCAATGCATAATAATATGAGTAAGTCCCTCTGGCACCTTTAAGTTTCTTTAGGACACTTATATATAAATACCATCCCTTTAGACACTTGTTGATTGCATATGAATGACTAGTCTGCAATCTACAGTCTAGAAAACTTGACTTCGGAAGGCTCCACCATGTTAGTTTGTTTACCTCTTTGTTGATATCCAAATTTCTCTCTAAACAAGAAATGAGGCAAAATTTTGTTTTTTTCAACCAGGTAGCAAACCAATTTCGCTCAATAGAAAAGGACAATTTCCCTATTGCCTTGCCTTATTGTCTCTTTACACATTTGAACTACCTTTTTGGTAGCAAAGTTCGATCAAGTCGAGTGAGACTTTGGATGGCCTGTGGAGCTGCATGATAATCTATATGAAGGCTTGCGTACCCCACCCTTCTTCCCCCATCATTTTGTAGGCCACACATTATAACTAACCATACAAGGCGATGAATACTTTGATTCTGCTATTTACAACTTCAGAATCGACAGTATACCAAAGTTCAGGTTACTACTGTGGGAGCTTCCACACTTGGGTAAACGTGGCGTCCAATTGCATGAATATGACAAATATATTATCAGCTTATCATGCTTGATTTCTTCTCTGGTAACTTTCTCGAGCTAAGTGTCATTGATGGCTATACATAATGTATAGAAAATTATGACTTACTAGTAGTTTGTTGGGGAGTTAACTGCCATCTTTTGTTCGTTTAGCCCCCGTAGGCAGTCATTGTCTTAACTCGTAAGTACCAATATTACTAATGGATGTAAAGTATACCAAAGCCTATATTGCTACACTTCTGACAAACAATGCAAAATCTGGCACATCTTAAGTAAAAAATAGAAGATGACTACACCTACAGTCTAGAGCAGGTTCTGCCATTGACCAAGAAGGAAATAAAAAATGGACAGAGATTTTGGTTTGATCAATCCCTTGCAAATTGGGATGTGCAAATTTCTCTAAAAGTCTGATGAGCTTCTAAGTCATTATAAATATGTACTATTAGAGTAGAATATATACTAGCTATCAGAATGTAGATCAATTAGCAGATTGTGTTAAAGGAAAATCATAACCATGATATGAGAACACGAGGAATAAAGATTTACTAGAAGTAAAGGCTTGCATAGCAATATTATTTTTTGCCGCAGCTTGCTATTCATTAATCAGCTGTATCACTCTCACTTGACGTCTGTACTCTTGTTTTCCAATCAACACCGTCTAGTTTCTTTTTTTATTTGGTTAGGTCAGATAGTATGTAAGCGAAGAAGCATGCGTGTTTGTCTATTTCGGCGCTGAGCACACACACTTGTGTGGTCTTTTTTGTTGTTGTTGTTTTAGGTTATTAGCAATTTAGCATGTTATCTGTCTCCCAAGAATGAGTCTGAGTGTTTCAATTCACCAGACTGGAATTTTTTTTGTGTCACAGGCCTGCTGGTGTTGGAGATGCTGGACTGGTGAGCGTGCCATGCAAACTGGAGGAGTAGACCGATCCAGTTGGAGTATATTTCTTTTGCTTGGAGAGAATGGCAGGCATTGTCGTATAGAGTATATGTATATGCTGGAACTAACACTAGTGTTTAAGTTGATCGCTTCTTGTAGGCAGGCACTGTTATATATGGGCTTGGTAAATCTTATACGGACCACTATACTACTATTATTATTGTTACTAGCAAAGTGCCCGTGCGTTGCAACGGGTTCTAAAATAAATCAATCTGCCAACACAAACCCCCAAAAAACAGTACAATGAATGCCACTCTATCATTGGACAATGCTAAACACTTCTCCTACTCTTGTCCTTTCAGTTGAGCAAAGTTACAACCATTAGTTGTGTATCCATGACACCATAATTCTTCTATATGTATTTGAGAACGGAGTGAGTATAACGATGCCATCGACACACCGACTCTTAGTATGAACGCCATAGCATGCATGCCTAGTATGTGGTTCTGTAAACGTATATATTATTTCTCCTCGCATGGGAGGCGTGCAGGAGGTGGCCCCGGCACGCTCGGGACGCAGCTGTGCGCCTGCCTGGAGGTTGAAGAGAAAAGGCGTTGTTGCGTGGATGCAAATTAAACATATATACACCATACCTACAAAGAACTTTGACGAAATCTGATAAAAACAACGCACGACACAACTACACACCAAATATCTTAATTATGTCTAAATTGGATGTAAAGCTCGCATTTATAGTACCCTCATTCTCTATATTGAGCTACATGTGCTCACTTCATTTGTACATGCCACCAGGATTTCGTATTGAAGGAGATAATGAAATAGGGATCGCTGTATTTTTTGCCAGCATCGGTACAGGTGCAACAACTTGGATGGAGAGGCTACGTTGATTCACAAGACGCACCGAGTGCTTCAGTAAATGTTTTCAGCCTTCTAAATATCCCAAGACTCCTTTTAATTTTCTGGAAATAGTAATAAAAATAATAAAAAATCCCCAGCCCACGTATGCCTACGCACATGAGACACACGCACAGACGCAGGTCGTTGCTCCTTTCTTCCTCGATCCCCACCGGCCGCCGCCACTCTCTCATGTGCTCTCGCACGCGAGCTCTCGACCCCCTTCCTCTCCTTCTTCCTCCTCTCACCTCGCTCGCTCTATCCCCTTTGTTCCCCTCGCCTGCCGCTAGGACCAGATTCCGTTCGCTCCTCTCGCCCTCCTCCAGCCGCGCGCCCGACCCAGCTCTCCTCGGCCTCCTCCCGCGACATAGCTCCTCACCTTGCGCCGGCCAGCGAGCTCGGCCTCGCCGTCGTCCTCTCCACCTCTAGATCCGGCTCCTGCTCACCCCGACCCGCCGCTGGCCTGGAGCTCGTGCTCAACATCGACCGGGAACATTAATAGGCCAAAAAAGACTCTTTTTCCGGATACAGGGAGGCGCAGCGGGGCGCCGTGGAGGCCCTTTCCAGCGGCTTGTCGGGGACCGCGCCGGCGACGGAGATCCGTTCCGGATGCTCGTCGGAGACCGAGGCAGCGGCGGAGGTCTAGTCGGCGACGAGCAGAATCACAGGGGCGGCGTCGAGCGGTAGGAGAGGTCGGTGAGCGAGGGGAACGGTAGGACGTACGAAACGAAGGAAGCACGTACGAAGCGTTGCTTCCTACCTTCGAGAACCGGTTTTTTTTAGCGATGATGGTTTTTTTTAGCGATGTTGGTTTTTTTTACGTACCACGACAACCGCTTACGTATATTATATAGTAGAGATTAGGTCAAGAGGTTCAAGATGTTCCTGCTTGGTAAAACCATGCATTATTTTGGTGGACTTGATTATTGGACTTTCAAAAAACCATAGTATCATAGCTTGTCGAGGTTAAGGCCATGCTCAAGAGTGAGTTTGAGATGAAGGATTTGGGTGCAGCTAAGAGATCGTTGGGGGAAGCTGCAGGGGTTACAAAAAGAGGGTGTTTTCCTGTGTTGCACTGAAAAAAGGAATGGAAATTAGTTTTTCCATGCAAATGAGACAACGAAGGTTGTTGTTTAGATGACCTGACGATTGATTATATTATCAGATTGCGTTGATTTGATTTTGTTTCCTGCCCACACGAAGGAGCCCTGCATTGTACCGAGCTCTACACAAAACGACCGTCGTCGAGGGGTCGCCCCATAGAATCACAGTATGGATTTCCTTTCTTCATCGCCAGTGAGGGGCTCCACCAATCCACCAAAGAGCTTGTTTGGGTGGAGGATACACCAATCACGTCCAAACCTCCTGAACAAGGACACATCCAAGCAGCGGTTGCTTGAAGCCAACCAAGCAAAGAAACAACAGTCTGGAGGTGGTCTCGCCTTCCAATTAGGGATTGTAATTTCCCACATATTCAAATTTACAGACGTATGGTCTCTCGCGACAAGAAGAAACAGAAAAGCACTAACTAGTCGATCCCTCCCTCGACGAAAAAACAAGTTTAATCATCTACTACAAGCGCATCGATTCAATTCCTCACTAAAAGTTCACGGCTAGCCTAGTCTAAGCCTACAGACCGATCAAAAACTTTTATTAGCATCTGTGCATCCTTCCTTCCTTATGCTGGGACGTAAGATTCCAACATAATCTGCGCATGGCGCAGCGACGTGATCTCGACGACGAGGAACGTGAACTTCCATGTCCTGTCAGCGCTGTCTTTGAACATCTCTGCAAACACCTTTCCTGCTCCGTGTGGCCCTCGAACATGAAAGTTTACCTGCATTTCAACCAAGTTCAAATAACAGCTGGGTAGAGTGCATAAATCCATATGGAATTTCATTCTAGGTAGCTAGCTAGCTAGCTAGTTTGTGCCCCTTCCACGATTTATCAAAGAGCTGACTTGGCTATAGTGCACAAGTAAATAAACAGCGGTAGAGACTAGAGCTAACAGGAATTCATATATTTTATGCTACCTCCACATGTTCAACACCATCCTCGTCTGTCCAAACCCTATTTGGAATGCGCTGCCGAGCTGCACGGTTTCTGGATTCCGCACCATAACCAGTTATAGGGTAACCAATCTTGGCCATAACCTGAAAAACCATGTGAATATGCTAAGAGAGGAACGGCAGCATGCCAGCCAGGGGAAAATCGAAGTAACAGTAACACACACAACCTGACTGTCACTCTGAACTCTTGCTAGAACTTTCCCAAAAATCTTGTACCTGTAAGGTAGTACCAACATTAAGCAATCTCCCATTCAGATTGCACAGAAAAAAATGGAATGCTGTAAACCATGGCAATAAACCACAGTCCAAGGTGTTTAAACATACAAAAGTTCATATGTGATACACAAGATGATAAGTTTATTATGCCAAGACTGACAATATGCTAACAAAAACTTTTCAATCAACTCATTGCCCAGTCGGCTTCAGAGTGAACCCGAGTGCTATTTAAGAAGTATGCCAAAATATGCAAACCACCAAGTTTTCGTTATGAAAGAGCGCATAGTGCGCTGCAAGTTTGGAGCATCTAGTATATCAACCAAGTGATGGGGAATTTCACAGAAGTACAAGACTAAGGAAAGAAATAGCACACACATGTGGGTAATAAATAGCCAAGAGGCAACCATATTCACACATAACATTAGCTGCCATAAATTTGCACAATTCACATATGTAGATTAAGTGTTTAATATGAGAAAGACTACTACATGACTTGGTAAAAAGAGCTCGTATTTATTTAGACATAAGGTGATGTGCAATCTGCCATTGAAGCCGATACCAAGAACAAGGTAAATTGGTGTAGTAGTAGAGCACAGTGGAGGGTTGGGGAAGTGAGCCAGAAAATCATGAATCCACTTGTAAGTGAAATAGGGAAAGGGAGAAAAAAAATAGTGTAGTTATCTAGTTGCGGGTCCCACCTTGGAGTGTTGTAGGAGTAAGACAGATGATAAGAAACTGAAAAGACAAAGCAAATTTAGCGCCTGCCTGATGTGGCATTTCTTAATGCTTGGACATATTCATCACAATTTCGATGCTCTTCGAAGAGCTTGTAGGACTTCTCTAAATATAGTAACTAGTGTATGTTTCTCTACTAATTTCTGCCAAGCCATATAAAAATTGTGGCCAAGTAATTGGCCGCCACAACTGTGGCAAGATTTGGTGATAGTATGGGCTTATGACAGGTGGAGTAGGCTACTAAGAAGGTGCGGCATGCCACAACTGTGGCAGTTAAACAAACAGCAAAGTTTCGCAAATGTGTGGCTACGAACTAAACATGCCCATACGTATTACCACGTTTTTTACAAATTATGCTACTTGGCATCCTTAAGTTCAATTAAAAGAATGCAAAGGACATACTCTTTCGGTTCAAATATGAGCTCCTTCATAACAGCATATCCTGCCAACGCAGCAACTCCAAGCCCAGCGAGTATTGCAACACTGTAAGAGTCCCCCTCAACAAATGTCACTGGCTTCTCAGGTATATTATAGGTGGGGGCATCAAAGGGATCTTCAATTGTTGTCAAGTCTGTTCTCTCCTGCAGATAAAGAGGGCACTCTTCCATAAGCACTAAAAGCATGACATGCACCGTAAGAAAAATATATTCATGAACAGGGAACAGAAAACAACTAACAAAACTAGTTTAGATGAAGATATGCATGAACAATGGGCCTCAAAACCAGAAAACTAAGTTCTTAGGAGATTAACATTGTTTATGGAGAGCAAACACACATTACTCAGCTCTTCTACAAAAAAATGTTAACAAATGGATAACAAAAAGAGAACAGACAAGACTCAAGACTTTCTGATAAACTAGCTCAGCCTCTCTGAGGTGCTCCTAGGGGTAGGGTGTGCGTGTTTTCGTTCACATGGGTGAGTGTATGGGAATGTTTGTGAGCGTCTGTGTCTCTACTGTGTTTCAAAACAAATCAGGCCTCAAGAAATCCAATGTAGGTTAATCGAGGATATCACCACATTCAGACAATGAACCAAAAATACGGTAAAGCACCTAGTGATCATGACACTGAATCACTGATATGACAAACAAAGAAAACTTTTCAGTGCATGCATTCCAGTAGCAGTTGATTAACCCCAAACAAATTATTCCTATAAACATAAGCTCAAGACCACATTATAGGGGCTAATGCATATGCATTATCAATAGCCATGCAGCAGCTTCCTGGTGCACTGATCCCAACAGAATCAAAACTTCTGAAAACGAAAAGAGACATAATAAATGGTAAAGCCGCACATGTATGCAAGAGTGATCATTAGTCACTACTGCAAATGGTCACAACGTGGCATGGTTAATAATTTCCTATATTAAACAGTACACACACAAATCATAGTAGCATTTTCAAAAAAATGGACAGTATTGTCCCACTCAAAATTATGTCAAGAGTCACCACAAGTAAGAAAATAAAAACAAAACCAGTACCAAAAAATAGAATTTTTTAATCAGAAAACTGAACTAGCATACCTGCTTTGGTTTGTTTTCTGAAGCTTTTGTGGAGTAAGACGCAGATGGCCTTACTGAAGAAGGAAGTACTTTGCGGCACTCTTTACGCACTGTCAGAGAACTTAAACGGTTTGAATTGGTCATATACCACCTTGGATTTGATGCTGGAATGTTTGCAAAAAGAGAGCCCCATCAGAACTGAATAAGGTACGGAGGATGCACAATATTGAAATGAAATGTTAGTCCAGATACAGAGTACACAAAAACTCAAGTTATCTTCACACATTCAGAATCAAAACAAAGCAATTCACATGGATTGACCTAACTAAATTCAAGCACGGGAAGAGGCAGGATAATCATATGTTGGCATTTATCTATGAGTAGTTCACTGAAGAAGGAAAACATGTTTGAGAATTGGAATATCATCTTATACTTGCATTAGTACCCTCGAAAGCACAACATAACTACCTATCAGAAAGCTCTGGTTTCATGACGATACGAAGCTCTGTGTTAAATCTCCGTGCAACGAGATTTAAGCTAAACACAGAGAAAATCCTCGCAGAACTGAAATTACTCGATATAATCTTGAGACTACATGTAGGATTAGTAGTTGGCAGAAGCCATGGACCCAAATATGCTAGTGTTGTTCAGTAAGAAGATCGCGCATCCTATGTCCGATGGCCATGTACTGGCTGAAGAAAAACACTATGCAGTCCATGAGTTTACCTCTCAAGTGACGGCTGCCGCACTGGGAGCAGCAACAAAAGCATCTCTTTTTAGCATTGGCTGCAGTCTCCCGAAGACGCTCATGGCTGTACGACGATGCTGGCTCGACACTGAGAAAAAGGAACCACTTAATCAACCTACAGAACATGTAGAAACAAGCAGCATCGAACGAACTGCCCGATGAACTAAGCATAGGGTAGCCATGGCTGCACGGAATCGAAGCGACTCTAGTAGGCGAGCAAGCGGTGGGCAGGACGGATGCGTTACCCTGCTCCTCAGCGCCGTGGATGGTGGATGAACAGAGGCGACCCATGGCCCGCCCCGCGCCCCGGATCGACTTGCCCGCCGCGTAGATCGCGCGCCCGAGGGCCCCCATGCCGCTCCGCCTCCTGTGGCCTCGCTACCTCGGAGCTCGCCGCCGGCGGCAGCAGGCAAAGGGGAAGGGAGGAGAGAGACGATCGCAAGCGAGAGAGATTGCCCCTCCTACAAGTGAGGCCGCCTTAAGGCTCCTGAAGTGGGCCGTACTCGGCGGCCCATTAGCATAGAACTTTGTTTTTTATTTTTTATTCAGAAATCCAAAAAAATGTACTGTGGTAAGATTAAAAATTCTGACGTCCATCAACATGAATGTTCGCACATATGGAAAAAAGGGATCATACTTATCTGTGAAACGTTCATGTATTAGAAAAGGTGATTTCTATACGTATGTATCATAAAAATGATGTTCATATAGCATATAAATAATGTCCATGCATGTTTGAATTTGTTCGTATCTATGGAAATAAACTACGCGTATTTCCATAAGTGTGCCTGTATTTGCCAGAAAAAAATAAAACGGGGAAAAGAAAATGCGAAACATGGGGTGAGAAAGAGCAAAACAGAACATACATCGTAAAAACAAAATAAATAATGTGGAAACTTGCAGAAACCCGTAAAAAACCCAACAACGATTTAAAAAGGGAGATGGAACATTCTGAACTTCTTACTATGTAAAACGTGTGACAGAAGTGGGATGACCCATGAGAATGCCTGGTCCCAATCCCAGTTGGCTCGAAAACTTCCATTTCCGATTGAGAGAACCGGAAGAAGAAGAGCAAAAAATGAAGCCGGTCAATAGGGTCTTGGTAAAAAGGATGCACAAGCATGCCTCCACCTACGTTATCGTTGGAGAAGGCTCACTAACGATGTGTGATGTCTATTCCCACCGTCACAGGCCTCTCAGGCAGCGATCGTGCCGTGGAGCGGATCCGAGGTCTACCAAGAGCATGTGGGTGACAGGGTTTTGGAACTCTAACCTGGAAATTCATGACACTTGTGAGGGTTTTAGCCCCAAGCAAAGCACCTCACCTCCCTCGAATGGATACGACAAGATATATATGTCTGTGGTGAAAAATATAATTCCGTACGGTCACATGTTTATTAACATCCGTATTCAAATCATGCCACACCATGCGAATTGACTGACTATTTTTATTCAAATAATCCCGAAAGACTGGTTGACCTGAAAGTCGCACCACAGCAATCTGACTGGCTGACCGGCCGTGTGTTAATTACATTTTTCGAAGGCGTGCTCGCTTGGATTGGATGTAGTCCTGGTCATGGTCGCCTCGGCTATGGATCGCACACGCGCAGTCGCCGCTCGCCGGTCGGATATTTTCTCCAAGCTGCAGGAACAGGAAGATATGAACATGAAGAGGGAGATGGATCGAGGCCATGGACGGTGGTCGGATAAGCCACATCGCGGGTTGATCCGTCCGAGGTGTCCCGTCCAGCCGTCCAGGTGTTGGCAGCTCGGCGATGCGTCCAAAGCCCAGCTGAAGCTGACGGAGATACTCTCCATGTCGAGGTAGGCTGCCGCAGTCAGCGACACTAGCAGACATGGGCACTTGGGTTTGGGCGGGCAGGCGCCGGGATTGACCGGCCGCCTCCACGTGTGCCGCCGCCACCTCTAGACCCTCCGTCCCCATCCGGCCATCCCCATCTGCTTCCATTCCATTCTCTTCTAGAAGACTCGCACCGTCGAACACGCGCGGCTATATATACCTCTCCAGTCTCCTTCATCTCCATACACTCGCAGATCTGCTCTGTTTCTTCCTCCTCATCTTCCTGCACATATTCGCATTTCGCACGCACGTAAATAATCCAAGGAGACAGCTGAGATTTGATCGGTCGGGGCGTCGGGCAGCTTAATCTTTCGAAGTTCATCCATGGACAACCTGCAGCACGAGCACGACATGATGACGAGGCGGCCTTCCTCCAGCCACGAGGCCGCGCTCCGGTCCGTGCAGAAGCCGCCGTCCAAGCCCTGGCGCGCCGGAACCGGCATGGCGGCACCGACGCCGCCCAGGTGTACCGCGTGGAGCCACGGGAGTTCCGGGACCTCGTGCAGAGGCTCACCGGCGCGCCCGCCGCGACCCCGGCAAGGCAGCGCGCGGCGGTGGCGCCCATGCAGCCGGTGGCCGTGCGCGCAAGCGGCGTGGATGCGGCCGGGCAGACGTACGCGCCGTGGTGCCCGTTCCCGCTCATGGCAGCCCCATCGTCGGCCGTGCACCCGGGGCTCGACGGCCACCACCTGATCTGACCATCGGCTCCGGCCAGCAGACGTCGCTAATGCTCTTGTACTTGTACATCTGTGTTTAAAAAATCATTTCAAACTAGCTCTCTTTTTTTTGAGAGAGAATGCCCGCACCTTTATTTGTGTGGGCTGTGATATAAAGATTTTGGTACTGAGATTTTGCAGGATTGTAGTCTACATTATCAAGGACATGCATGATTTGTTTCACATTTTGTTGAAACTTTTAAATATATTTTTCGAATTTTATAAAGCAGCGGGAGCTCTGAGCTCTAGAAAAAACCACTTATGGTTGCCATGTGTGCCGATAACGAGTAACGTACAAATGTCCACATAATGCACACATTATCGTCTTATCGGCATCTTAAGGCACATTTTATCATGAAAAATCTTCAAAGAATGATGCCAACGATACGGTCCATTTTTCAGTCAATTTTTTTATATAAACATGATTACCTATTTATGTACTAGAAACAACTATTAAATTGTGATCTAGCCGTTAGGGATCTCTCATATAAATATATATACTCTACAGTTTTTGTCATTGCTAATAAATAATTCAAGAAGCAAATTTTGTCTGAAAAATACAGTTTGAATTTAGCACAACGTTAGTTATTTTGAACAAGTACAAATACAATTCTATTATGAAGAATACTTCAGAAATAAATATTGGAAACATGAAAATAAATAATATGATTTATACTCATTAATCACGCAAAAAATAAAAAAATAAAAGTTTAGTACAAATTATAACTAATTTAGCAGCTCAAGTCCAAGTCTTTTATGTCATGTATTTACATTACCCAAGCCCAAAGCGACGCCCCCAAGCATGTTATCAACCATGTCCTGTTAGACTCTGTATAGATTAGTTTTAGACTTAGACTAGTATATGTACTAGTTGGCTCTGTATATTATAACTATGTTATATCAATATATACGCATTGTACGTCCACGTCTTGGTGCGCTAATCTGTTGCCCTAAAATCATTTGTTTAGCATGTACAAGCTAGTGGCAACGTGTAGAAGGACGGCAGTCCACAGCCGGTACTAACTAGTCGAAACCCATTGATAACCGTTGTTGGAACCGAGCTCAAGTGGATGATCTTAATTACTGAAATAGCAAAAAAGACATTAATGTCAACTGTGTTTATTTAATTTTGGTTCGTATAAAAATTGGTTGCAAAAATTATATCAAGAATATTTTTGTGATAACTGCAGGTATCAATTTTTTTGACACTTAGGAAATGAAAAACAAATTATGCAATTAAAGTTTGAGTGCAAACTAAAAGTATTCTAGGTAAATTAAAAAAAAAGTATTCTAGGTAGGAAGGACTTTCATCTCAGCTTGAAAAAACATAGGGATTTTTACTATCCACTTGCACCTCCTTTTTAAAATTCCGTACGCACGAACTAGAAGGAGACCAAGACGTGGCATGTTGTATTAGCATTCATGTATTCACATTTCTGGCATCTCTGTTTTAGGATCCAAACAGGCCCATTTTTTTAGTGGAAGACGACTAGTGCCACCATGCGACTTGACTGACATTTTCATTCAAATCAGCCCAGAGTTGTGGTTCACCTGGAACTCGCATGATAGCAAATTGACTTTGACTTTGAAAAGAGAACCCAAACGAGAATAAGGAAAACATTTTACATATGATGTTGGTTTGTATCGTTCTCTGGTTGATCTAGTGGCCACAATCACAATGGGAAGGCAAGATTCCACGAATGACAAGATGATGTTCAAGCTTGACGGGCCGGCGTACGTACGTACTGACTGACTTACTGACCGTTCGGTTTGTAATTGCTATTAAATAATTCCAGAAGAAAATTCTGTATTAAAAATAGAATTTGAATTTACCACAATGTTATCTCTTTTGAACAAGTACAAACACAGTTCTATTGTGAAGAACAATTCAGAAATAAATATTGGAAAAATGAAAAATAAATAATATGATTTATACTCATTAATCACGCAAGAATTTTTAAAACTATAAAAGTTCAGTAAAAATCTTCTATATCTAAATAGGGGCACCCCATTTTCCTACCCTCACGTTCAACCACGTCACCACAATTTTGTTTATCCGTTCGTTTGTCCAAGCATGGCCAGATTTGCAGCTCATTAGTTCAGCCTTCCACACTACACCACGTTGCGTTGCTTCACCTTCCCCAGCTCCTCACCTCCCAAAAAACGCTAGCATGTGCAGCCCCAACATCATATCGTTCCCCTTCCACTTCTCCTCCTTTAATTACCATCCAGTTTGGCCTCCTCCTCTGCATTGTTGGGTTGATGAATTGGATCTATGTAAAAATCTATTGTCGGGATGATGAACTGGATCGATGTTAAAGTACACTAATTAGCATGGGAGAAGTTAATGAAAAGGAAGAGTTGGGGAGGAACTTCCTCGAGCTCATAGTGTTCAATCACTCTTTACTTACCAAACAAGCTTGTCGCCTTATTAGTTGGCTTAGGGTTTGGATGTTTACTCCTTATATATCAATATAAGGTAAATTTTGCCTTGTTTTAAAAAAACAAGCTTGTCGCCTTGTCGACAACCCTCTGTTACCTTGTGTGCTCAAGTGTTGAAATCTAACTACTAGCCGGTTGTGAGGAGCCACTTAAACACGGTGTCATTTGACATATCAACACAGTTGTTAAAAAAAAAAGATATGACTCCTATCAGGAGTTCACATACTAGATATTCAGTAGTTCTATATATCTGAAAAACAGAAGTTCACATTTCTAGAACATCTGGTAATCATTCTTTAAAAGAAAAAGATACTTTCCCATATCTGATTTAAAAATGTGTGAAGTTCATACTGCATGGTACAAAGTAGTTCACATGTACTCAAAAGTACAAAAGTTACACCTGGCTAATCTATTATATAATAAAAGCAAAATGAGTTAGTTTTTCGAGACACCACGTTAATCCACATCATCATAATTAATTTCAACAGTCAGATCTAAAATATATGGCTGAGATTTTATGAAAGGTTAGTAGTTACGTAAATAGTTGACACGTTTTATGTTGCGTTTAACACGTATTCGTAAAAAAAAAAAACTGATGCGTCCGTTTAAAAAACCAACCGTGTACGATCCTATCACAGCATAACCATTGGCTGGAACGTGTATACGTGATGGCTGAAAAGAAAAACTTATCTCGCGGCAACCTGGTGGCAAAAGTGTACAAGACTAGCTAGCTACATACTTCCTCCGTCTTTTAATATAAGATGTTTTAGTATTTGTCCACATTTATACATATACATACAAACACATGTAGACATGTTTTAATGTGTATGTTCACTCACTTTAGTTTGTATCTAGACAACATGCATAACACCTAAAACATTTTATATTAAAAAACGAAGTGAGTATGTCATAGGTGCAAGCAAAAAAAAAAACTGGAACGTAGTGGTAAAGGATAGGACTCTGTAAGACACGTACTTCATTTTCCCTGCTTTATTTGGGCAGCGTTATGAATTTAGTTAAAGTTAAATCCTGTAATTTTTCTTATTGAAGATATAACAATAGAGATGGATCGGTGATACCCGTAGATGTGATAGCCTTCAGGTAGCTACCTGTGTAAAAAGTAAACGGGGTTAGGTTGAGACTCCAAGTGCAGAGTGTGTAGTAAGTGGAAGACGTGTTTTCCCCACGAAGGTGACTCGAGGGTTTAATATCGAACTCTCGGGAAATCAGTAGTGAAAGATTTATCTTCCTATCCTTCTTTTGGTTACCTACAAAACAAAGTTAAATGTTTTGGTCCTCAACCTCACCTGTGGTTGTCAAGCACAAGGTGTAAGAATAATATCAAGATAGTATGTGATGCAAACAAGAAATAAATATATGGTGTATGCAAGATGTAAAACTGTTTTTGTATTTTCGGATTTAATAATGGCAGAAAATGTAAAAGTGGTAAAAGTTGTTGGAAAGGTGTTTCTTATGATTAAAAATGGACCGGGGTTCATGGTTTCACAAATGCACTCTCTCTTTAATAAAGTGGTAGACAATGGAACACTAGAGTTGACATATGAGATTGCAACACAAAAGTTTAGTGACAAGTTACTAATTATATGGGCATCACGTCCTAACATAGAGACCTTTTGTTTATTAGTCTCAATTATACTCCACCAAGATGCGAACTAAATCATAACACCTCAGTAATTAAGATAACTCAGAGTATAGCTTTAAGTATCATGACATGAAGTTAAAATAAGAACATGCTAGATCTAGTCATGGAGTAGTGGCAATGGTCACACCCACATCTCCGGTAACATGGTATTTTTCTTTATCCCTAGTGAGGCAACAAAGTAAGGTAGAGATACCCAAGTGGATCGCAGAACTTTCTCTCACGTTCACTGCACTAGCCACCCCCCCCCCCCCCCCCCGTTACTCCAACTAATGCACACATCACCTCACACACACTCTCATAAACATGCTTGATCAAAACAAGTAAATAGGAACGGGGTACATAATATGCATCTATATTCATAACTGAAACAAAACATTTGCAATCTCAAACATATATTAACTCATAAAAAGATCCACCACATAGGAATTACATAGATGACCGTAATCATGTTCGGCAGCTCATACGGTACTAATTAGTGAAGCTCAAAGAGAGGAGAGATACATAAGTTACTTCCACAAACCCATAGTCCAGAGGTGGACTACTCCCTCTTCATCATGGAGACGGTGGAGAAGTCGATGGAGAAGATGGAGACCACGCCGGTAGCGCCCCGCCGGAGTTTTCCCCCTCCAATCTGCAGCTCCAGATCTCTGTTTCGGTGTTTCTGTGTTTCGGCGGCGCTCCTTCCAGAGAACGTCGGGGGCTTTTTTATAGGAGGTCACGACTAGGTCGGTGGAGAAAAGATCGACGGCAGCGGAGCGTCGAGGCCCAACTTGAGGGGTCCCACGCGGCCAGGTACAGGGCCGCGTGGGCCCACCTTTTTGGCCCTCGGGTCTCCGCTTGTTCGCTTCCTTCGCCCCCAAGTCTTCTTCCTTCCAAATATTGACGCTCGTAAATTTGCAGGTGATTTGGACGTCGTTTGGGTCCCTGAAACATTAAAATAAAGAAATAGGGTTTTCTGCCTGCGCAGGGTTAATTCCATAAAAATAGGAAATAAATATAATATTCCCAAAATCATTATAAAACATTGATATAACCCTTATATGATGCAAATATGATTGGAATATAAGTAATATAGTGCAAAGTTCATGTATGCATTTTACATGCATCAACATCCCCAAGCTTAACCAATACTCGTCCTCGAGTATGAAGGTGATAAAACTAACATGGACTTTGCAATTTAATACTAACAATGGATATCAAAGATGATTACTACTGCTACATAGAGTCAAATGATTCATTCTTAAAAGGAGTAGCAATATGCAAGATAGTTTATGAAGTGATATCAAGTATTCAATGCAAGGATGTTCAATGATAGCTCACAAAGTGTAACATGAAAGAAAGTAATATGGACCACATGTATGCATAATGATAAGTAAGAACATCCTACATTGGTCATAGAGTGTAGATGAAAATCTGAATATAAAAGGTGGACACTTTGGAAAAGATATATATGTGAGTAGAGGTAAAGCATGCATAAGTTTCATCTAACTTCCAAACTCTTCTACTTAAGTTAATGATTGCAATGTGGTAATCCTTGGTGTCAAGCTCTCATTACCCCTATCATAGCATCTTGAATGATTAAAGTTTAAAGTGAAAGCAAATATGAGTAGTGTGCTTGACAAAGTAAAGGTTGGATGTCTCATGCCCCTTGAATACAAGTACCTACACCATGAGTTACTCAACTTGGGAAACAAAGCAAGTTCAAGTTAAATATCATTGTAAGCAATAATAGTATCATCAAGAGCGTCAACTGGGGTACCTCTTGTCCCAGGATATGGATCAAGCCCATATCAAAATGACAAGACAAACAAACAAAATGAACAACCTCAACACCCTTTTTATTTACCATTGGAATAGCTTTTTATTGTAAGGTGTATCACAGACGGTTCACCATAGTATGTAAGTAAATTTCCACCATGAATGATGCATGGCTTAGATTAGCGGACCAGGCGTCTCTCTAACCATTTATACAAACTCATTTAAACTACTTCATTTCCACATTTATTTCACACATGGTAAGCATCCATAAACAAAAGTACATGATATCAACTAAATGAAATGAAAACATGTTGAAAGCTTGCCATGTGACAACACATATGAGCTAACTCCCAACCTCGGACATTTGTCAAGCCACAACATCATAATCTTAATCACAATGGGTCATGTTTTATTTATGCAATAAAAGTAAAGTGTGCATCAAGTTCGTGAGAGCTATATAACCAACTTTTCCCATGACAATCAATAACATAAACATTTTCATTCAGAGGTATAGATAACACAAATAACATGATAAACATACTCGGAATAGCATAAAGCTAATAGGTAGATATGGTGACTCACTGGAATAACTTTGGTTGAAGGTGTTGGAAACAAGTTTTTACTTGTTGGAATTTTTGGGCTAGCAAGAGGGAGAAAGTTGACCATCTAATGCATGCATGAGTGTCCATAGAACTAACTAATTCATGTTAAACAAAGTAAAATAACATTCAGCATCAAAACATGAATAAGTGATAGCTCTTGATAAAGCATTTGCAAATTATTACTCATTAACAAGCTCATGAATCATGCAATTATATGTAACTTTAAAAATCAACTCAAACATCCCTTTTCCCAATCTTATAATAGCATCCAACATATTTCAACCCATATTTCCAGTAGCTCTTTCATATATAAATGATAGTGTGGTGGTATCACAAAATAAAATAAAAATCAAACCAAAACAAACAAAAAGAACGCTCCAAGTTTATGCGATAAAGTGTTTCGATCGAAAAACAGAAGTTAGACGTGTGCAAACCGAGAGTGTGTAGGTCCAATGGGGTTGTCTTCACATCTCCAAGCTTATGGTCTTCACCATCCTTGGATAGCTGTAATAAATGGACGTCCCTCACACTAAGAAACTTGCCGGCTTAATGATACACATAGGGATGAGTCAACACTTATTCTCGCGAGGATGATGTCTTTCCAATGAAGAAATATTCGGGTTTAGTGAGACATAAAGCGTTAAACCGTCAAACTTGAGAAAAATACAACATTAGTCGACACATTATGGATGGGAACGTCCCTTACACTATAAAATATATTGACTTAATGATACACATAGGGCTGAGTCACCGCATATTATTGTTTAATATGATTCAATTAGTATTCAAAAGGTGTGTCAATACTATTTTTAATCCGAGGACCTGAAAAGCGTGCACTTAATTCTTATGAATTGTTTGGCGGATATTGATTGGTTCGTATAGTAAACATATTTGGAATTTAGTACATGTCATTCTCTCATGTAAAAAATCAACATAAGAGCACACATCATTCAGTTGCACAATAAAATTGACGACTAATTAAGAGTTTTGAACTATGAAATCCAACCCGGGTAGTCATTTCGAATAACACAGAACGTACATGTGACTAGGTGTGTAGAACCATTGGACGAAGATTGGGATAACTTAAGAGTCTGGAAAACTTTGAATTGTAATTCTCTAACTTTGATTATATGTATAAACATGTTAACGAATATGCTGAGAAGAAAATGATGTATCTTATCAACATATTCATACAAAAATAATGGTCAAAGTTTCGCCAAGTTCATGTTTCTAAATGATTGCACATTGAGAGGAAAAAAGATCAGAACAAGATAACTCACGCTATTTGATTTGATATACCTATTAAGGAGGATATACGTCTTTTTCTTAATTAAATAATTTTTATAAGATAACTAACCTACTGATCTATCATGTAAAACTATAGTTCAATTTATAGATTCAGTATCACTAACATGGGTGTTTCAACATATGGCATGATAATCATTTTCCCAACAATTTCATATTGTCAAAGATGTTACTCGCATACACTATATTTTTCTTACCTACACATTTGAGATAGTTGTTAAATATAATGTTCATTATCACATAGTGAGAAATAATGTGATATCAATAAAACCAGAATTCCATTTCTTTAACACTTTCAACCAACTAAAGACAATGCCCACGCATTGCGAGGGCCACTATGCTAGTTTGTAAAAACTGAAAAACATTTGTGTTTATTAACATGTTTGCAGGCTCCTAGAAAACCTGTTACACGATTTGGTTTTAAAGCTCAATCTATTATATACTAAAAGCAAAATGAGTTAGTTTTCGAGGGCACCACGTTAATCCACATCATTAGATTTTTTTTTTGAATTTTCCACGTATATTAAACCAAAACAGAGTACACGATTACAAAAACAAACCTAAAATAGACTAGCAAATCTATGAGATCTTCAAGCCCTTTCTTCATCCATGACATAATCTTGTACTTTCCTGAAGGCAACCGTAGAACAACGCCAAAACCATCAAACCATAGACCTGTGAATACCACCGAAGGTTCTCCCTTTTTAATTATGAGCCGCAATGCCAAGGCTTTGTGCACGCACGCAGCCATTAAATTAATCAAGCAACATCGGCAGGAGCACCACCACTGATATTTCAGGGACAAATAACCGAACCACATTATCGACGTCGTTGGGAGCCGAGAAAACGAATCACCATTGCCGAAGACGTAGTAGCCGGGATAGATATTGCGAGGACAAACCTCCTCGCGACAACCATGAGAAATAATCCAAGATTGATCTGGCGAAGCAATATCTGAAGAACCATACCTAGACAGACTTAATCTTCCAAAGCCACCATTGACGTCGGGAAGGATATCTCGTCGTCGAACGAAGCGTCGGAGATCACTTATTGCAGACGATATCATCTCTATTAACAAAGAAGATGACGACCAAAACCAAGCTCTAACATTAAGGACCTTCGTATAGCGCCGTGCGCAGGTCCAAGGTCCCCACCCCTCCTAGTGCCAGAACGGCATCTAGAGGAGGCGAGGACCCGTCGAATCTTTGCCGGCGGCGACGATGAAGCAGCCGATGACACCTATGACGACGGCTAGGGTTGAAACCCTAGCCGCCGCCTCTCTTTCTTTCTTTTCTTTCCGCCTCGCTCCCGTTCACAAAAGCTAACTAGACTTTCCTCACATCATTAGAATTAGTTAGACACTTAGATCTATAATTAATGGCTGAGATTTCAAGAGAGATGGTAACATAATATTTACGTACACAACACCAACACGTCCAAATCACCAGGTCACGCCCGTACAGATCCGGATTTAATTTACAAAAAAAAAAAAGAGACATCTATGGACACGATAAGCTAATCTGAGCACGACACCACGACCAGGTGTTTTTTTAAGTTGTCCACTCGGGTCTAAACACACGTCCTAGCTAGCTGTGTCATGGTTTCGCAAAAAAAAAAAAACTAGCTGTGTCATGTGTGTATTAATAGATCATGTTCCATGCTGGCCAACGATCCATATATGAGGTATATATGTAGGGGAAATCTATGTTTAGAACGGTCTGAAGTTAACCTTAGCCGGCGGACCTCACATCTCGGGTGAGCCACCGATTGCTCTGGTCCCACCCACGTGCTGGTTATACGTCGCTGTCCGTTCCGATACATGCTGCATCCTGCATGCCACCATAGCTAGTTTGTCGTACTCTTCTTTTTCTTTCCTTCTCTCACGGCACCTAGGATGGATGCATGCAAGCACATGTCCAGCAATCAGCTCAACTAGATCCATGGTAGTACAAGGAAACTAGCTGCATCAAATTTTGAAGGAGCCATTTAGCACTACTCAAGTTAGTATGTACGTGTGTATACCCAGTAACGTAGCCAGGATCATGCAACGGCACGGCCCAGGCTACAGGGGCGGAGACAGGGGGGTGCTAGCAGGGGTCCGACCCCCCCCATGGTTCGGCCCCCCTAATGATCTGGTGTACTTATTTATAAGGTTACTAATGTTTATACGTGCTAATCAACTCTAGTAATTGCCGCGTTAGTGCTCAAAGCCCACGCCACCTGTGCCTACGTACGCACCAAAGCCCAGCAAAGTTTGGGCCATCCTTGGAGCTCGATTATTTTTACCATAAATTCCATTTAGTGTGGCGAGGCTGAGCGACCCCATCCTTACCCTAATCTCATAATCTTAGATCGATCTGCCATGACGCCTGGCCGCCTTCGACAGCTCGCAGATTAGACAGATCGCAACGCCGCCGTGCTAACTTCTAGTGATCATGCCGACCGCTGTGGCACCTGCCGCACCTCAACATCATACATACAGGTCTAGAGGACGTCGACCTCCCAGTAACTGATCAAACACTCAATCTAGAGGTACGAGCTGGTTATTATACACATATTTGATCATTTGTCCTTTTTTTGGTGGGGGCTTTGATCATTTTTTAGCACGTGTATGTACAATTATCAAGCCTAGTAAAATCGATACCGATCAGCAGTAATTTCCCATTCAAGCCCAGCGAAACTGCTAGCAGAGAACCTAATAATTTCATCTATGATCTGTATATAAAAACAAATAATGGATTTTATACTTATGAGTTAGAGTTTTTGCTGCTTATAAGAATTTGAATCTGTGAATTATCCACTATTGAGGACTGGACAAGTACATGAAGGTTATAATGAGGAAAACAAAATCATATTAGCTTGGCTGAAGACCGAACAATGTTTTTGACTGGCCTGCACCTCGCCCCCCCTATACCTGAATCCTGGCTCCGCCCCTGCCAGGCTAATCCTCATGCTAGAGTTATAAACAATGCGGAACAGTGTTACGGTAGCTATATTCAACAAATGAAGTAGCTGCCACGCCCCAGGCCATGCGTGTAGCCTAGCTCCTGGCTACGCCCCTATGTATACCAGTTTAGTCTACTACGGAGTTTAGAAGGAGTTGTACAAGGGTGGGTTGGCGTCGGCGTCCTTTCCAGCATTGTGCGAATTGAGGTGCTGGTGTACCTGGCGTTGTCGATCTCAGTTGACAGCGTCGGTTGGATCATGCAGTGCGGCGATCCGGGCAAGTTCGGGGGTATTCTCTATTTACCATTCTCCAGAGCTAGCTACCTTGCCTTTCTTGGTGGGTCTCAACCGCTGCTCAGGTTTGGGGTTGCAACCCAAACTCACATTCCCATGGCATAGTTAGGCGCCAACTCTAACGGGTCGACCTGAACGGACATAAAATGTGTCCACTTTATTTTTGTTTGGCTCGGCACGCGGACACCAATTGTCTGCCCTTGTCCACCGATGCAACCAACGGAGGGGTCTCATTGTTTTTATTTAAACAAAGGATGTAAAAGTACGTTAGACAGAAGAAAAACATAACTTAAAAATATACCCTTGATCTACCAGATTGACGAAGCTTGGACGCGACCATGGCCACGCCGGTGACAGTGGCCAACCATGACGTCGCTGGTGACTATGATGGTGGCGCTGGCAATGCCGTTGTGCGCGGTGGCGTAGATGGCCCCTCCTGCTGCAACTTCCGCTCCTCCTCCACGGGTATGTCTCCGGGTTGAGTAGTGGCTACTCCGGCCAATATGGCTCGCCCCGCGAGCATCCTGACATCCTCGATGCGTGCAACGCCTAAGGTAGATCAGGCCAGAGAGCGAGCTCCTCCAACGCTGAGGCCTCGAGGTCCTGCTGAAGCTCGTCGTCCTCGGGCTCCTCCTTCACCACCATGTGACGACGCGGCGACGATTCGGGTGCTGGAGCACGCGTGAAGCGCGAGCGGTGATGTTTTTCGTGCTCATCGTCGAACCACGTGCCTTGTAGGACGAGGCAGCTAAACCAACGAGAGTGCTAGAGACGGCGACCAAGCAGCGGTGCGTCCATCATGTAACTGCTTTCCGGCTTTCCGGCATCCGATAATTAACCGGCTGTTTACATAATAGGTACCCACCCAGAATTGATTGAGTCACCCATGTGTTCATGATGTACTTATTTACCACGGAATTTATGTAGTTATCATACTCTGCCGGTAATAGTTACTCACTCAGTACTGATACATTTATCCATCCAGTACTGATGGACTTACCCATGTGTGTTTATGATATAGTTATACACCAGGAAATCGACGTAGTTGACCTATTATTTTGGTTATTTTGGTAATAGCTACCCACCATATATTGATGGAATTAACCACCTAGACTGATGGAGTTACCCATACCTTCATGTTATCCACCACGAAATCGACATGGTTATACCCAACCATCTCGACAATAATTACTCACCAAATTTTGATGAAGTTACCCACCGAACTGATAGAGTTACCCATGTGTTTATGATATTGGTATCCATGTAGTTAACATACTCTTTCGGTAATGGTTACCCGCCCACTACTGATGGATTTACCCACCCTTTATTGATTGAGTTACCCATGTGTTCAGCATATAGTTATCCACTACGAAATTGATGTAGTTATCGTATTTTCTTGGCAATAGTTACCCACCCTAGCTTATGGAGTTACCCATGTATTTATGATATAGTTATCCACGTGGCAATAGTTACCCAGCCTGTGCTCGACGACTCTTCGGATCACCACATCGGGATCTCGGAGTGTCGCAGAACCACCACGTACTGATTGAGTTACCATATTTCCTCGGTAATAGTTACCCATTTAGTAATTATAAAGTTACCCATATGTTTATAATGCAGTTATCCACCACGAAATAGATGTAGTTACCCTACTCTCTCGATAATAGTTACGTACACAGTACTGATAAGTTACGTATGTGTTCATGATGTAGTTATCTATCAGAAAATCGTTGTAGTTATCATACCCTCTCGTTCATAGTTACCCACCCAGTATTGATGGGGTTACCCACACAGTAATGTTGAAGTTACCATGTTTTGTAAGGCGGTAAGGGGGGGGGGGGCGTCTTATCGCCTAAGTGTCGCCATCAGACGCTTTAGGAGGCTATGCCCCGAACTCGGTCGTTTTGGTATAGCTATCATCACCAAATCGAAGTAACTACCATGCCTTATATGTAATAGTTATACATCCATTCTCTATGAAGTTATTCGGGTGTTTATGGTTTGGCTATCACCAAGAAATCTACCTAGTTAATCTCGCTCTATCGGCAATACTTACCAACTCAATACCTATGGAGTTAACCATCTATTTTGGGATGTGGTTGTCACCATTAAATCGATATAGTTATTATCTTGATACTTAGAAAGTTGTTCAGATATTTCAATCACTTGTCACCGAGTTGTCCACGATAAAGTCATCGAAAGTGCTACTTATAAAAATATGTGGTAATTTCTAAGCTTGAAAAATTCAAAACAAAAAACAACCAAAAGTGAGACCTAATTGCAGGGAAAACTAATTTCTCACATATGGTGGGTAACTTAGGCACTACTACCTGGATCACTCACGTGTTACTGGTGGGTAACTTTTGGGTTCAAAAAAAAGTTATCGAAACATATCAATATGGGATCTAGTTTTAAAGATCTCGCCGCGACTAGTCCAACGGTGAAAATGGATCATAAATCGGATAAACAGATTAACCTACAAAACATTTTGAATTTCCAGATTTTCACATTTAATTCTCATGACGTAAGCTTTTTTGTCTTTTAGTTGCATGCAGAATTTTCTCTCGCGAGAGCGCTCGCGCGGCAGTGCTTGTCCACGTTCGGCTGCACGTACGTGCTCGCGGGGCTGCTTCCCGCTGTTGATTTGTCGTTTTCCGTGGGTTTCTAATTGATCGTTGGACGTTCTATGGTTAGCGCTAACCATAAACCGTTCTAAACGTAGTCGCGTCCTATATGTAACTCCCCAATTTCTCACGTTTGCTAATATTTGCATACACTTCAAGAATTTTATTCTTTGAGACAGATAAAAAATATGTGCATTAATCAATAATCCGGCCGGAGCTAGACCTGGCTGATCGATCGATACCATGTGCTTCATGTGAACTCCACTAGGAACACATGCATTGTTTCAACTATATATGAATATATAAGCGGTAATTACTTGATAGCTATTAGTCTCGGCTCATGCCTATAATTTTGATCTTAAGAAAAATCGATTTAAGTATTAACCATAGATATCTTCTTCAAGAATAATACGACCGACAACAAACTCTAACTGATAATCTATTGAAAATAATTCCACCAAGTCGTTTATTTTCTGTTTGTTCCCGTCATTAAACTCTTGAAGTCTTATAAAGATAAATATTATTTGAACACTATTGGAGTTCAAAATTTGATTTCAGCTTGAAGTTATAAATCGTAAGGACCTAATATCACAGAGCGCCAAACCAAGAGAGATATCTAGCACAAGATGTGCATGGAGCGGATGTTTGACTATCCATAATTAGGAAAAACGATGATGCAAAGGTAGTAGTATCAGCGTCAACGTACTAGATTGTTCCGAGATAAAGTGACAAATAAGGTTTTACATTTGCCACCAACAACGCGGATCTTTAACATGCAGTTATGAGAATTTCGAAAGGATTTTATAGAATATTTATGACTTGAAAAGATTTCTACTCAGATAATTTGAGCCATATGATTAGAAATATTAAGAATTTCCTATAACTATGAGTCTATGACAACCAATTTAAAATAAAAAATCAGCCCAATGGTCTAGATATATATACCGAGCTCATAATATTATGAAACATTATTTATTGGAAACGTATAATAAACATGATTTATTATAAAAAAATAAGATTGTTGTGAAGTTGGCATAATCATGTTATAGGAAAACAAATACATGGCAGGGTGTTGAAGAGTGGGGATAGCAAGATAAGATAATGAAATTAGGTAAAAATAGAGTAATACAAGAAGTTCTAGAATATGACGATATGGGTTTTAGGTGAATTTGTGATGTCTATTTACCATAAATTAAAATGATTCATACTTAATTACAAACAGGTGGATATTTACTTAACATGCTATTTCTAAGCGTACGGAAAGATATTGTTTAGACATAAATAATTTCAAAATTTATAGAACTGTAAAACTATTTCTCGAACACGTTCAATGAACATAAGATGCTGCCCTGGCATTTGCGAGGGCCACTGGCTAGTTGATAGAAAAGTACACAAGGGCAGTGTACGCAGTATTCAAAGACCGAATGTACCACAGCACAGCTTTTCGCGTTAAGTCTTCTGAAGAAAATCCAACACAATTCCTTGTGCATCACTATAACCAAAGTCGAGAATTCGCTTGGTCGAGACATGAGTTCAGAGTGCTAGCTGATGAAGCTGAAGGACGTTATGAATGTGAGTGCAAGCTGTGGGAACACACAGGTACGCCAAAAAACAAAAAAAAAACAAAAACAGAATTGTTAAAAAAAGAAGGTGATTACTTGCATAAAAAAGTTATAATAAAGTTTACATTTGGACATGTGCAGGACTGTTCTCCTAGCACGCCAAAGTTGTGTTCCAACATATCAGGCTAGAAGAAATCCCAAGAAAATACATACTCCAACGATACACGAAAGACGCAGTTACAAATCCAGACTTCAACCGCAGAGACTACAAAACAACAGCTACAGATGGAACTTCGCTTGAGTACAGGCGAACTATACTGTACAACGAAGCCATGCAAACTGTTAACAGAGGGTGCTCTTAAGATGACATGTTCAACATGGCCCTGGATGCTTTCAGAGATGTGAATTCACGTATGGACGCATACAAATGCGATGTGAACAGCAACAATCAATCATCAACAGACAGAAATGAACAGTCGGAACCTGCAAGGTCTGATGAGGTTCCTGAAACTGAAGAAACTGGTCCATATGCGGATATATCCAGCCTCCTCCACTGGCCAAAACAAAAGGAAGCAGGAATACTGACGCTGCGCACAAGACTGCAAAAAAGAAAACTTCTGCATCTGCCCATCCACTACCAGAGATCGACGAAAATGGTGTTCCCAAAGGTCAGAGGCTATGCGGGAACTGCAATAAGATAGTTGGACACAGTAGCAGGACATGCCAGAAACGACAGCTTGCAGCACAACTACTGGAAACACACAATAATGTATATGGCACATCTCCTGGCTCTCAAGGAAATGTGAAGGTTCGCATCAAGAACTTGCTTGCACAGCAAGGAGATGAAGGCGAAGATGATGAGGAAATACTGGACACAGATGAAGATGCAGATTATGAAGATGACACGGATGAAGATGAAGACCAACATGATGCGAAGAAACCTGAGAGTACAGATATTCCAGAAGGGCAACGGACTTGCGGCATATGCCACAAAATTGCAGGGCACAACGCAAGAACGTGTCCAGACAAGGATGAGATATTGAAAAAGCAACTTTTAGAGCGACAAGGACACGATGGTACAAAAGTCATGAAGCCTCAAGGAATTAGAACTTGTAAAAGTTGTGGTAAAATCAGAGGGCACAATTCCAGAACCTGCGAGAGGTTGCAGCTGCAAGAAAAAATGAGGCAAGAGCAACTACAAATCAATAAAGTGGCGGAACATCAGAATGTCAAAACAGACAAAAAAAAGACGGAGAAGAAGAACATGGAAGCTAAAACAGCACAGACAGAGCCAAGAAGAAGCAGCAGGTTAAAACAGTCATAGAAACAATAAAAAAAGAAAAAGGCAAAAACTGCCAGGAGACATGTAGTGTATAGCATCGTATACATATCAGAAAAACATATGTTCATATGGAGGCTGATTAGGAGCAGAAAAAGATGCATGCTTTCGAAAGTTTACATTAATGATTAAAAAACTTCTGGATAATATGTAAAGTTCTGTGTTCAAATAACTTCCGTGAACTTCTGTGAAGAAGCTTTTCATGTTCATGTGTTGAAATAACTGAATTAAGAGCATGGTTAATAATAGAGCCCGCTGATGGCTATAAGCCATTGACATGTCACCTATAGTCTTCTTATAGCCATCATGTATAATAGTTGGCTATATAAATAAACTGTTGTATTAATACATGGCCCACCTTACACTCTCACATAGTGCCTAGAAGCACGTGCTGCAGCTGGCTCTTCCATAAGAGCCTGCTTTCCTTCTCTCTCCTCTTCTCTCTCCTCCATGTAAGCACACATATACTATTTAATTCCTTATAGCCTGCTGACTGGACCTTTCTATACTTGCTCTAAGTATATGTCTACATTTCTGCCAAAAGTTGAAATGATTGTGCATGTGAAGTTCAGATACTGTATCCATGGAAGTTCGTTAGCAAAAAACTTCTGGATAATATGTAAAACATGTGTGAGAAAAATTTCATGTTCATGTGTTCAAAAAACTGAATTAAAGTATCTGACTGCATTTTCTGCCAGAAGTTGAAATGATGGTGCATGTGAAGTTCAGATACTGAATACATGGAAATTCATAAAAAAACCTGGGAGACCACTACTAACTCTGAAGCCAAAAGCTGCAGCGGATAACCATGAGGCTAGTTCAAGCAGTGTTACATCGGCTAAGATTCCGGATTCCAAGCCGGTTGAGAAACCTGTAGATCCTAAATATATTCAGCCTAAATGGTGCCCGCTTGGTCTAACCAAAACAGAGAAGAGGAAGCTGCAGCGGTTAAGGAATAAAGAAAAAGCCGAGAAAGAAGCTGAACAGGCACGAGACGATCTTTTTGAGAAGATTCATCCTCGGGTACCTTCCAAGGTATGGGTGCCAAAGCCGACTGATCTCATAAAGCCAATTGCTGATTCAGTTCCCATAGAATCTGTAGCCCCTGTGTCGGCTATACCAAACCCCTCAAGAGATGGGGGAAGCTCCTACAGCTAACATCACATATTCTTCGTGGGCTGATGAAGTTGAGGCTGCCGACTTAGCACGGAAGTCGGAAGAGACAAACATGGAAATTGATACAACTGTTGATGAGGAACTAGTGAACTATGAAGGATCGCCAGCTCAAACCGCTGATATTAACATGGTATACTATTTGCCGGCTGAGTTCCGAGCTGCTGAGGATGAAGGAGAGGTTTCACATATGAACTTCAGACCCAAAAATTCTGTCTTCGAGAAACCTAGTAAACCGGTTAAGCATTTGAAGCCGCTGTACTTAAAAGGACATATCAATGGCAAGCCGATAACCAGGATAATGGTAGATAGTGGAGCTATAGTCAATCTATTGCCATATTCCGTTTTTAAGAAGTTGGGACTGGAAGATGATGATCTCATGAAAACGAATATGGTACTCAGTGGATTCGAAGGAGGAGAAGGATTGTTAGCTAAGGGGATGATAAGTCTAGAGCTAACTATTGGAAGCAAGACCATGGCTACTGCTTTCTTCGTAGCTGATGTACAAGGTCACTACAATGTGCTCCTTGGTAGGGATTGGCTACATGCCAATCAATGCATACCATCTACCATGCACCAATCACTATTCCAATGGGTAGATGACGAGATAGAAGTTGTTCATGCTGATGAAGAAACTCTCATTGCTGTTGCTGATGCCTTCGTCGACTGGCAACATCCCGATGCCACATGTTTATTGGGACATGACTTCTCTGGATACGACTTCCTGAGCACTACTCGGGATGGGTTTGTGCCAGTGATACTAAAGCCATTTGAAGTTAATTGGCAGCGCAAATACTAACCATATGGATCCAAATCATTTATGGTTACAGAAGAGGTTAGGAGAATATCGGGGCTACTCAAAGTGACATATATGAATCCATAGAGGAGTTAGACGATATGGACAAATTAGGACAAGGGTTCAAGTCGGCCGATCCTTTGGAAGAAGCGGACATAGGAGATGAAACCATACCAAGGCCGACTTTCATAAGTAAGAATTTGGAAGCCGGTTACAAAGCTAAATTAACCGGGCTCATTCGAGAATACATTGATTGTTTTGCCAGGGAGTACTATCACGAGATGCCGGGATTAAGCCGGGAATTAGTCGAGCATTGGCTACCCATAAAAGTCGGTTTCCGTCCTCATAAGCAAGCTCCTAGGAAATTTAATCCTGCGATGTATGATCGTATCAAGGGAGAGATAGGCCGATTATTGAAAGCCAAGTTCATACAACCATGCAAATATGCTGACTGGATTTCAAATATCGTGCTGGTTAACAAGAAAGGATCTACCAAGCTACGGGTGTGCATAGACTTCAGGGACCTTAACCGAGCCACGCCCAAAGATGAATACCCGATGCCGATAGCCGATTTACTAATCAACGATGCATCGGGTCACAAGGTGATTAGTTTCCTAGATGGAAACGCGGGTTACAATCAAATCTTCATGGCTCAGGAAGATTCGGAAAAAACGGCGTTTCGATGTCCTGGCTTCGTGGGATTATTCGAATGGACCGTGATGACGTTCGGATTAAAGAATGCCGGAGCTACATACCAGAGGGCCATGAATTTAATCTTCCACAATTTACTCGGAGTCATACTAGAGGTCTACATAGACGATGTTGTCGTTAAATCGGCTGCAGGATCAGATCATCTAGCCGATTTACGTTTGGCATTCGAAAGGTTGAGGAAGTACGGACTCAAGATGAAGCCATTGAAATGTGCTTTTGGGGTATCGGCAGGAAAATTCTTGGGGTTCATCATACATGAGCACGGTGTGGAGATTGACCCAGAGAGAATAACAGCTATCCAGAAGATCCAAGCGCCGACTAACAAGAAGGAGATGCAAAGCTTTCTTGGCAAGGTAAATTATCTTCGAAGATTCATCGTTAACCTAGCCGGGAAAGTTGATGCCTTTACCCGGATTCTTCGGCTCAAGAACGATGAACAATTCACTTGGGGGGCAAGTCAACAAGAGGCATTTGATAGAATCAAAACTTGCCTTTCTTCTCCTCCGGTTATGAAAGCACCTGTACGGGGAAAACCTTTCCGGTTATACATGGCAACCGGAGGAGGGGTTGTTGGTGCTGCTTTGACTCAAGAAGCCGAAGGAAAAGAATATGTTTAGCACTTTACTATGCTTAGTCGACGACTGCTGGAAGCCGAGTTGAGGTATTGTGCCATTGAGCAACTATGTTTAGCACTTTACTATGCTTGTACCAAGTTGCGGCACTATCTCCTATCGAATCAATGCATTGTTGCTTGTCAAGCCGATCTCATTAAATATATGATACAGAAGCCGATTCTTAGTGGACGAATCGGTAAATGGGCGTACAGTTTAATCGAATATGATTTGGCCTATGAGTCACTGAGATCTATGAAAGGCCAGATTGTAGCTGATTTTATTGTGCAACCTCAAGTCTCTGAAGACAATACCGACTTATTCATAGTCGCTGCAATACCATGGAAGTTGTACTTCGATGGATCAGTGTGCGACAACGGACAAGGTGTCGTTGTTGTTGGCATATCACCCCATGGTATCATTTATGAAGCTTCCTGCCGGGTAGAACATAAATGCACTAACAATCAAGCCGAATACAAAGCTCTGCTATTCGGACTAGAAGTTCTGGTTGACGCAGGAGCTACTCATATTGAAGCTTATGATGATTCGTTGTTAGTGCTTCAACAAGTGTCTAGAGTTTTTCAATGCAATGAAGGACCACTCAATGAATACCTTGACAAGTGTGTGGATATTATTGCTACCCTGAGCTACTTCACCATATCCATATAGCCAGACACGACAATTGGCTTGCAAATGAGCTGGCGCAACAAGCATCAGGTTACCATGTTAGCCGGGGTGTATTCTGTGATGAAACACAACCGGTGTTGCTTGCTGCCGGCTTATGTATAGCCGAAATTCCTGAAGCTGATTCCGGTAATAAATCGATTGACTGGAGGAAGCCTATTATTTCATATCTACAAGATCATAGTCAGAAGGCAGAGAGGGTTGTTCGGCGGCTGAGTTTGAAGTACACTTTGTTGGATGATGATCTATATCGCCGAACAGTAGATGGTCTCCTGTTGAAATGCTTAGACGGGGATCAAGCAAAGATAGCTATGGGAGAAGTGCATGACGGCTTGTGTGGAACTCATCAGTCGGCTCACAAGATGAAGTGTATGCTGCGAAGAGCGGGATATTATTGGCCGACTATGATTAGCGATTTCTTCAAATATTACAGACGATGTGAGGCTTGTCAGAAGTTTGGAGACGGCCAAGCAGTACCGGCTTCGATGTTACATCCTATCATAAAACCGTGGCCTTTCAGAGGCTGGGCGCTTGACTTTGTCGGCATGATTCACCCTCCTGTTTTGGGAAGCATAATTTCCACCATGCATACCAATGCATCTTTTTGCTTTGATCATCATCGATACCCCCCACCAAAAATGTGATATCGCATCCATAATCTTCTTGAAAATGTTTTTGGGGAGGAGCAACAATGATATAGCATATACCGGGATTGCTTGGAGCACAGCCTTATTAGAATTTCCTTGCCACCAATAGATAGTAGTTTTTCTTTCCATCCTTTTATTCTTTGTATCACCCTCTCAACAAAGTGTAGAAAACAATCACTTCTATTCACTCCAACAATAGCAGGGAGACCCAAATACTTATCGGAGAGACCTTAAGTGTTAATATTTAATATGTTTCATATCTGTACCTTTACACCAACATGTGTATTTGGGCTGAAGAAAATGCTTGACTTCGCCACACTAACCAATTGTCCCGAGTTTGCACAATAGGTGTCTAGGGCCTGCTGCAACGAGATTGCATTGTTCGAATATGCCTTTGAGAGAATCAGAGAGTCATCAGCAAATAATAGGTGTGAAATGATGGTGCATTCCTGCACACCCTGATCCCATCAATGCCACCAATCTCCTCCGTGTGCGCAGAAGACTAGAGAGACCTTCTGCACATAAAAGGAACAAATGCGGGGATATGGATCCCCCTGACGAATACCTCTAGTTGGAATAAAGCCTTATGTCACTTGAGAGTTGAATCTGACAGAATAGGATACTGATGTAACACATGCCATGATTAATTCAGTCCAAAGAGGGAGGAAACCTAATTTAGACATCATACTTTCCAGGAACTTCCATTCCACTCTATCAGAGCCTTCCTGAAGATTGATTCAATGAGGAAACGTCAATAACTGCTAGTCTGTCGATCCAGATCTTTTCGGTGGAGACGATGAATTGTGGTGGTCCACTTCGTTCCATTGTTTGTGGGCCGTTTAATATGGGCTGAACGGCTGAGCTTTAGCTGGAACAACAAAAAGACCAAACATGCTACAGAACAAGGATTTCTGAGAGAAAATAAACATGAAAAAACAGACTGAAATAGCTGATGTGGCAGGTTGCTGAGGTGGATAGGCTGCAAGTTGAGAGAAATATGTTCGTGGGGATAATCTTCTTAGTTATATAGGATTGCAATCACGGATCAGAAAGGGTTGAGACATGTATCAACCATCTAAAAATGACAAACATCATGAATCTATCCATTTGATGACGATCAACATGACGCCACCTAGTAACCTGAAAATAGAAGTCCTGTGCAACCGTTAGCATCCGGTTGCATCAGTATCCATAGGCTCCTGCTGATCCGCCAGGAGAAGGAAGGACCAAATGTGTATCCAGTGTGCCGCCAGACGAATAACCTTCAAAATATCAGTAGCCGATTGTTTATTAAAAACAAAGTTATTTCTAGTCGTCCAAATGGCCCAACATAAAGACGCACCCCAATTCTTAATCTATCCTTATTGCGTCTATCAACCCTATTTAGCTAATTACCAAACATATTAGTAATACTGGTGGGTGGAGGTAAATTGTGAGTGAAAAATAAAATACGCCAGATAATGCGATCAAAAGGACATTTAGAAATTAAGTGTTCGACGGACTCCATCGAATCACAAAAATAACATTTTTGAGACCCTTTCCAATTACGCTTGACTAGATTATCCTTTGTTAAAAGACAATTATTTTTGAGAAACCACATGAATATCTTAATCTTAAGGGGAACTTTTAACTTCCAGCGGTACTTGTGTAAGTATCTTGTATGCCCATTCATATGGTCAAGGTACAAAGATTTAACTATAAAGGTACCATTGTCCGTTAGATTCCACACGAATTTATCTGGACAATTAGAGAGCTCGATCTCCATTAGGCGTTGGCATAAGCGTAACCATCGTGCCCACTTATTACCATTCAACCCCTCCTAAAATCAATGTTAATTAAGTGGTGTTTGGCCAAGGACATTTGCCACCAGGATTTTTTTTTCCTTTGAACAATATTGTGTCCTTATTGTTGGGCTAAAGGTGTATCCCCTAGCCATATATCCTCCCAAAAACGAACGCTTTGCCCATCTCCAACTTCAAATGACCCATGGCAAAAGAACACATCTTTAACTCGCATAAGGCCTTTCCAAAAAGGAGAATCAGTTGGTTTTTCCTCAACTTGGGACAGCGTTTTGTGATGGAGATACTTATTACGCAACAATTATTACCACATGCCCTCCTCAGTTAAAAGATTAAAAAGCCATTGCTAATTAAACATTTATTGTTTATCTCAAGAACCTCTATCCCTAACGTCCTTGATCTTTAGGACGACAGACCATATTCTATTTTGATAATCTATATTTCCTTTTGGTATCCGTACTTTGCCAGAAAAAACGCAAGCGAAAGAAATCCAAACGCTTTCTTACTCCTTTCGGAATTTCTAGAAAAGAGAGCATAAACATAGGCAAGCTAGTCAATACTGAACGATCACCGTAGGATAACTACTTGCCTTGGCAACAACCTAATTTTTACATAAGTCGGCTCTCCACCAGATTCCACTCCGAATTCCCTAATTTTCTGAAATGGATGGGTATTCCAAGATACCGAAAAGGAAGGGAGCCTGACTCACAGCCAAAAATCTGTCTATACTCATGTTCCACTTCCTTTGCTTTGCCGAAGCAGAAAATCTCACTTTCTAGAAAAGGAAGAGTAAGAAGTATATATGGATTATTTTGAGAGCAGTCTGTCTGTAATATTTAGAGAAGGTAAGCAAAAAGCAGGTGCCCTGTAGGAGAGTGTTGTCTATTTTCAGAGAAAAATCGAACATGTACAGGCTATGGCACAACGTGAACTAGCACATTTAAGCCAAACATGAGCACACACACGTGAAGAAACTAAGATGAGGCAATAGCAAGAAGGTTGAACGAACAACGAGATTAATTAACGCCTTGAGGGTAGCTCCTCCAGCTTCAGAGCAGGTTTCTTTGACTTCGGGTGGTTCTGAAGTTTTCTCGTCAGATAGGTCTTCAATGCTTCGTCGCTGTAACTAGAACCTTTGAGAAAAACTTCCTTGAGCTCGCCTAGATGCTTCAGCCCAAACAAGAATGACCCACTGCCACAGTCGACCTTGAGCTGCTCAAGATGTTTCATGGTTTTGTCTCCAAAGGTAACTTGTGAGCTGGAGCTGCAAGCAATCTCGAACATCTTCATCTTCTCGAAGGAGTCTTCCTCGAGGTCGTTTGTGATGACAGACACATCCAGCACATTATCTTGAAGATGATGGACTCGAAGACGCAGAATACATAGTCCCGGTAGCTCGCTAAGGAACTTGATGACACCTTTGGTTGATTCCTTTTTGCCTTCTGGTGTGACACGGGCACCTTCCAAAGGTGGGAATACATAATCTTCTTCTGTTAGGTTGGCTATTTCCAAATCCATCTTTGCAAGCATGGTGAGCTGCCCGCTCCAGTTTGGCAACCGGTTTCCAAGCCCATACAGTTTAAGGCTCTGCAGGTTCGCGAGAGGCAGCGGTATACCATCCAAACAACTTTCATTGTTGTTCTCGAGCCGCATTGATAGTGATTCTAGGTGGAGAAGATCTGAAATTGCTAGGATAAACTTGTTGCTGATTTTCTTGCTGATGCCAGACACTCCGAGCTTGCGCAGGTGGGTGAGCTTCTTGAGCTCTTCTAGGAAGTCCTTCATCCCCGAAGCTTTGATATTGACAACACCAAGCGTGTGCAACGCTGTCAAGTTCCCGATCCCCGGAGGCACCTCAACACCAACCGGCTGACTACCACAACTGTAATTTGCTGCTTGTGTTGTGGGGGCAGTGGTTCCGGCACGGATGTACTGCAGGCTCTCTAACTTGGTGATATTGTCTGGCAGGGTATCTATGGAGGTGTGCCTGACATCTAGACTCTGCAGCTGCCTCAGACCACCTATTGAGCTCGGTAAATGGCATATTTCACGGCAACCTCGCAGTGAGAGGAACTTGAGGCGACACATCAACTTCACCATCTTCTTAAGGTCGCCATACTCTACTTCACATGCACCCTCTAGATCCAGCACCCGAAGAAGCTTCATACTTTCAGAAACTAAGAATGATTTCCACTTCCCGAACACTGTTAGTGACCGGAGCCGAGAGAAGTCAATGCTCTCAAAAACAATTCTATCTCTGACCCAGCTTTCTAATATGACAAGGTGACGACCCGTGCGTTGCGTGGTTAGGGCACTACTACTGCTGAGTTCAAACATGAGATTTTCTTCCATTTGGCGTGAGACAATGTACTCACGAAAGAATCCATTGACTTGGCAAGAGACCATCCTTGTTCCACCCAAACCCAGCGCGAATGGCTGCTGGATTATACTCAGGTCAAGGAGATCATGGAATTGCTTCTCGCCATTGATCTCAGCGGATTCATCACGGCTGTCCCTAGAATAACCCTCAGCAATCCACCGCCTTACTAGTCGCCTCCGCCGAATGAGGTAGTTTCGAGGAAAAATTGGCAGATATAAGATACATGGCTTGAGAGAATCTTGGCAGTTGCGGAAATACAAATTCATCCAACCAAACAGACCCCTTAGGTTATGAAACTCTCCATTCTTCTCGAGCTCTAGAATAAACTTATTATTGGTAGACAGTGCATGTTTCAACACATTTGTGCTTTTAGCAAAAGACCAGCTATCTCAACTATTACTCTTGGAAGTCCACCACATATTGAAGTGAGTTCTTGTTGCTCTGCAACTTCAGTACCCTTCTTCGATACCTATTATTCAAACAGTTTTATACTCACATATCAGTCCGATTCATATTAACCAAACAGAAATGGTTGCTTGATAAAATGCATCGGTATATATTTTTTGAATGCTATGATGACATGAAGTAAAGAGGCAAAGGAAAATAGTATTATTATTTAGCTAGTACACACATCCTACTTCACCAAACTAGAGAAAAATACTTGATAACATGTCTGCATGAAACTCTGGAGGGACACGGAGATAACATGGAATGTGCATCTATTTATTATGTCTATTTGGACAAATTTGGCAGTTGCAAAACTGGCGATATCTACCCTTTTAACTTGATATTGTGTCCATATCCTTATAAAAAAAATCTATCAACATAAAATAAAAGAGAGACACGGTACTGTGAATCTTAACTGCAAAAGGTAGTTTATACAACTATATATTCACTAAAAAATAGAGTTTGACATTTGTAGTCAACACGTAAAGGGAAAAAAATCTACTGCTAAATTGCACAATCATAATAAATATATTAGGCGATGTTGAAGAATGAAAATAGTTCATGCACGAGGAGTCAAGTTAATTTATATAAAAATTAAAACACAAGTAGTCTGTACAAACATGCACACAAGGAACTATACAAAAAAAATAAGTAGCACATATGTCTCTAGAATACTTTGATACAATTAAATCTCTAGAATTAAAAATATAAGTACAAATACTGCGGTATAAGTAAGTCTCTAGAATTAAAAAGAAAAAAGGAAAAGAAGTAGCACATGTACTGTAGCCGTGAATACTGAAGTAAGAAAACAATTTCTACATCCAGATAGCACAGCGTAATACAAACATGATGAAGATCAATGAAACAGAATATTCATGCATGAGGTGTAATATTAATTTGCACGAAATGTAAAATAAAATTTAGTATGACCTCACATGCAGGGAGCTAGACATAAGGAAATGAAATAGAAGGAGATTTCTAATGCAGCACTGACCTTCTGGAATAATTCAAAAGCAGTGTCGGCTTCCAGACCTTTCACATTAAACACACTCTCTCCCTTATCTCCGCGGCAATGAGTGGCAGTTTCTTCATCAGTTGTAACAGCAATGATAATGTTCTGATGATTCGATTTAGATACCAAATCAACTTTTATGAGATCCCATTCTTTCCTCGATTGGAGTCCATCAATAACAACCAGACATTTATACTGTTTCAAGATATCACGACACTCTACAATGGGATTTTTGCTGCCCATCATACACAAGTCTGCATTCTGGCTTGCTTGAAGAGATGCAGAACTGAAATTAGAAAGCAAGACTCGATAGAAGTCCCATAGATTGAAAGGATGCACTACATCCACCCACCCATACTTCTGGAATAGTGTGCCCCTAATAATTCTATTACAGAACATGTTTTTCACTAGAGCCGATTTTCCAACGCCAGATATACCCCACACAGACATAACTTGGTATTTTTTGGATCGTGCAGTGACTAAAGATGAATCAAGATCCTTCATTTCCGAATCACGTCCGACAAGGGAATGCGCCTTCATCCACTTTTTGGCCGCTTCCTTTTTGTTGGTTGAAATTGCTACCCCACTGTTGCTGGGTAGTGTATTATTTGCATCAGATTGAGATCCCTAACAATAAGTAGTGAGGTTAGCATATAACGAATGTAATATCTTGGGACATATGAATCCTCCTAATACTCAAAATTTTGAATGTCATACTTGCATTCCTATAGAAGCTGGTCGCACTGAGTGGACTCATCTCAAGTGGATTGATTAGCAGAATGTGTTGAAATTTTGTAGGTACACATAGTGTAAGCAAAATTGAAGTTCATTGTGATTTCGACTAAAATATCTCGGAACATGTTTACCTTTGTTGCTCGATAAGAAAATAGAATATTCTGTAATTTCGACCATGATCAATTTACTTTTGTTGTTGCCATTGAATATGTTTACAACACTCATTCTGGAACATTGTTGAATGGTGCGGGTACACTATTTTGTGACGCTCTTAATCAATATAGTATGTTTCGTATAAGTCTATGTGCATCTATTTTTTCAGAAACTGTACTCATTTGTTGCATATATGCATGTACCCTTCTATCTCAAATGACCATGTGTTTTAGCTTTGGTCAAAGTAAAAAAAAAAGTAAAGCCTGACCTGATATATAGAAAATAAGTATCAATATCTATATTATTAAATGGATGTGATTAGAATCATATATTGTCTTATAGTTTGTACAATCAAGCACACAAGGAACTACACAAAAAAACAAGCAACAGATCGATATCTCTGCAACACATTGATACAAGTAAATCAGTAGAATAAAATATATGTACAAATACCGTGATACAAGTAAATCTCTAGAACTAAAAAAGTAAACAAATAGCATATGTACTTATAAATAGCATGGCCTAATGACATACAAGATGAAGATGAATGGAATAAAATATTCATGCATGAGGTGTCGAATTTTTTTGCACCAAAAATCTAAAAGAAATTCAGAACATGCATGCACGTAGCCAGACAGAAGGAAGTGAAATAGATGGAGGCTAGCTTCTGATGTAGCACGCACCTGCTGGAATAGTTCGGCTTCCATACTTTTGACATTAAAAATGCTCTCTCCCTTATCTCCGCTGCAATGAGTGGCAATTTCTTCATCAGCTGTAACAGCAATGATAATGTTCTGATGATTTGATCTAGATACCAAGTTAGCTAATATGAGATCCCATTCATCCCTCGACTGCAATCCATCTATAACAACCAAGCATTTATACTGTGTCAAGATCTCACGGCACTCTTCAATAGGATTCTTGGTGCCCATGGTACACAGGTCTGCAGTCACACTGGTTTGCAGATATACAGAACTGAAATTTGAAAGTAAGACTCGAGAGAAGTCCGATATATTGAAAGGATGCACTACATCCACCCACCCATACTTCTGGAATAGTGTTCCATTAACAATTCTATCACAAAACATGGTTTTCACGAGAGCTGATTTTCCAACGCCAGCTATACCCCAAACGGAGATAACTTGGTATTTTTTGTATCGTGCAGCAACTAGAGAAAGTCCAAGAGCCTTCATTTCTGACTCACGTCCAACAAGGGGATGCTCCTTCATCCATGTTTCGGCCACTTCCTTCTTGTTGGTGACGATTGCATCATATTGAGATCCCTAACAATAAGTAGTGAGTTTATATTTTAACATATGTAATAATTTGGACATATAAATCCTCATAATGCTCAAATTTTGGAATGTCATAGTTGCATTCATACACAGGCAAAACAAATAGTACCACACACGAGATGGAATCATCACAAGGGGATTGAAATAGTGTAGCCAACACGGCTCTTCTTTCTTTCCCCTACTCTCTCTCCCCATGAGCGTTGAGAGTCGTGCACCGGCCCCTTCCCCTCTCTTCTCCGGCGGCTCTGCAGGGAAGGGGGCCGGCTCCCCTCTGTACATAGTAGTATTAGGGTAGTGTTTTCCCAAGTGGAGAATGGGAGTAGGGCTTCAGATCTGGGCGGTCAGAACTGGGGCAGCTCGAGCTATATGCTCTCCTCGCGGTGCTTCTCCGGTGGCTGGAATGTGCGCCTGCAGCGGAGTGCCGGTGTCTCCTTGGTGCGGTCGAGCGGCGCTGGGAGGTTGCTGTCCTCACGAAGCCACATTTGGGGAAGGAGACTAACTAGAGCAGCCTGACTAATAAGCTCGAGGTCCTCCGCCAAATCGATAGGATTCGTTGCCCTTTCCTGCTCTCGGCCGGCCATGGAGGCGAGGAATTGGGCGACGTTGACTGTTGATGCGGCGACGAGGTGGGTGCATCCTTTTTGGGTGCGCATATATAACATACACAGAAATAACTAGTAACTAGTACACGAACAGAAATAAATTACTGTACTAGGAAGTTAGATAGATTTTGTATATACCTTTGTAAAGAATGCATACACCGAATGGTCATCCGATAGCTGGTTGAGATGCAACACTTGGTATGGATGTCCCACACACAAGCTGGCCACCTCGAAGTGCTGCGTGGCCAAGATGACACAGCTGCCATTCTTCATGTTTGGGAAGAAGCCCCTCACGGACTCCCACTCTGCCATGGTGTGCATGTCCTCCAGCACAACCAGGAATCTGTTCTTCATGACAAGCCCCCAAAATCCTTGAGGGATTGGTGATCTTCTCCACCTCGCGCTGTCTCCATCTTCATTAGGACTTGCACACCCACGGGAAGTGCTTGTTCTTCCTCTTTGCATGGTAAACTTGCGTAGAACTGTGCCGTCAAAGTTCGAACGAACTCCTGCTGATCGAAAGGATGCATCACCTTCACCCAGGCACGGCAGGCGAAGTTCTCGCAAGTCTCTCTGTTGGTGTAGGCGTTCCAGGCGATGGACGCCATCCCAGGGTCACCACCACCACCACCAACTCCGGCGGTGGTGGCCGCGGAGGTTGACCAGATGGAGATCACCCCGAGGTCCTGGTCTTTCTTGGTGAGGAGCTGGCTGAGATCCCACAGCCGCCCCTTGTGCGTAGTCTTGGATGCCGCCTCAAACAGCCTGTTGAAGGCCGCCGGCTGCTGGTACAGAAATGGCAGCTGCTCCTGATCATTCGTCGTGGCCGTAGCGGAGTGCTTGACGCCCGCGCCAGAGTCGCCCATGACCATGAGGCTGTAGCGTGTGTTCCTGTTGCTCACGTCCTCCACCCTGGCCTTGAGCCGGTCCAGCTCGTCGACCGCCTCATCCAGCGGCAGGGGCGCAATCTCCACGCATGACGCCAGCAGGGGCTTGAGCACCCGTAGCCACCAGCGGTTCTCCTTGTCGAGGTGGACAACGAACTCGATGCAGTCCTCGACGTCGTAGGCGAGGTCGCGGATCTGCCTCACCCACGTCCTCCCCACCGGGTTCTCGAGCCGGTCGCTGTCGACCACCTTGAGGAAGGATTGGATCATCTGGAACTCGCCAGTGATGAAAACCAGGTTGCGTGCTGCGCTCTCCCGCAGCTTCCCCTCCTCCTCGATCGCCGCCTGAGCCTTGGTAAGCGCCCCGTCCACCACCGACTTGGCCATGCCAACCACGAGGTCCGCCATGGCTCACTTTCTCTGGCAGCTAGCTTGGGCTTATATTGTGTGTTTCTTGTCTAGGTAGATTACTCTGTTCAAGTACCTATAATATCCTACGTGTGGTTTAGGTAAAAATAGTCCAGCGGATGCTCTGCATGTTAAGATGCTCCATTAACACACTCATTCATTGGGACTGCTGCCTGTGGGTTGGTATGGTAGATTGACCACAACTCTTTAAACAGCTTGGACAGCGTGCTAATGAAATTATTTAGACTACCCGGAGTGGAGTAGTAGTAAGTGGTAACATGGTAACATCATTACTACTGACTGACATGAAGAAACGATCCATGCTTATAATTGAACAAAGCTAGACTTGATAGAAACCATAAATTTAATAAATGATTGAACAACTAACAACCGATCGGGCCAAATGCTCAAGGAGGCTGAATTATTGGCACTTGTTGTTGTATAATAATAGAGGATGGGATGAGCCATCAAACAGCTCATGTGGGCATTCTTAAACAAGAACGGACAACCCAGACTTGCCCGTGAGACGACTTGGCGGAGGTGTAGCCACGTCGATTTCCATGTCCCAAACCAATCTCCAGATAGATGACCGACAATCATTGAAGGAACAACTTCTACATAAAATCAGTAAAGATAAACAATTTGCTACTGTCCAGCTATTCAAACACCCAATCCATCCACTTGTCATGCATCAACTATCTTGTCTCTTCTCGGTTCGGCTGAGACTAGTCACAATGGGGAGTATCATATACTAGTATCATGCATATGATACTAGTCTATGTTACTACCTCCACAATGGATAGTAACATAATTGTGGTATCATACAATGCTACATTTATTAGGTTGTAGACTCATATTGCATTGGAATCCGTTATGTTACGGTATCTACATATGATACTACTATCACCTCTCTCATCATTAATTGCAGCGACACGTCAGCTTTTTTGTCAACATGGCATGCATGATACCACCTATGATACCCCCATTGTGGCTAGTCTGAGGCATCGCTATTTTTGCCTACTTAATAAATCCTTGTCTACAATCTTGTTCACTAACTATTTGATCTGCCATATAATTAAATGCATTATGACTTTCAGCCCATATGACCTTGGAATAGTCTTCATAGACACTCCGTCAAACAATTTTTGCCAAAAGGCAATTTATGAGTTAATAAATGTAGATTTTTTTTCCTTTTTGAAAAAAAATCACTGAATAACTACCTCGAGATATTCCTTGGCTAAACCAAATTAATCTAGTAGATAGAAATCCGCTTTTTTCCTAATTAATCTCATCTAAAACCTCTACACAAGCACTTGCGCAATGCTCGTACACATAATTGTCTTTTATGACCTGCGTGTCAACTTTTGTAAAGAATTTAATTTATTAGCTATAGTTGATAGCAATAGTTGTTATGCGGTGGACACGTAGGCGATGATCATGCATTCGAGATCGCGATTTTTTGCCGTGTACAGAAAAGGAGTTTAGCGTGCATGAAGGAGTTGTACACATAGAGGTGGAAGAAGGTTCTACACCAATGAAGACGAAGAACGGTCTATTCCATATCACATTAATTTATGAATTGTCTGTAGTGAGTTAATCATTTTTATGCACCATGTTCGCAATAGTCTTTTTATAGGGTGAACCCTCACATAAAAAAATATCAAGTTGTTAGTGTTCTCCCAAGTATAGCACCATCTAGAGTACGTGTCATTTCAAGGTGCATCGGGATCACCCGGGTATGACATACTTGTCGCATATGAGGCGGGTGCAAACTATCCGCACAGCAAATGCGCTAAATTGTCTTGACGCTCTAGCATGATTGTGATGATTAGGTTCCTGCACCAACAACATGGTTATCACAGAACTGATAGCGGGAAATATTATTTATAAGTTCATCCCTTATTAGAAGCTTCGAAAATGGAAACCCCTCAACCCCGAAACTGCGTTGTTAGTCGCAGCCACGTTCACACACAAACTGTGGTTTAGAAATAGCCTATTCTACAAGTTACTAGGATCGGGATTATTGATATAGGTTTAAACTATCTACTGAACAAGAACTAAAAAAGAATATATTAAACTAAACCGTAAGCCCTCGTAGTGCAACCACCCAAGCTCAAACTTGAACCGTGGTTTGCACTGCAGTCTAGGCACTCCAGTGGTCAAAAGAATGGGAGCATGGTCCGACAAATCCTCAATTTCTAGAGCCCACACCAACACTAATGGGAACCTAGATTTCCAATCAGTATCCATCAGGACACGGTCTAGTTTCTCGTATGTGGGTTCAGGGAGAGAATTAGCCCAAGTGAACTGTCTCCCCACCATTGTTATGTCTCGTAAGTTCAAGCTGTCAATGACTGCATTGAACAAAAGAGGCCACGGTTGTCGAACCGTCCCTTATTTTTCTCGAACGGAAAACGTAGCAGATTGAAATCCCCGCCAATGATAAGAGGGTGAGGGTTATCTTTTGCCAAGTTTACCATTTCACAGAGAAAAGAAGTCTTAGCCACCTCCTGAGCCGGCCCATACACAGCAACAAGACTCCAAATGAAATTATCGGTTTTATTACGGATGTGCATTTTAATATGAAAATCACCATCCGTAACATCCAACACTTCCATGGTATCAGTCCTGATGCCTAGTAAAATGCCTCCGGAGCGGTCATGAGGGAGACGTGAGTACCAATCAAACTCTATACCGCCTGAAAGTCGGTTCAATAGAGATTGCGAGAACTCATGTCTACCCGTCTCAGAAATAGCTAAGAAATCCAAATTGTTGTCCCGAACACAACCAGAAAAGTGCAAATGTTTAGCCAAGTCACCAAGACCTCTGCTATTTGCAAACATGCCATTCATTGGGAAACCGTGGGGGATTTGGATAACTTTGTCCGTTTCCGGGACGACTTGTTGGTGGTAGATTTTGATTTCCGACCAGATGCTTTTAACTCATACAATGAGCTCAAACCGTCGTGATCCAAACCACCCTCCAACACTTCACCAATTAGATGAGAAAGAAGCTGACCATCTGATGTGGCATTCGCTTCCTCTTCATCCAAATAGGTGGAAGTCAACACAGTCGAAACTTTAGGAATAACCGTAAGACGGTCAAATTCCATATCCCTCAAGACATTAGTTGAAACATGTACTTGTTTTTTACTATTACCAAGATTAACTCCTACACTACTAAGCTTAGAATGAATCGACTGAGAAGAAAAAGAAGAAACGACTTCGAATTCACATCCGTACCTAAGTAGTCCAAGTTGCGCGTAGATTTGCGACGCATGGCCTTCTGCATGGAGTCTTCATCTGTCGCAGAAGCCCCATCCACCGCCATACCAAACCTCCCACTATGACGGGTCGGAGTGACCCCATCGACAAAATCCGTCGCTGTGGGAGGATGAGTACAAGGTGTGACGGAGCCTCCATCCGTGTATGCTCCTCTAGGTGAAGCCAAAGCCTGGGTCGGCAATGGTGAAGTAGCAGCCGACCCAGGGGCTACCATAGCATCAGTTGAAGCAGTGCGAGGCGCAACCATCGTCGCAATGTGAGGAGGCGTGAGTGACGAAGCAGGGACAGGAACAACAGCCAGGGACGGCAGTGGCGAAGTAGCAGTCGACCCAGCTACCTCAGCAACAACACACGGCGAAGAGGGAGACGGGGAGGTCCATGCTGGAGTCGAGACCTCCACTGTCTCGATGGAGCCAAAGGACAGGCGACCCAGGGAAGGCTGAGTCGAGGAAGAGGCCTCCCCCAGGTCCAGCCCGTCAACCAGCTGGGCCTCACCCACAGCCGGGCTGGGAGGAGAAGCCGTGGGGCTGGGAGGAGAAGCCAAGCTGGACGCCTCGAGGCCCAACACAGATGCAGCCCGTCGGCCCACTGGAGATAGCGCTGCGGACTCCTCCGGCTGTGGGCCAACTGGACCGGCACCAAGCTCCCCCGCGCGACAGGCAGGCGGGTTCCGCTCACTTGGCCTAACTGCACCAACAGACACAATTCCAGTAGCTTCTGCGACCTCTGATGAACAGAAGCAACATGCAGTAGTCCTGGAGATACTCGAAGAATCCTCGACACAATCTCGATGCCTCGCGGAGTTTGTGGGTTAGGGTTATACGGAGTGATCGCCATAGTAATCTGTTGAGAAGGAGGCTGTGTAGTACTCACTGACTTTCCATAATCAGCTCATCCAGAGGATTGATTAGCGTCAACCTCCATGCTGGTAGTTTGCGACCCAAGCATACCAGTAAATTCCACAGAACCCTCAAAACCCTTCTCATGACCACCGTCATCGTCCTCAGCATCATCACCCTTACGTCGCCAGAAAAAGGGGACAAAACCTGAAGCAGGCACAAAATCCGCAGTCTCACGATGAAAGATGAACTCGTACTCCTTGAGCCTAACCACACAAGCTGTCCCAACATACGTACCAGCCGAACTCGTTTTCTTCTCTAGCACATGCGAATTCAACATGCCAACCAGAATATGAACAATTCCCCGGCTCCGATACGTAGCAAGATCAACATCTAGAGTCGTCCCAATAAGAGAACCGATGGCCCAAAAACCCAGAAAATGCCTCACCGTATACGGTACACCCTGAATATGCACCCTGAACATGCACCCAGACCTGCTCCAGCACTCTAGTTGGTGCAATATCCTGAATCTTCCACACGGATATATTAGCCTGAGAATTAAAGGATGGAATCCCAACTGAAAGCCATCAACCCTCGTAAGGTCCTCAAACGACGGCAAACCGATCAAGTATGCGTCAGTCCCATGAGGTAGAGCCTCCCAAGTATGCGTCAGTCCCATGAGGTAGAGTTCGAAGGACACATCCTGGACATCAAAGTCTGAATAGCTGCTGCGGGAACCGGGTCGCCAACAATCTTAACAAGAGCAGTGGGTGAACTAGTCGGAACCAAATGGGGCTTACACACACTGTCAGGAAGCTGAACAAACATAGTCTCATCAGTACCATACCCCGAAGTAAAAGCCACGGGCTTAGGCAGTTTCAGCGTGGGACATCTGATAGTGGGATGTGCTTTAGTATCACAAACCAGATAGTAATGCTCCACCTTGCAGGCTTTAGTAGTGTGAGAATCAACAGCACACTTCCAGCACTTAGACACCTTCTTGGCATTACCTTACTTGCCGCCGAAACCCCAGGCTGCTCAGAGGTGGCCAACACATCCAGAACCGCAGCATGCGTAGAGAATTACTCCTGCATGAAGGGTTGCTGACCCGCGTGACCATACGGCTGTGGCATTTGGGGAACGAACTGCTGCACAGGAGGCTGCTGGATCAAAGTACCCTGCTGCTGCTGGATCAGTGAGCTCTGCTGCTGGTTGTTCTTTTTCTTCTTATGCTTCGGCCGCGGCGCAGTCGGGCCAGCCAGAGGAGCCGGTTCCGCGGGTTGCTGTTGGAATGCCGGGAAGCTTGGCACCATTGCGAACGAAGGTGGCTGAAACTGCTGCTGCTGCATAGGCATGTAAGCTGGCGGCCCATACTGCCTTGAGGGCTGTTGAAGTGGACGTAACGGCGGAGGCACGAACGGCGGCATACCCGCCGGCGTCGAGACACCACCAAAACCCACCGGCGGGAGCTGCCCCGGCGCAACCCCGGAGATCACAACCGGAGGTGGAGAGAAGCTTTGCTGCGGCAACTGGCGCCGGCGGCCGAGGAGGGCCGAACCGAGATCCTCCACCCAGCGGCGGACGTGGCGGCGCCCCTGCTATCGGACGGACCGGCGGCGAAGCAGCAACTTGAGAGAAGGACCTTGACCACCCGGGCGGGGACGGCGACCAAGGTGAAGGAGCAGCAGCCGGAGACTCGACCTGAGCTTGAGGAGGCGCGACGGGCGGTCGAGGGTTCCGGGCAAGACAAAGAGGTCGGGGGCGAAGCGCTCCTGTACACGCCGTATCGACGGCTCAGATGCAACCAAGGATCTGGACGGTCCAGATCAGATGCATGCGACTGGGTCCCACCAAGCTGTGGATTCGAAAGATGAGTCCCCGCACTGGCCGTGGGCGTAACCGTCGCCGTGACTTCCGGATCAGGCCGTGCCAGCCGGCGCTCCGGCGAGCCCGACGGAGCCTCCGATCATCGTAAGCTTTGTCGATGAAGGAGACGATGACCGGGGGACGGCGTGACGCGTCGAGGAGGCAGTGGGCCGCGCCAGGTTCCCATCCGCGGCGGCGACCGCGTGAGCCGCATGCCGGAGGGCGAAGAAACCGTCCATGGCGCCGCCGACGCCACGAGGCAGCCGGCTCGATCACCATCGCATCCCTGCACACATCTGAGACGTTAGGTTGCTCACCTCGCTCACCTGAACTCGATGAAGGTCCGCCCTCCCAAAAGCGGCTCGCCGGCGTCGGAAAGCCGGCATCAGACCAAAACTGTTGCACCAGCTCCGCCTCCAAGCGCGGCGGCCGGCGACCCACCAGCGGATCCGATCGTGGCAGAGCATCCTCCCCCGCGGCGTCCATTGCCATCCGAACGGCGACAGGCTCGACATCGAGATCGGCCACCCCCGATGGCTCCGCGGCCCCAACTCGCCCAAGCATTCAAACCGTGAGCCAGCGGGGCGGGGGCCCATGCCGGCGGCGCCAGAGTTTGCCGGAGACGACCTAGCATCGCACGTGAACCCTAGCACTCTATCTTCTCTCTCCTAAAAATTATTTTTATTCTTGGCAGTGGTTCGCATGCGAACTTATTGGAAGATTGTTGTTTCGACAAAAAAGACTTATATGTGCTGACATGGGTATGGACCTTCGGATCCCCCACTTTGCCTATGTGGTCCGGCCCAGCGGGGAGCCCGTACTTGAAGCTGCCTTGGATCTGCGGAGCTGCGTGCCCGCACAAGGAAGGAACGTCTGTGTCCTTGCGTGAAGTACAAGCCAAGGAAAGTAGAGATAAGGAATATCTTGTAGTTTCGATTGTAATCGAATCGCATGCACCCGAGACCCGGCCTAGGCATATATAAAGGCTGGGAGGGGCACCGGAATCCTCTCTCGCAACTTACACACATCTTGCCCTAGGCAAACCACAACCCCATAGGCCATAGCCAATTCCGGCGACCTGTAACCCTAATCTCAATAAAAGAGAGCAGACAAGTTTGATGTGTTGCTTGTTTGTTTGCGGATGGATTTGCCAGCATCTCCGCTTCTGCAAAACCCTAAGCCCATGACTATGCATGGGCATTGCCGAGGTGACCCCTCGTCATGTGCAGTTTAAGAAATTATACTCCCTCCGTTCCTGATTGTAAGGCCTATAGTTTTCTCTGAAAAGTCAAACCTGACTAACTTTGACCAAGATTTGAGAAAATATTATTAGGATTTAGAATGTCAAATCAGTATCTTTAGATTCATCATGAAGTATATTATTGCATTTTATATTCCTAATATTTGAAATATTAATAGTTTTTTCTAAAATCTTGGTCAAAATTAGTCAAGTTTGACTTTTCAGAGAAAACTATAGGCCTTATAATCAGGAACGGAGGGAGTATAATAGTTTTCAACATGTATTGGTTGGTGATGACGAGTCGTAAGGTGGAGCAAAGGAAGGACTTGAGTGTGCGTGACATACTAGGAGGAAAAGGCATCATGGGAGGCGATATGTGTGTAATTAATGATTGGTTGCAATCCCATCCTGTCAACTATTTAGGGAACAAAAATTAATTGAAATGACATGAAAAGGCCCAACAGCACAACAATGTTTCAACTTCATAGAAATGTGCACTACCATAAATCTCCAAAGGAAAAAATTTCCACAATGGCATGAAATCTTGACGAGTGGGTTTTACTTCCCCAATAAACTTGTATTTTGTAGCATCACTTGATCTTATTTAATTCTATCTTGGACTTCTCTCATTGAAAAGAGAAAGGTTTAATCCTCACATGGGAAGGGACACCTGACATTTGATATGGTATGTTAGAATAGATGAAATCACATAGATGTCAAAGATAACTTAACCAAACATCGAAATTATAGTGAAAAGTTTGCTCAATTATTTATGAATTTTATATACAAACATTAATGTATGTTGAATTAGTTCCTATCTCTTACTATTAAAATTCACAGAGGAAAGTCGCAAATATTTCCTATCTCTTACTATTTGTTTCTAGAGAGATTTAACATATACTCCCTCCGTCCCAAATATAAGGCGCCTAAGATTAGTCAAAAGTCAAATCGTACTAACTTTGACCAACTATTTATGAAAAAATATCTGCATCTACAATATTGAATGGACACATTGCAAAAATATACTTTATATAGTGCATTTATATAGATATTGATTCAGTACTGCAGATGTTCATTTTTTTTGTATAAACTTGATTAAACTTAGAAAGCATAGACTTTTGACTAATCTTAGACGCCTTACATTTTGGGACGGGTGGAGTATAAAATAGAGTCATGTCAATGCTACTCCATGTCTATTTTAGTTTCCTATTATTTTCGTATTTTACTATTGAATATTTCAGATCACATTGTATGCCATAACAAGCAGGCAAACATTTATTATTTTTTCAAATACTGAAGGAAGTTAGGCTTTTTTATGCTTACAGATGTGTCGATTGGATTGAGGAGAAAGTCAAATCTAGTTATGGTGCAAAATAGCAATATTTAATTTTGAATGCAACCCAACAAGTTAATGGTGGCAGATTGTTTCTAACAATTTTATCATATATAAAGGGAGAGTCTACTTGGCACTCGAAAAAATTTCAATTCGTCGAAAGTCGAATTTTCTTGAAATCACATGATGAAACATGGAAATTTATTGTTTTCTGTTTCGTCAAAATTTGTATTTTACATGTAATTTTAATGTATATAAATTTACATGTAGTTTTAATGTAAATACATTTAGTTTACATGTCATTTTAGTGTAAATACATTTAATTACATGCAATTTACATGTATACACATTTAATTTACATGTAGTTTACTTTGTTGCGCGGCTAGTAATTTACTAATTTATGTATAAAATACTATTGTAATGTTGTAATTTTAGCCAAAATAAGAGATTGACACAAAAAAGCAAGTGGCCCTATCGATCTACCATGCATTTAATGTATAAAATTTGAGTGTTGACGAATTGAAACGCACTTGGTTACCAAATAGAAAAATCATATATAAATGTTAAAATATACAAATATTGAATGGTTTTCATTTACTGATTTCCTGCCATATAGAGAGAGATTGAGAGAAAGGTAGAGAGATTGGGAGGAAAATCAAATGGTTGGGGCTAGTTAAATATCACACAATCACATTATCTTGCACAGTACATCCATAAATGCCAAACCATGTTAAAAATCTACCCCCATACCCAATTTATTTGCTATCCTATAGCGACACATGGGTATTAAGCCAATAGATAACATAGTCAAATAGGTGATTGTGTTTGTGTGAAACACTAATTTAGTTTTCTGAAATAACTAAGAATTCTCCATTGATCTTGTTCTACATGGGTACTGTTGTTAATATATCAATTATATACTTTTGTCTAGAAGGGCTAGCCCAACAAATACACTAAGAGTTATTTCTTTGCACCTTAAAGAGATTAATCTTATTAATAGGGAGCCTATGTGCTCAAAAGAATTATGTACCTTTTCCTTAGTTTGTACTCGGTAGAGCATTGAGCATGTCGAGAACCATTTGTATGGTAGGTCTCTTATGTTGATCAATTTCCACACACCGTAGACCAATGTGGATGCAGCCTGCTACTTGTTCTAAACCATGTTCTTCTTCTTCTAACTCTGCGTACTCAGACATTATTTTCTCTAGTGTCCAAATATTTCTTACCTACGTGGAAATTTGAAATATCACAAATTATATACTAATTACTTGCAAATGATTTATATAAATTTCAATCTTGGAAAACATAAATGATATCTTACTCCATCAATATAATTTCTTGCATGTTTCTGGACAACGCTCGAACTGTTCTTCTCTCTTGTGGAGATCTCCATTATGATTAGGCCTAAACTATATATATCTGAACGGGCCGATATTTCACCTTTATATAGATACTCCGGGGCCATGTATCCACTAACGTCAATAACATCAAAGTTTTAATCAACATTATTGGATATTCGAAAATGAAATCTACATTACAATATATGAACAAGGTAGCTCAAATATCATAAGAATCAATGAGAAAAATAGCTTACATTGACCCCACAACGCTTTGTGTGTTCTTTCGAGTTTGCTCTTGGCCAAATATTCTAGAGAAACCGAAATCTCCAATTTTCGGTGTCATTTTGTCATCCAAAAGTATATTCTGAGGCTTTAGACCTAAGTGGAGAACGGGCATGGGCAAGGTATGTAGATAATGTATTCCTTTGCAAATCCCCTTTATTATTTTGAAGCGTGTCTCCCAATCAATGCTAGTGGATTGAGCACCTGAAGTAATATAAATCATGGATTATCTAAAACATGGACTCATAAGGTTACTAAATCTAGGATAATTACTACAAATAACATCTTATGAAGTGAACAACCTCCACCAAAAATAATAAGATTATTTTATATTTCGATAGATGTACCATATATTGTGGAAATTAAATAGAGGTTCAAGTGCAACATTATCTTTTCTTGCTCATGGATATACCAGTGCAGAAATTAGAGGACATATTATGGTATATAAAAACACGAAGCATGTACCAATTAAGAAATAACTAAATATGACTGCAAAGGAGCTCGAGTACTGAATAATATGACATACAAAAATATTCTTTTCCAGGCTCCCGTTAGGGAAGAATTCGTAGCAGAGTAAAGTTTCGGTAATCTCTGCAATAATATGTCTTCCGTTGATCTGTACCAATCTTTTTTGTGCTTCCCGGCCATATGCAATCAACCTCACAATATTTTCATGTTCGAGCACCATAATATTCTGAACCTCATTCGCAAATACTTGGTCACGTGGCACAGGTGCATTTTCTGCGAGTTTTTTCACAGCAACCAGTCCGCCATCGTCCAGAATCCCCTGTTTAACGTCACACATAATCTATATTAGCACCTTTCGTATCAATCTGTTGAGAACAAACAAGAAAAAACTTGTACACAAACCATACCATATAAACTGATCCGAATGCACCTGTTCCTTGTAGTCTCTCTGTGGAGAAGTTATTGGTGATTTTGATGAAAGTATCTAATGGTAGTTCCTTCGGCAGGTTTTCTAGGGTGATACCTCGGCCGCCATTGCTGATGATGTAAGAAACTACTGATGCGAGCAAACTACAGATTCCAATTTAACAAAGCAAGAACATAAGACTCCATATGCACAACCATACGTTGCAAAGAATCAACCAAAGGCTTCCTTTTCCTAACATAAAAGTTTGCACAAGCATGATCGCTTCATGGATATATAAAGAAAAGGCAGTTTCTCGAGTGGACTGACCTTGGGGAAGATCTCTTGGTCAGGAATCCAAGCTTGGAAGTTGGAAGAGAGAACACCGGGAGGGGATAACTTCAGATCTGAAATGAGTGGGTTCCTGGCTGCTGGTGCCTCTAGGTATACATAAAGCCCACCAAGGAGATATTTATGACCAGTTGACTTGACTCTCTATGCATAACCTTATCTGCTGCTATATCATTCAGAAGCTGTTTGGTCTGAAATTATTTTTCCAAATACACTATATGCAGCAAGCAGTATAGCTTACAATTTGGGTTAGTTTTTTTGTAAAGTAGATAAAAATCCACTAACTGTAAGTTTTTTTTACACGGATACTAACTGTCGGTAAGTTAGAAGAATCAGTAGACTTTCAATTACCCATGTGAAAAGAGGTAATACCATTATACAAACAACAAATTGCGCGGTAGGTGCAAATTTGTACAAGAAATTGAAAATTGGGGCCTACAGCCACTAACTTGTGATGTGCGATGTTGCCAAAGGTAAAAATGCCCTATTTCTTACATGTGGTGCCGTTTTTTACAAAAACTCCCAGGTATATTCTTCTCTTTCAGTTGTGACCTCCACCTATCTTACACAGATCCGGTTTTGTTCGTCTCCCCAAATCCTCCTGCTGTTGTTGCGGCAAGCCGACAACCTTGCCGAAAACATCGGTCTGGTGCAAGCTAGCTCATCTGCAACCCAAACACGTACTCCATCCTCATCAGCCTAATATGGTTGCTCGTCATGCTTCAGGTCTGTACACTCGTCCTGTGCTTACTCGATGTGCAGTATAGCTATGGTGTTTGGCGTGCATCCTGTCCGGTGCAGGACTCGGAATGGCCATATCCTCTCTTTTTCTTGTATAGAATACATTTCACACTGTTTCACGTCTTGATGCGTGAGCACACTTATGTGATCGGTGCCACACAGTTGGCTTGCCTATTACATTGATGTGTTCAAGGCAATAAGCGTCTTTAGCTGCTTATCCTAAGCACACAACCATACTACTACATATTGTTCTTGACTAATTAACCTGTAGATGGTGCCAAAGGTCATATTACTAGGTTGCTGTTATTGCTATTTGAAAAGAAGGACTTCATATGTCGATCAAGTCTTCAAGTCCTCGAGTATATATATTTGTTGCTATCCAAGCAACAACAACAATTAAAAAACTCACAGATGTCGTATCTGTCTTGTCTATCCGGAGTGTGTAAATCAGATGACATGTGAAAAGGTTCTCGAGTTAACTATTCCTTCCTTTTGAAAAAACTGTCCTATAGTTAGCATGCACAATCGCCAATCCGAACAAAGACATTGTAGAGGTTATTTAGACGCCAAAACAAACAGTACTACTCATTGTATCCTCCATCTAGGTTATAGGTCAGTCCATTGTATTATATATTGGCTACTTTTGTTTAGGTTAAGCATATTTTAACTGCTGCATCCTAAGCTACACAATAATTGGTGTCTGAATTGAAGGGATTCGACAGAAGCACACCAGACAACTTTAAAGTCACAGTGTCTGAAGATACATAGAAGAGACGATGGTTTAGCTAATTCTTTAACTCAAATAGGTCGCAGGGAACCAGGAGTAGTTGTGTGATAGCACGGTGCCGTCATGCGTGTCGACTATATATACATGTTACTCCCTCCATTAACTAATACAAGATATTTTAAAAATCAAACTTAGAAAATGCCCGTGTTGTCAAGTCAGTATTCATTTTCTAAGTGCAAAAAAACTTGATCTACCTACCGTTTTATAAAAATATTCTCATATCATTTATGCAACCAACATTTATGCCATTAAAAGTTCAGTACAAATTAAAGGTATTTAATTTAGCCGCTCAATTCCAAGTATTTTCTAACTGGAGCTACATGCACGAAGCTCAAGCCGGTGCCAAACCATGCTATCAACCATGTCCAAGCCATTGGCACCAACATCTAGAAGGACACCAATCCAAAACCAGGTGATAATAGCCGAAGCATCGACAACTGTATTTGGAGCCGAGACCAGGAGGACGATCTTAACTATAGGAGCAGCAGACAAGGCGGTGGTACTAATACTAAGTGTGTTTATTTATTCTGATTAGCAGAAACTTTGGTTGCATGAATGATATCGATTCGCTGGGAATATATTCATGAAAACCGGTAGGTAGATCAAGTTGTTTGCATTTAAATATTGAAAAATATATATTGATTCGGATAATGATTTATACTCATTAATCACACAATAATTATTAAAAAGTACAGAAGTTCAGTCCAAGTCTTTTTTGGACCGGCCATACATGAACCAAGCCCATTTTTTTTAGCAGCAATACCGTAGGGGTTACCAAGCCCATTACGGTGCCAACCATGCTATAAACCATGTCTTTGATTAGTATAAGAGAGAATTCCTTCTGTGACACCCGCTTAAAACATCGTTCCTTATTTGACACTCCAAAATATTTTCTTCCCTGTATGTCTCCGATAAGTTTTTCTTTCCTTTGCTGACACTGCCGTTGCTTCTGTTAGCCTGTTCTGTTAATTTTTCGCAGGCCGGACAAAAATACCCCCGTGTGTGGAAGTCAACCACAGCCTCTCTCAGCGAACCCAAATCCACATCCACATCCCGTTCCCCACCATCCTCTCTCTCAGCGAAGCAGGAACCGTAGCGGCGGCGGCGGCGGCGGCGCCGATTTGGTGCCCGATCCGGCGGAGGCGTGGCGGCGCGGCCATGGACGTCTTGCTTCCGGGTGGGGGCGGGATAAGCCTCGACCCGCGCGACGCCGAACGCCTCTACCGCTGGCACTTCGCCGCCGTCGAGTTCTTCCCGGACGACATCGACGCCGTGCTGTCCAACGCCCTCTCCCTCGGCACATTCCTGGCGCTGCTCGCCGCATCGAGCGCGGGGCAGTGGGACATCGAGGCGTTCATCGCGTCGCCGCCGGCGTCGTGGGCGGTGCTCAGCGTGTGGAACAGCATGGACGCCTTCCGCCTCGAGGTGCGCGGCGCTCCGCGCGCGATGCGCGCCGCGGCAGGCCCGACCGGCTGGTGGACCGCGCGGCGCCGTGGCTCGGCATCCCCTCGATCCCCAACCTCTTCGCGCCGTTCGGTCTCTACTTCCTCTACGGCCTGGGCGGCGCCGGTCCCAGCGCCCCGCAGCTCGTCCGGACGCTGTGCCGGCACGCGCACAACATGGCCCGTCGCGGCGGATGCGGCGTGGTGGCCACCGAGGTCGGGGCGCGCGAGCCCGTCCGCGCCGGCGTGCCGCACTGGGCGCGTCTCGGCGCCGAGGACCTCTGGTGCATCAAGCGTCTCGTGGACGGGTACAGTCACGGCATGCTCGGCGACTGGACCAAGGCGCCGCCGGGGCGCTCCATCTTCGTCGACCCCAGAGAGTTCTAATCAGTTCCCATTTCGCTTAATTAGTCTTTTCGCAGTAGGTTTTTTGCCTGTCCGTCTGAACTCGCATGCATCCGAGTCCAGCGTTCTGCTCGTCAAGGGAACAAATTTGCCTCTGGTCTTTTCTGTGAGATATGGCGTCCAAATCCAGTCTTTTCTGTTTTTTTACATATATATTAGTAATACTTTCTACTGATTTTTGTCACATTATATATCAGGGGTAAAAATGTCTTTGCACACCTCTATTTAACACCGTCAGTGAGAAATTTGTACTAGAGTGTCACCAGAGGAAAGAAAAACTTATCGGAGACATACAGGGAAGAAAATATTTTGGAGTGTCAAATAAGGAACGATGTTTTAAGCGGGTGTCACACAGGGAATTCTCTCTTAGTATAAACTTTGTTCACATGAATGATACTGATTCAGATCAAGTTTTTGCACTTAGAAAATATACATATTTTCTATAACTATAAGTTGGAATAATCTTTTGTCACTAACAACAACAACAACAACAACAACAACAACAACAACAGTGACAACAATCTTGCTCCTGTACTAAAGTGTAATTCATCCTTGAAATAGCCACTTCACGAAAAGTCTATCTATCTAGCCCAACCATCCCGTTTTTAGGATTTGTTTGGTTGAATGAAAAGTGACCGAGTAACATAGGAATATGAAATTTTCCTTTGTAAAGGAAAATCTATCCTATTTGGACCTCCTTTTCTAGTTTTATGCATAAATAATGAGACTGAGAATTACATTTTCTCATATCTGTTTGACTTAGACTTAACCATGTTTATTACGATTTTTATTTTACCGAACTCGTGTGTATTTTGCACATGCATTTTTATAATATTGTTGTGTTTTAGAATCCTGCAAAACCAAAGCATGCATGTCCTGAAGTAGGGGAACCAACCAGACCCGTTTTTGTATCACACAGGAGCTGAATCCTACATTCCATCGAAGAGGTTATATCTATCTGCACTGACGTTGGTTTGTTGAATATGTTCCGTTATCTCTTTGGTCTGCTGAAACCTGCAAGAAAAGAAATCACAGTAAGCCATGAGAGACAATCGGCCACTCAACTCGGGGACAGTGTGCGTGTAAATTTGACCCCGCCGATGCTTTCTCTCGTGCTTACTGACGATTGTGCGATCAGGTAGCGGCGGCCCGGACCATGTTGTTAGTTTACTCAATCGGTCATCGGAGGTACTAAGCATATAGGGGTTCGGCCAGTGATAGGTAAGAGAAAACTTATTGATTATATGTATGATATATCTTATCTTAGTAGTAATCACCAGCGTAATTATTTTATTGTTGTGTCAACGTGATGCTCATCTGGGTAAAAATATATAATTAGTCTACATGCATGGGTCAATCGACGTTGGTGAAAATTTGGATTCTGCCAACTTTTTTTACCAAATGTTTTTTTTCACTCCCGTCGCAACGCACGGGCATGTTTGCTAGTACTTGCAAGTTGCAGATAGAACACGAAGAGAGATGGATGTAGGAGCGTTTCGGTAGATGGGTTCAGTAAGCCCAGATCCATTCCTAGCCTTTCACAAACAGGCCCACTTACTAAAAACGAGTAAATAAAACGCAAAAGGAAAAAAATACGAAAATAACAGAACGACCACAGTGTACATACGAGAACGACCACAGGGCTCGACGGCCACCAACTGACCTGACGTAGGAATGTAGGATCAACCTCTAGCTGCAATTGGAATCCTTGCTTGTCTTTTTCTCCTCTCCTCTCCCTTGACGCTCTTGAGAGTCCACCGACAGCGTCGCCCGTTTCCGGCCTCTCTCGCCGTCGGCGCCCTCGCCGGCTGGTGCAGAGAAGAGCTAGGGTGCCGGCCCGCCTTGTACATATGTAGATCTAGGTGTTGCTTTGCCCGCTGTGGAGTCTGGCGCATGCCGTCCTTCTCCCTCCCCTTCGACTGCTCTCCGGCGAATCGCGACGGCGCCGGAGGTGGATCTTCTCTGTTTTGCAGGTCGGATCCAAGGTGGATAGCTTGCAGAGCTGCTGAAGATCAAAGTCGTTTCAATAAATCTGCTCGCCGTATCAATCTTCGTATTTGGGCGGATCTGGAGCTCTTCTTTTTCCTCTGTCCTGGCCGCCGTGGTGACGGAAGAAGAGTGGATGAAGCTCGAGTTTCAGAGTTGGTCAAATGCGTTGCTGTTTGGGAAGATGGAGTCCATGGCTTGCTATGTGCTTCATCTGATACTGCAGAAGTTTTTTGGAGTTCTTCAGTGGGGGACCTGAGACGGCCGACGAGGCCTTGCCCCTGCTTTTCATGGCCGAAGGGCGGCCCTCCTCTGCTGCTTTCTGCTGGCGGCTTATCTACCTCCAGGCGTGATGCCGATGCGGAGGCCTCTTCTGTTCTCAATCCTGGCGATTTCCGGCGCCGATATTCCAAGTGGTTCGTCCCCGGAATCGTCGATGCTGGCCAGGCTTGCGAGCGTTGTTCATCACTGCGGTGGAGAAGGATCCAATTGCTTTGCTGTTCTAGGTTCCAGGGTCCTTTTTGTAAATTTGTAGGTCCTTGTTGTTATTTGTATTTTCTTTCGGACCTCCTTGTAATTTGTAACCCACCGCGATGGAAGGAATGCAGTATCTAGGTCCTTCGGGGCCTTTCCCCTGTTCAAAAAAAAAAAAACCTCTAGCTGCCTCCGACGCAGCTCTCTTGTACATTTTTTTTCCTTCCATAGGACAATAGGTAGCTACCGCCCAGTAAAACAAATCCTATTAATCTCCTAGTTCAGGTGTATAATCCCTTCTTAAAATAACCACAACACGTATAAGATGATTTCTAATTTCTACTCTAAGTATATGCAAAAAAAAAAAAATTCTACTCTAAGTAGCACATGCAACTCACGTGTAATATCATGGATTCATTTGTCATCCTTTTCGTCTCGTTTTGCCTAGATTTTTTTTCCTTCGGCGATTGTGAAAGATTAATATAAACATCGCAAACATACTTTAAATATAGGAAATTTATAATTTAGACATACAATTTTATTTAAACTTGTCAAGATCACTAAGGCTCACTCCAATACAAAAAAACTCAAGTGATTACATAAGTAATCAAAGACATAAAATATGTCACACAAAAATAAATGATGTTTGACACTACACACAAAAAGTGTTCTAATTTATTCCGGAAAACCGAACTTACTATTTATTCTAGACCCGTTCTAATCAAATTTGTCCATCTTGTTAACTCGATGTCGCGAGGATAGCCCGTCTATCATCTTCGCTCTAGGGAGTACTACGGATTAGAGTTGGAAAAAAATGTTTCGTGAGAAATCTTGGAAAGAAATTGAGCTATTTCCGGTCTTGAGTTTCTTGGGGGCAGGTAACTAAACAAGTTGAACGACATATGCAAAGGTCGAAGCAGGGTGATGAAAACGAAACTAGAATGCAATGGAGGGAGCCATACCAAGAGGAGGAGTCGAAGGGCAGATATAGAGGTCAAAACGAACATAAAATATAAAATATACTAAGAAGAAAGAGCACTAAGCAAAGAAAAAAAATGAAAATGTTTGTCACATGGTTGCCACAAAATGTGGTTGCTCTTTAGTATACGGCTAAAACAATGATATATTTTATTATGTTTCCGTGCCGGTATTGATACTATGCACATTTGTCTCTCTACTAGCTAGTCTATTAATCTGCTAACTAGTTTTGACCATTTTCTCTCCTATAAATTAAAAACAATTGTGCATCATCCTCCTATAGAATAAATCTTTGTCACCCATTTATACTAATTGTTTTTATATCTTTATATTTCACTATCACCGGATTAAAAAAAAATCGAATTCTGAATATTCTAACTTTCACTGTCACCGAAAATTCTAATTATTTTTGACTTAATACAACTTTTTATCTAATATAACATATTATATAAATTTTATTTTATTTTTGTTGTAACATGGAATATGTAATTCTATTGACAATATTTAATCTCAAAGGTTCTTATTTATAGCTCAAACATCTAATATAAAAAGTACAAAAATCTATAGTGGAACTAAAAATATCACCTACATCTGTGGAATAACTCGTGGTCTGTTAATATACTATATTGTGCTTATGTTTGTTCTTAATATGTACAAATATCTCAATAGATACTTCTATTACCTCGGGTCTAAAACATTTATTGCATAGGTTTACATGAAAGGATATTTATGTGCTGCCTACCATTCCTTTTTATTAATTGAAACATTTTGCGTATGAAGTATTTTAGTTAATTTGTACTCAAATGTTCTCGACCACTTTCAGTTCTTGGTAATGCTGGTTCATTCAAGGTTGTATTTCTTATTCATGAGGGATTAGTTAGCCGATAGCATCATCACACATGCCGGTTCGTTTTGGTATCTCTTTGATCTAGAGAAACCTGGCCAGTGGCCACAGCTCGAAAAAGATCTCAGGCGATAGCAATTGGTCAGCGATTGAGAGAGTAATTCATTGGTCGGCTTCCAACAAAGTTTTCGGTGACCAATACAAAATCAATTGAGGGAAGGTTTGTGGTCCGAAGAATCTTCAGGGCCTCGGTGTTCTTAGCGTCGAGAAATAAGGACATAATTGTGTTAGATGGTCATGGCTCTTATGGAAAGACTCTTGGAAAATCTGGTTAGTGTGAATGGGTCAAAATGAGGCGATACAACCACCTGTCAACATTTTTAGCGGGAGTACTCGCGGGGTCAGACCAAAACCAGGGTGATTCAAAATGAGGTGCTCCAGGCCGGCCCTACTCATCAGGCCACAACCAAACTCATGGTCAACGAGTTTGACCAACATGTTTCAGTAGTGCGAAGTGGGGGTAAAAGTGTGAAAAGTTAAACGAGTGGGGCAAAACTGAGCAGAATTAAACGAAGTGGGCCACGAAAGTAGAAAATCTTGTCAATAATTCTTTGGCGTTCAAAGTTCCAACCATCTGCACAACCAAGCCCTATTTTCTCAAGGTGTGTTTGACTCGAAGAAAAAGTGACGGATCGAGTAACTAGGAGTGGGAATTTTTCCTACGACGGTGCTATGCATGTTTCGAGAGATTAGAGCAGCGTACAAACACACAGAAATCTTCCTTCGATCCTCAGCTAGCTTAAAGGAAAAATGTAAGAATTTTACTATTTCTTTGGACCTCCTTTAAATTTTTGTGCAGAACGAGACCTTTAGTGGCATAACAACATGCTAACCGTACTTTCTCACGTGGCTTGATAGATTTGACCGTAATTATTTCGATTTTTTATGTTGTATTTGTGTGGAATATTATGTACGAGTTGGATTACGTTTGAATTTGAAATTATATTAGGAGTGGATAGGATAGATATAATGTTCGAATCGGACACTAGTAGGCTTAGCCTCCTATATAATGAGGGGCACCACATGATGTAATGTATAACGCCTTGATAGCGACATGGATGCAAGGGGAGCCTACAACTTTTGTTGGTGCCTAGGATGCTCATGTGTTGCGGGGAGGAACGTCCATAGACATGCCTCGGGGAGTAGCCAAGTTGGGCGAACCTCATTAGAAATTCTCGGTGTATTCGTCGTGATGTGATTGCTTGTATTTTGGTTGATCGAATAGGCATCTACAACGATATTATCAGACCTAGGTTTGTGGCCGCGCGAAGTTTATCTAGAGGAGTCCTGAAGTTTGTCCAAGGAGTTGATTGATTCTCCGTGGAGCTAGTCACGTCGATGGAAGACAAAGATGGAATCAAATTGCGAAAAAAGCAATTAGAAAAGCACGTGCTCAGAGATGGATCGAATAGATCCGATTCCTATGTGAAAAGCAAGCTAGCGATGGTCGTGGCGCGTCGCCGCTAGATGTGGATTGATTGGTTCGATCTGTGGTGGGGCGCTGCGCATGTGTGGTGTAGCGTTAGCGACGGCAGCAGACAACATCGCGCCAGGCATCGAGTCGAACATGCCCTAGACGGGGAGAGTTATGCAGGAATTAGAGAAACCCACAAAATGGTTTCCCTAACCATCTCTAGAAGCAATGAGTTCATCCCACTTACATGCACTCACGGATGTTCGACTATATATGTTTATACCCAATATTTTTACCTCTTCGACCTCAACTAGACGTTTAGTACGTAGTTTATGCTGATACATATTCGGTGCATCACATATATTTATTCAAAATAATTGGTAGATCAGCAACGACAATAAAAATACTTATTTATCTAAAGGTGAAAATTTAAAAATCATATGTTTATCATTACAGTGCTAAACTGAAACCTCATTTTGTTAGAGAAATGTTTTATTATTTCGACTGTGGTGTTTCCACCATAAATCCAGGCGAAGCAGTCAAAATACTCTACCAACTAGTTGATGTGCCTTGACGTATTACAGCTTGACAGTGCATTGTATATCTATCAGTTTGTATAATATCATTAATATCCATATAAATTCGATCGTCCGATACACATGGATCGGAAAAATAACCTCAAAGATATATCTGGAGTTTAGGAATATAAAGTTCAGGTGTAACAAGATTGATATTCTAGAGCATATATGAAGTGTCGATTGGTACTCCCTTCTCAAAACCTAACGTACGAAGTGTCAAGTTATCGTTTGTACTGAAATGTTCTTGACTGCTCTCACTTGTTGCTCATGCTCTTTGTTCAAGGTTGTCTTTCTTATTCATGGAGGATTCGTTGACCTGGAAGTCGTACCACAGCGAATTTGCCCGACTTTGAATTTGCAGACACGAACGAGAAGAGAGATCGACGGAGACGATGGACGGTGACTGGATAAGCCAGGTAGTAGCCTCGTACGTGTCTGGCCACTATATATACCTCTCCTCCCTCCGTCGTCATCTCCATAAACACACGTTCTGCTTCTGCTTCTGTTCATCAGGCCTATGTTCTTCCTTCTCTGCTCTCTGTTTTTCCTGCTCGTGATCGATGGAGCACCATGAGATGATGAGGAGGCCGTCCACCACGGGCCACGAGGCGGCGCTCCGATCCGTCCAGAAGCCGCCGTCCAAGCCGTGGCGCGTCGGAAACAGCTTGGCCGTGCCGAAGCCGCCCAGGGTGTACCGCGTCGAGCCCCGGGAGTTCCGAGACCTCGTGCAGCGGCTCACCGGCTCACCGGCGCACCAGCAGCGGCCAGGCAGCAGCAACGCGCGGCGGTGGCGCCCATGCAGCCGATGGCCGTGCGCGCAAGCGGCGTGGATGCGGCCGGGCAGACGTACGCGCCGTGGTGCCCGTGCCCGCTCATGGCCCCGGGGGCACCCCGCACCCGTGCACCTCGGCCTCGACGACGGCCACGTAATTCCTCGTGCAACGTAATTCCTCCTTGAACCGTGTCTGCTAATAATGGAGGACATTCCATCGAGCCTCAATGATCGAGGAGAGGTCGCTTGCGCCGAAGCGCGTAGCCCAGCACAAAACAAATATACGTAGGTTTTTTTAGATTAATGGAGATGATCTCAACAGAGTCAGCTATAACCGTCACGGTGCACGCCTGCATGAATTTGAGTGACATCTTTATCTAACTGGTATGGAGCTGTGCAATTGGTACCAATTTTCTACTTCCATCAAGTGTGGAATATTTTTTTTTTCATCATGTTGTACAATTGCAAAGTTCGTAGGATTTTTTTAGAAGCTTGAATTTAGCATTGCTAGTTCTAAAATATAAATATTTTGGTACGCTAAAATGACCTAGCAAAACGATTTCAATTTCGAAATGGAGGTAGGAATAGTAGCTAAGTGTACACGCCCTGTTGCGGATCTTTTTACAGTTTGTCCCTCCCTCCCTCTCTCTATACCAAATTAAGAGGTTTATATCCTACATTTTCACTTGTTCTCTAGAGAAAAGGCACATCATTGTAGACAGTTTTTCAATATAGGAGTAGCCCAGTAAAAAAAACGTGTTAATTATTGATGGCCCACAGGTATAGGGGGAGTATCCTAGTACTTTCGATAAATAAGAGTGTCGAACCCAACGAGGAGCAGAAGGTGTTGCCAAGTAGTTTTGATCAAGGATTCACTGTAAATACTAGCAGACAAGTTTTTAGGGGTTTTGATATTGCAGATAAATAAAGTACGAGTAAATAAAAGATAGTAATAATAATTGCAGCAAGTGGCCCAATCCTTTTTAGCACAAAGGACAAGCCGGTTTGTTTACTTATGATGACAAAATGTTCTTGAGGACACATGAGAATTTCGTCAAGTGCTTTCGCTTCATTTAGTTGATTAATCTTTATTGTTTTGATAAGTGTTGTGTGGGTGAACCTATGCTAATGCACCGCCCTAACTTGGACTAATACATACTTGTGATTAAACCCCTTGCAAGCATCCGCATAACAAGAAAGTAACTAAGATAAATCTAACCACAGCCATAAACACTGAGATCCTACAATCCCTCATGCATCGGTATACTAACGGGTTTAGGTTTCTGTCACTCGGCAACCCTCAATTAGCAACCAAATACACAATGCATTCCCCTAGGCCCATAAAGGTGAAGTGTCATGTAGTCGACGTTCCCATGACACCACTAGAAGAATAACACCACAACTTAAATATCAAACCATTAAATATTACTCACCATAACTTCACTACTAACATCAAGACTTCTCCCATGTCCTCAAGAACTTAACGAACTACTCACAAGACATCATATGGATCATGATCAGAGGTGATATAATGATGGATAACAATCTGAACATATACTTTAATTCACCGATAAAACTCAATAGCATCAACCACAAGGAGTAATCAACACCAGGAAAGTTTCCCCTATGAACTACATAAAGTATAACCCTATATGTTACAGCGGAACGAGGTGGAGCGGTGGAGATGATGGTGTCGGCGGTGGAGATGATGGTGATGATGATCCCGATGAAGTCCGGCGTGATGGCGATGACGATGGCAATGATTTCCCCCTCCGGGAAGGAATTTCCCCGGCAGATTTCTCCCTGCCGGAGAGATTTTCTCTCTCTGGTGTTTTTCTCCTCGTGGAGGCGGCGGAATATTTCCTCGATCGCCCCCGTGCCTTAGGGTTCTGGGGGTTGAAGTACGCAAAGGGGGGGCGTCTGGAGTGGGCCAGGGCAGCCACGCCAGGGCACGGCGCGGCCCAGGGGGCTGCCGCGCCATGGGGTGGCGTGGGCCCCTAGTGGCCCACCTCAACCTCCCCTTTTGGCTGCTTCCGGCATCTTGCAAAATAGGAGCTTCCAGATGTTTTTCATAAATTGTTGATATTCAGAAATAGTGTATCTTGACGATGCTTTTCCAGCTGAAATCTGACTCCGGCTGTTTATTCTCCAATAATCATCAAACATGCAAAATAAGATAAAATAACATAAGTAACACATCCAAATGTGAAATATAACAGTGAATAGCAGTAAATTATGATATAAAATAGTGATGCAAAATGGACGTATCAATCATGTATCCAAATTATGTTGTTAAACCTATTTTGAGAAGATCTCAGTAGGATTCTTCCTTATTCTTTATCTCGAAAGTTTCGTCCTTCTTACTTCATGTGTTTTGAGTCTGGTCTCTTATCTATCTTGCAATTTACAGCATTCTACGAGGGAGGACGGTCTCTTAAACTTTTATCCTAATTGGTTTGATCTTCAGAAGAATCTCTACGGAAGACATCATCAACATGATCAAGTTATTATTAGTGGTGGTGGTGTCGACAAGTTCAAGATGGAGCAAGAACATTTAGTTGTGTAGGGAAGATTAAATTGGAGCGTGAAGTAGTTAGCCACCTCTTCCCTCTTCATTTGTTTTGGTTAGTGGGGGCGTGACCCCTTGTTAGTGGTGTCGATTGTAATGTCCTGTGGTTTTCCCCAGAATAGAAATTGCTTGTTGTTTTTTTTTGGCATCATATCACCTTACATATTTTGCAAAACTCAAAATATTATTTTGGTAAAAAATATTTTGTTTTGCAACATTTCTTTCATTCTTGCCTATCTCTCTCTCTCTCTCGTGGAAATTGAGAAATTCGCTAAAATTCTTAAAAGGTCAGAGACGCGTCTGGACCATCTTAGCTAGTGGCCCAATTCTCCCTGAAACTCAACAACCACTAAGCCACCATTTATGCCGTCTTCTCCAGAGTCACGCAAGAGGGTGCTCCGGTCGTTGTCGAACGAGCAACATCATGACACTATTACCACGTCTCTCTTCCCTCCTTAAAACCTCCCACTCCAAACCTAGCATCGCCTCCCTCTTCTTTCCCCTTCTAGTCGCCCCCGTCTCTTTCTCCTCTCTTTCTTCTCCACCTCACGAAAGCTCCATGGCTGGAGTAAATGGAGTTAAGGGACATGATCATTGGATAGGCAAAGATGAACTCTTTCGCAGTCATGCCTATGTCATTTAGGAGTCCAGTACATTTAGCAGACCTTGTCGAAACTCTACTAATGACGCTGACTTTGATCCAAGAGGCATCGTTGTCTTCTATTCAATTAGTTGTGTTTGGTTCACCAGCCCATAGAGTAAATGCCCCGTTATCCATTTATGCTAAACTTTTTTTATTTCTTTACATTTCACTATCACTAAATTCTAAAATTGTATTGGTTGAATTATTTAATACACTTACACATTTTTTCTTTTAGATGTAAGTACATTGAATGTATTTTTTTTTTTTTGAAATACTAAATCTGAAAGGTCATTATTTCTAGATGAAAATCTATTATAAAATCAATACTAAATATACTCTGGAAGTAAGAAAATCACCTCCTTCCATGGAATAATAAATATTATAATGTGCTTACATGACGTTTGTACTTAATATGTACATCTATCTCAATAGTGGGTTCTATTTTGCTCAATTCTAAACAAATTGTTAGAAGGATTCACACGATAAGATATCATTGTGCTGCCTGGATTAGAAACATCTAGCTGGTGGTGATTGTATAGGTGTAACCAGGTGGTCTCTGTCATCTTTATACGCACACGTTCTGCTTCTGTTCTTTTGGTGTGCCCTGTTTTTTCGCTGCTTGCTCTCTTCTTCTTGCTGTGGCTGCACATACATACACACACACCCCGCCTGCTCGTGCGCGCGAGGGAGGGATAATCCTTCACGACTACGGACTACCCGATCGAGCGTTGCGATTTGGTTACGTACTTTTGGGAACTGTGATCGATGAAGCACAAGCACGCCCATCTCCATCCATTCCCAGTCTCCTTCCTTCCTTTCTCTTCTAGAAGGCTCGGCATCGTCGAACACATGCACACGCACCGCCTATATGTACGCCTAACCTCCGTCCAGCCTAGGCTCCTCGTCTCCATGCTCTGCTCTGTGTCGTCCTTCTCTTGCCGCACATTCTCTGGCATGCTTTGCTTTACTCTGTTCTTCCCGTTACTTTTACGTACATAATTGGAGGAGCTAGTTGAGGACTTGAGGTTTGATCGGCTGAGCACAATAGTCAGGAGCCATTCATTCATGGACCACATGCTCCACGGGAATGACATGGTGATGAGGGCGCCCTCCACCACAGGCCACGAGGCGGAGCTCCGGTGACCGGTCCGTGCGGAAGCCACCATCCAAGCCCTGGCGCCGTCGCGCGCCGGGAACGGCCTGACACCAGCGCCGATGCCGCCCAGGGTGTACCGCGTCAAGCCCCGCGAGTTCCGGAACCTCGTGCAGAGGCTCACCGGCCCGCCCGCCACCGCGCGCCAGGCGCGCGCCAACGCAGCCGGTGTCAGTGCGCGCCGTCGGAGAGGTTGCTGTTGCCGGCCAGATGTTCGCGCCCTGGTACCCGCTGGTGGCCCCGCCGGCAGCCGTGCACCCCGGCCTCGACGGCCACCAGCTCATCTGTCGATCGGCTCACGACAGCATACGTCGCTGATGCTCTTGTACATCCTTTTTTTCCTTCATAGGAAAAGAGGTAGCTATCTTGTTAGTCGTAGCCCAGTAAAAGCAAATACTGTTAATCATGAAGTTCAAGTGTAATTCCTCCAAGAATCAACGAGATTTTGTGTTGGTTGGAGATTGGACTGCCACCAACGACGACTTGACTGCCTTTTTTCAGTTAGCCCGAAAGATGACTGCTACTTGGTGGCTTGTTTGCTTCGACCTGCAAATCACTAGAACAAAATCGGTTAATCCTAATTCGTTGGTGTCCCTATGATGTTGGATTTGTACATTTTTTTTGTTCTCTACGTTGGTTTTATTTTTGGTAAACGACCATAGGTTTCCAAATTCTTTTGTGCGACCAATGGGGATTTGTTACATGAGTTCTTGATTCTGCCTATATTGATTCTGCCTATATTGATCTGGCTAGAGCGGAACAGTCGAGTTTTCGACAACATTGTGTCGTCGCCGGCCCTTGTTTGCGATCGCATCAAGAGAGAGTTCAAGCAATGACATTTGGCAGGATTAGGCGGGAGAGTGAGAGAAATTGAGTGATTCTGAGTGTGGCGAGCCCTGTCGCTTGTGGCAGTGGCTTGATGTAAGAAACCGGTGTGATATTTCTTTCCTATCTTTATAAAAAGACACGCGATTCTCGCGCATGTTCTTGAAAAAAAATGGGTTCAAAATGTGCACCATCAGTTTTTACAGATACGAGAAAACATTATACACACAAATACATGCGTAAAAGAATATGTTCAGGCTTTTTTGGCTACATTGATCTAACACGGTATTCTTTGAATTTTTATTGCTACATTCGGTGTTGCATAACTACATCCGATCTGATTTAAAAGTCTTGTGCGTGCCTAGATCGTCAATTTGACCAACTTAATATGAATTACATGTTTAAAAATATATCATTAGAAACTTCAAATGTTATATTTTACAATGATATAATTTGTGTGCTATATAATTTATTTTATATAGCTTGTTTTGACAAACAAGATACATGTGCATAACTTATAAACCGGATCGGAGGTAGTACATGGAAAAAACAATGCTACGCGTGAAACGTTATTGTTACAATGACCAAACGAGACGGGGATTTATTTACTTAAAGTGGATTAGACGGATCTAAAAATAATTGCAACCTTACATATGTTTGCCTTTTTAGTGAATCAACCCAAAAGATGACTAGCTAACAAAATGAATGAGACCTGAGGAACACTCTACCATGATGCCACTGGTCCATCAATGGGAGTTGTCCATTTTGCTCTCACGCTCTCCCTTTCATGTTATAGATTATGTTAAGCGATGTGACAAATTAATCGGCAAGCTAGCAGCGAGTCGACAAAGAGTGTTCGGTTTTCAAGATGTTAATAGGTTTGTATCTGACAGCAAGTCGGGTCAAATAAAAGGCGGCTTCCCGTAGCCAATGACGTATCCAACGACCATCTCCCTTACATGTACCTACGAATATACTGATCTATCTATTTATACCAAACATTTTTACCTCTTCATGACTCAACTAGATGTTTAGTATGTTTTTTATGTTGATACATTAATCGATGCATCATAATTTTTTTTGATATAACTAGCAAAATAAGCAAGAATAAAAAAACTCAATTATCCCAATGTAAAAAATTGATCGTTTTGTATATTTATCCTTACAATACACTTGTGCTAAACTTAAACCCTATTTTATTGCACAAATGTTGTATTATCTAGTCCACGTTGTTTCCACCATAAATCGGGGCAAATGAGTATTTTTACGTTGCTCTGCCAACTTATTGTTGTGCCTTTACTTATTTACATTGCATTGTATATGTATCATTTTGGATAGTATATCGTTAAATATCCACATAAATTGGAAAGAATATAACTTTAGGTGTAACAGAACCGATATTCTAGAGTATATGAATAGTCAGTTGGTACTACTTTATCAAAACCTAGCGGAACTACCATTTAATTAGTAGCTTGTACTCACATGTTCTCAAACACTCTCAGGAGTTGTTGGTGCGGTGGTGCCATTCAGTTCTTAAAGGTTGTCTTTCTTATTCTTGGGGATTAGTTAGCCGACATCATCATCACATCTTAATTATGCAATATGTATTTATATCAAACCTATACCATTCATGCTATGCATGAGTATTACAAATTCAAAATTTCATAATTTACAATGTTTTTCATTTGGATTTACATTTATCGTATCTAAGAAAATAGCATTATATGTGAAAACACAGTGTCCATTTCAGCTAGACCAGCAAACTGGCATGTCTCATATCAGCTCGAATGGACCTTACCCGACAAGATTGGTGATTGTGGGTTATATCAGAAGATCAGAGTCAAGCAAGATTATGTACACACAAGCATGTTACCTTGTTTAAGCCTTCCTCTCTGCTCGGCCATTTTTGGTCTCCTTCAACAACAAAACAAAAAGATGTAATACCGAAGCATCGATCTTTCTCGTCCTGCTTTATCACTTCACTCTGGTAGTGGTGAACCCTGAATTTATCAAAGGGTATGCCATACTACTCACTCCGTTCACAAAAATATGTCTCAACCTAGTTCAAATTTACATGTATCTACACGCTAAATCATGTCTAGATACATGCAAATTTAAAATAGGTTGAGACATCATTTTGTAAACAAAGGGAGTAGAATTTTGATGGGCACTTCACGGAGGTAATAATGAATTGCAGTTGTGGGATTTTGAGTGCCAAAGAATTTTTTTTGTGCTGCATTATGTCCATGGAAGAGAAACCGTTGGAAATATGCCATATAGCTAAAATAAATTGGTTATTATTCTATTTTGACTTGGCTATTTTTCTTTATCCAATTTATCCCGATGAGTCGCTAGCTTGGTTTGCTCAATTGGCTCAAATTGGCTGAATTTGAAAAAGGAAACCCGAACAAGATAAAGAAAAACATCCATCACATAGGCTATCTACGCGAGAATTTAGTACAGGTTTGACCGGTCGGCGTCCCGATCCGTTCTCGCGTCCTGTTCATGGTCGCACACGCACTCGCCTCGCTGGTAAATTCTGCAAGAAACTGCAGCACGTTCAGCTAGCTAGTGTGTCAGTTTACTTGCAAGCTGCAGATGGGAACAAGAAGAGGGAGATGGATCAAGGTGATGGACACGGTGGCTGGATAAGCCAGGAAGCAGCCTCCTGGACTGATTGGTCGGCCACGTCGTCGTCAGTGGATCCGAGGTGTCCCGAACTCAAGGTGTTGCGATCCCGTTGATGCGTCCAACGCCGCCTGCTGACGCTGACGGAAATACTGCCATGCTGCTACGGTCGGCGGCCGCAGTCAGCTAGCAGACATGCGCCGCGATTGACCGGCCGCCTCCACGTGTGGCGTCGCGCTAGCCGCCACCCCTCCGTCACGCAAGCCCATCTCCATCCCCATAGCCTTCGTTTCGATTCTGTTCTAGAGTTCTAGAACCCTGCACCGTCGCCACCGAGCCACTATATATATACTAGATTTCCTGGCGCGGCTTGCCGCGCGCCACCCGCCGTTGACACTGGTTTTCAGTTTGTAAAACGCTATAACAAACATTCTTAATATGACACAATTAACGCACGGCCCGTGTGTTAAAATTCAAATTTGGAAAATTCAAAATTAGTTACATCATTAGAAGCATCATATGATCACCGTCATGTAAATGTTAAATTGTGAGAGATTCTAAATGATGGACCACACATGTGAGAATGTGTTGTATTTATTTGGACATTTATTTCGAATGACTGTATTTTAATCTCAAATACGTAAAATAGTTATTTTGTAGGTGTCAGTTTTTTTACTGGGAAGTACATTGGAATAGCTAGTATTTTTTTTTTGAGTGCTTTCATATATTATAGAGTACCGTCAAATGTTTAGCGAATTGAAATGATTCTATATGTTTGTATTTTGCTTAAATATTTGTTTGAATTTTATATTTGGAGAATCTGCAGTACAATTTTTGTGTGGTAAGTTTGAGAATTTGTTAAATTTATAGTTTTTTGATATATTTTTTTGAATATTTTTTTAATAGCAGACTGAAAGAGTTTTTTGTTTTTTTAGATTGCATTCAAATAATACTAAAACATGCCTGTTGTTTGCCATAAGTAGGTAGCATTTATTTTTTTACTGTTTGGATATGTTATTCATATTTTTCTAATCTATAGATTCAAAGTTATTGTTTTTTTAACATTTTTTTTTAGTTTCATAATTGGAGGACTTGTAGCACATTTTTTTTTGTGGTAAGTTTGACAATTTGGTAAATTTACCGATTTTCGATACACTTTTTTTTGTTTGAATTTTAGATTAACAGAGTGAAATTTGTTTAGATTGCATTTAAATAATTAGCAAATTGAAATGAAAATTTTATACTTGGAGGAAGTGCTATTGGATCTTATTGAAATATTTTTCAAAATAATTAGTAAGTTGAAATAAAAAAATTATAGTTGGAGGAAATGAATTTAGATATTGTTGAAATATTTGAACAAAAAATAAATTTCTTTCCGATGTATAGATGCAAATTTACTGTTTTTTTTAACATTTTTCTATTATGTAGAAGTTTAAATACATGAAATTACAATTTGTCAAATATGCATGGAACTGATATGAATAGACAGATTGCATTTCAATGTAAATTTTGGTATATTAATTATATTTTTCTGTTTTAAAATGAATTAGTTATGAATTTTCAAAGTTTAAAACAAAATATGCACTTCTGGAAAATATTAACTCACTGATAACTGGGCCCACCGTCAGTTTTTTTTTTTTTTTAATGGGAAAAATCCGGAGAGGCTCCGCCGCCCGCGGCGGCGTCGGGCTCGCCGGCGGCGCGCCGCCGCGCTCCCGGACGCGCGCGTGGGCGCGCTGGATGCGCCCGGAGCCGGCCGACCCGCTCGTGGCGGCGCCGCCCCTCCTGGGTGGCCGGAGCGGCCGTGGCGGCGGCGGAAAGCGGCGGCGGACGGCGGGAAAGGCGGCGGCGATTCCGGCGGTCGGGCGGCGTCCCGGCACGCCGTCCTCGGTGAGGATGGAGAAGGCGGCGCGGCGGAGCACTTGGTGGCCTCCGATTTGGCCCGGGAGGCTCGGGGCAGCGGCGATGCGCGCCGGCGGCGCCGCCGCCGACCTCGGCGTCGCGAGAGAAGAAAGAGGAGGCGCGTGCTGCGCTGGCAATTTTGCAAGAAAGCCCCCGTTTTTTTTGCAAATTACAATTAGGCCCTTTGCGGGCGTTTTTTTGCAAAAGTGCCGCTTTAGCGCGACGTGTCCACCGACGGATCGACGCGTCGTGACGCTGTCGAGCGGGACCGGCGTGGGACCGGCGACGCCCTGGGCCCACGGTCAGTGACCCGTGAAACGCACACCACGACGGCGGACGAAAACACTGTTGCAGTTACCGCGAACGCACGGCCCAGATCGCGCGGTCACTGCTCGATCCGACGGCCGGCGTGCCCTGAGCTCTGAGGAGCGCCCGTGAGGTCTCGAGGTTTACCTGTGTGGATACCTCTCCTACCTCCGGGCTCCGGCGTCATCTCCATACACACACGTTCTGCTTCTGCTTATGTTCTTCACGCCTCTGTTCTTCCTTCTGTGCTCTCTGTTTTTTCGCTGATTGCTCTCTTCTTCCTCTTGCTGTCGCTGCACATACATACACTGATACACGCGCACCCACGCCTGCTCGTGATCGATGGAGCACCATGAGATGATGAGGAGGCCGTCCACCACGGGCCACGAGGCGGCGCTCCGATCCGTGCAGAAGCCGCCGTCCAAGCCGTGGCGCGCCGGAACCGGCATGGTGCCGACGCCGCCCAGGGTGTACCGCGTGGAGCCACGGGAGTTCCGGGACCTCGTGCAGAGGCTCACCGGCGCGGCTTCTGCGAGACGCCCACAGAGCGCGGCGGTGGCGCCCATGCAGCCGGTACACGCGCGCGTGGATGCGGCCGGGCAGACGCACGCCCCGTGGCGCCCGTTCCCGCTCATGGCCCCGGCGGAGGGCGTGCATCCCGGCCTCGACGACGGCCACCAGCTCATCTGACGATCGGCTCCCGCCAGCAGGCGTCGCTGATGCTCGTGTACATACTATTTTTTTCTCCACTCGTAGCCCAGTAAAAACAAATATTGTAAATCATGCAGTTCAAGTGTAAATCCTACTTGAAAGAATCAACCCAGTTTTCCATTGTGTTGGTCGGAGATTGGACTGCCACCAACGACGACTTGACTGCCTTTTTTCAGTTAGCCCCGAGAGACGACTGCTACATGGTGGCTTGTTTGCTTTGACCTGCAAATTAGTAAAAACAAAATCGATCGACTTTGAAAAGAAAATCCTAATTCGTTGATGTTCCTACGGTGTTGGATTTGTACATTTTTTGTTGGATACGTTGATTTTGTTTGTTGCAAACGACGATGTGTTTCCAATATCTTTTGTGCCACCAATTCAGATTTGTTTCGTGAGTTTTGATTTCGCCTATATTGATGGTTTCAAAACGTTACAAAGAGTTTTTACACACAGAAGAAAAATTTATACACACGAATAGCGTAAAAAATATGCTCAGAGTTTTTCGACTACATTATCTGATGCAACTTTTTTGATGTTCTATTGCATACCAACCTCCGGTCCGGTTTATTAGTCATGCGTGTGCCTATATCGTAAATTTGATCAACTTAATATGAATTACAAATTAATAAATATATCATTAGAAACTTCACATGTTATATTTTACAATGATATAATTTGTGTGTTATATAATTAATTTTATATAGCTTAAATTGACGACTATGATACACGTGCATAACTTATAAACCGGATCGGAGGTAGTATATAGAGAAAAATTGTTACGGGTGAAACGTTATTGCTACAATCACCAAACGAGAGCCTGACCAGAGGGTCAGATGGTTAGCTGAGCGTGGAGTGCGCTCGGTAGCCTAACGACCCGGGTTCGAGTCTCGAACACCGCAAGTTGTTGCTCATAGCTCCCCTTCTATAAAAATATGCCTGGGTGCTTACCCATGGATAGCTTTTTTTTTTTTTACAATCACCAAACGAGACGCGGGATATATTCACTTAAGTGGATTAGACAGATCTAACAATTAATTTGCAAATTTACATACGTTTGCCTTCTTAGTGAATCAACCCGAAAGATGACGAGCTAACAATATGAGTGAGATCTGAGGAACGCGTTACCATCATGCCACAGGTCCATCCTGATGCATTGTCAGTTTGTGTACTGTTTTCATCTGACGCTGTCCAGTTCCTGTTAGGGATTCTGTTAAGAGATGTGACAAACTAATCGGCCCGCTGGCAGCAAGGCGGCCAAGAGTGTTCGGTCTTCAAGATGTTAAGAGGTTTGTATCTGACAGAAAGTCACGTCAAAATAAAAGGCGGCATATCTTTTTGATTCCACTATAAGATTCCATTCTTTTTGCTTTTAAAGACATCGAAATAATCTTTATAGCTCAACCAAAAGATTAGATACCATCATGTTTTCATGAGAAACCAAAACATAATTAGGGGACGAAACGTCCTTTCAGTATATTAAAAAGAAATGTAAATTTATAGTCGCTTATTAACCTATCTCTAGTTGATCTCTTCGATTTTCTCCTGCTCCTCTCCACCATAAACGTTGTGGCCTGGGTTCGTGTAGCTCCTCTTCCTATTTAATGCATAGGGTGCAACATTGGTCACTTACACTACGACGTGCCGAAGCGTCACACTCACTTTCTTCTCAGACACGCCGGCACGGCTTAGGAGAACTCTTTACTCGGTTTTGTTTTACAGTATAGTAGTTTGTACCGACGGAACATGATACTCCGGGATGCTAATCCCCACCATTGGCGGCGCCATCATCGGCTCCACCAACTCATTCAGGTCGACGACACGAGCCGTAACCGCCAATGTCATTGTCGGTGCTCGGGGATGGCTCTTTGAGCATCCTCACCAAATAGGCCAAGGCTTGTCGACACAAACCTCCACCCACCTCTCATGAGTAAGGATGTTGCTGAATTGTCGAGTGCGGCGGGGCAGGGAGGACGAACGCCGGCCATGGAGCGGAGAAGCCGAGATGAGGAGGTGAGAAGTGGTGAAGTGAGGGTGAGGAGAGTGGAGAGTCCGGAGTTATGCCGAAACAACCCATCTCCCGCGCTTTCTAACGTGTGTGAGACAGAGACACGCGTGGATATCCAGGTCCTGGCTCAACGAGTATGGTCTAATCAGCCGTTCCTTCACGATCCGACTGAGAGGTGATTTAAGATTCGCGTGAGCAAAAAACGTGGAACGAATTAAGATAACCCCAAATAAACCATTTTTCTATCACAGAGCCTAACCCGAGATCTCACTTCTAACACAACAAGCTCTGTTTATCTATGTATCTATATCCATGATTTCCTCGTTCCTTCGTGTGTACATGTTTGACCGGCCGACCGTCCCGATGTATTCTCGCGTGCTCAATTGGAGCAAGTCCTAGTCTGGTCGGGTCACGGACGCACTTGCCGGTAAATTCTGACACGCCGGTTCTATGCGAGAGATGCTTGCACGAGTTGCACACACACATAAAGAGTTTTCTCTGGCAATCTCGACCTTTGTTACATGTACTCATCAATATACAGATCTATCTGCTTATACCAAACAATTTTACCTCTTCATAAGTCAACTTGACAGTTAGAGCTTATTTATGCTGATACAACATTCGATGCATCATATATATTGATTCAACATTAATATGAAGGTAAAAGATCAACAATTAACATTTTTATCATTGTGGTACACTTATAGGTGTAAACTGAAACCTATTTAATTGCACGGATGTTGTATTGTTTTGTCTGCGGTGTTTTCACCATAAATCTGAGCGAACCATTAGTTTTACATTGCTACCAACTTATTTATGCCCTTGATGTATTACAACTTATTGTATTTGCATCATTAAATATGAATATGAATTGGCAGGGTATATATGGATCTAGCAAATAACTTGAAAGAGATATCAAAAGTTTAGGAATATAAAGGTTAAGTGACACAAAAATAGTATTCAAGAGTATATGAGGTGTGCAATTGGTAATCTTTTCACGAAACTTGAAAGAGATATCCTGGTCACGGTCGTGTGGCACACACACTCGCATTCGAACTCGCCTCGATCGCCCGTAAATACTGCAGTAAACAACAGCACGTTCAGCTAGCGAGCTGCTCGGAGTGTGTTACTTGCGAGCTGCTCCTCGGAGTGTGTTGATAGGAACAAGAGGAGATCGATCGAGGGAAGTGCGCAGTTCAAAAATTATTTCAATGGTTTCATAACAGCCTAATTATACTTTCTCACTTGGTTTGATAGATTCAACCATAATGATTAGGCTTTTTATATTTACATACAGAATTCTCCGTGTTTTTCACGACTCTATTTTTCATGTGCAGTCCCGTCATGTTGCTTTATTTTCGGAATCATTTTTTTTTAAATGGGTAGTCCCGGCCTATGTATTTTCAGAATCATGAAGTATGGAACCAATACCCACCCAGCCAGCCCGTTTTTTTTTTTTTTTGTTAGTGGAAGCCGTGTGCTAACATAGGAGTTGAACTGCCACCAACGAGGATTGCCCTTTTTATTCAGTCGTCCGGAAAGATGAGTAGCTAGCTTCGTTTTGCCTAATTGGTTGACCTGGAAGTCATCACAGCAAATTGGCTGACTTTGAAAAAGGAAACCCAAACGAGGAAAGATAAACATCACATAGGTTATCTATCGGCACTGGAACGATGTGGTTCTTCGACAGGCAGGCGCACGTACTGACTGACTGACCGTGCCGATCTGGTCTGGCGTGCTTGCTTGGAGCTAGTCCGGTCATGGTCGGGCCGCGCACGCACTCGCAGTTCGCCGGTAAACTCTGCAAGAAACTGCAGCACGTTCGTTCACCCAGCAACAGCAGCTTGAGACGATGGAAGATTGATGACGCGGGACAGGTGTCCGGTACTCCAGGTGTTGCGATCCCGTCGAGACGTCCAACGCCCAGCTGACGCTGAGTCGCTGACAGAGATACACATATACCTCTCCTCCCTCCGGCCTCGTCTCCAACTCTCGATGCCCTGCTCTGCTTGCTCTCTTCTGTTTTTCCACTTCTATCTTTCTCGCTGCACACGACACACGCACACCCCTGGGCGCGCCCGCCAGGGAAAGAGAGAATCCACGCACGTCTTGCCGATCGAGCTTTGCACTTTTGGTCGAGAACGTTGCTGGGAGCTGTGATCCATGGACCACCTGCACCACGGGCACGAAATCATGATGACGCGGCCGTCCACCACGGGCACTTTTGCAACACGCCATCCACTGAATACTTAGTATCTTTTCATTACAGTTTGTACGACTTAAATACACAAAATTTAAACCCTTAAGATGAAATCCCATTGCAGTTGATGGCACAGAAAAGAAGAAAGAGTTCGAATAGGCCCCAGTAGACAAATTTTAAACCCCTATCACCAAAGTGACCCGTATAACAAGATTAGCACGACCTGAAAAACACCAAGTTAACACAAATAGCAATTCCGATAAACCTTGTCACATATAGGGTTCAAACTCTTGCGGGCGTGTATCATTTTTCCCATGCCCCAGCAGGTCGTACTTCCAACTAGCAGTTCCGCCGACGCTGTCCTCGTACTGGCGTCCCTCGGCCGCGGCACGCCGACGCTTTGTCACTCTGTCGATGACGGCGTCGACAGCGACGTCGAATGCGTCCTTGAACACCACGCCATTCGCCGTCGGGTCCCTGTACATCACCCTCGGTATGAGCCGGATCATCTCCTCCCGCATCCGCGCCACCTTCATCCGCGGTATTTTCGTCAACACCTCCTGGATGCTGGCCCCGTTTTCCACATCGGCATGGGGGATGAACACCGAGTAGCTCCTGTAGTCCCTGGGCAGGTACCACGTGTACTGGATGTACGCGCAGATCGGATGGAAGAAGACCGGGATGCAGCCGGCGAGGATGGCATCGAAGGTGGACTTGCGGGTGAAGGTGTCGCCACGCGGCTCGAGGCAGAACTCGGCGCTCTCCAGCAACCGCATGATCCCTTCCGGCGAGTTGTGGTACCCCGACGCGCTGGACAACATTGCGCAGCTGCTCGTGTTGCGGCGGCACTGCTCTATAATCTGGGACCGCACCGTTGCATTCCCAGGGCGTGGCCCGCCGGCGAAGCCCCAGAGCCACCTACGCTCCACCTGGCGCATGCGGTCCTGCCAGCGGAGTACGTCGGCGTCGGAAGAAGGGTGGAAGTGCGACGGCCATGGCACAGCGAAGTCGTTGCCGACCCACGGGCTGGCCTCCATGGTGAGAATCGTCGTGTTGCGGATGGCCGGATACGTCATCAAGGCGTTGCCCCAGCCGTCGTCATTACTGCGCATGAATTCCGAGGTGGGCCGTCCGGCGTATAGGAAGTGGTCGCGGCCTCCCATGGCGCTCCACTCGGGCCGCTGCACAAGCCAGTCCACCATGTCCCGCGGCAGGTCGTCACGGGCCGCGCTCCCGACGTTGAGTGACCAGTCAAACCCGGCGTAGTACGGCACGTACACGGCAACGGCGGTGGAGGGGTCGGCGGTGAGGCACTCGTACCGTCTCATCCGAGCGTGGTAGATCAACCCCAGCATGTACTGATCGGTGTCGTAGGCACCCTTCTCTGGCAGGGAGTCGCCGGGTGGGAGCGCCGGGCCGAACCCGTCGTTCTCCATGAGCTTGCACATGTCGCTGGTCGTTGAGACCTTGCGGCAGTCGCGGGCGAGGTCGGCATTGAACCGTGGCGGCAGGTCGTACATGTAGATGTACCGGCCGGCGCACGGGTCCCGGCCGAAGCGGAAGGACGGCAGGGAGAAGGCCGAGGGCTTGAGCAGAAGGGACGCCATGTTCCCATCCATGTTGGAGAGGAAGTAAAGTACCAGGGCCGAGAATGCGATGGAGAGCATCATGATGCAGCATATCCGCCGCGGCCGGAGCAAGCTCGCGACGCCGCTGCTTTCGCCAACAGAGTGCTTGTCGTTAGAGGCATCCCTCTCCATGCTCAGCGCGCTACATGGCTTCATTGGTTGTGTAGCTAGTGTCACGGTACGTGGGCTGTGGGAGGAGCGCAGCCTCCGGCGGTATGAGATATCTACAAGAAGCAATCAACTAGACGTTTTTTTTTTGCATCCACCTTTCTCCACGTCTGCCCGGAGATATACTTTCTCCACGTCTGCCCGTAGTAGGTGTGTAGTATCATGTTGTGAAGTTGACTTCATTAGGCCTTGTTCGGCACAGGTGTTTTAGAGGGGATTGTAGTGTATAAACCACACAGGTTTCTAGATGAATATTTCACAGCAGCTTGTTCCAGTCTACCATACTGAATATTTGTCGTAATAAAATGCAATTTTTACAGCAGCAACATATCAAGATATAATAACACAATTACAAAATTGACATGTTTTGGTCATCAATAAAAATCTGATATTTTTTAACAGCATGTAAGCACACAGTTTATCAACAAAAACCTGATATTTTCTCACAGCACATGGGACACACAGTTTAAGCAATTCATAACATTAAGTAACAATAACTCATGCTTCCCAAGTTTATCCCAGGTTATTACAACACAATTTGATAAAAATTCATCGAATGCTTCTCACGAACATTATTTTGCTTCCCAGGTTTATCCCAGATTATTTGACAAGATGGTCACATAAACATGAAGAAAGAAGCTTGCAGCACGAAGATCATTACAGCAACAATGTAGACATATGATTGTAGCAAGAAGATCATCACCGCAAGAAGATCATCGCAGCGAGATGCTTCATGACAAGTTGTTTCTGCAAACAAATGTAGACATATGTTGGTAAAGCATTCCATTTGTGATCACATAGGCTTGTACAGAAATAAGAAAGTACATGATAGTCTATGATTTTCAGCTGGTTATTACTAAAACGGAAAAAGGCAGCTAGTTATTACTAGTACATGATAGTCTATGATTTTCAGCTAGTTATTACTCAAGCCGAGAGGTTCAAAACACATGGGCAGCTGAGCCCACTCCATGCCAACAATCATCAAGCAATATAACATGGTAATACCCAACAGCCGCAACAACTAATCATGGCATCTTATTGCAATTTAAATACAAGAACCACTATCATGTGCAGAACAAACAGAGCAGCAGGAAAATAATTGGAACCGCAGCAGGAGCTATTCTTCCTCTTGCACAACAAACAAAGCATCATGTTATTAAAGCAATAAGATCAAATGACTTTAGTTTACCTTAAGGTAGCTTATAAAACTGCAGCAGTAGAAGCAATAATATGTTATCATTCTCTTCAGAGGCAAGAAACTGTTATCATTCTTTAACAAGATAGTACCCTGCCTTACAACTTCTACTGCGAGTTGCTTGTGCTCCTTTGTCAACAAATTATATCTTGACCAGCACATACATAGGCACTGATCAAAGAGACGTTCTATTCAGAAAAAGCACAAACACATTGAGCACAACTGCATATGTTGATTTCAATTAACACTGCATCGAGCTATATGCTGCTCTTAAATCTGCTAGCTCAGAATAATGCAGGATTAATGAAAGTGGTCCTAATTAATACTAGAATCTTATCGGACATCATCTAGCTGGATCAGAATGTTGTGGGTTTGCTGCTGGGCATGGTCCTAGCGAGAAGTCTCACGACGCAATACCTAGCTGCATCAAAATGGCGCAGTTTCTTGCTCTGTCTTGTTGAACTGTCAATCGAGAACCCAAGGACGGAATCAAGAACCCACAGACGGGATCTGACTCAAGGCATGGAAGCCCTAGAAACGCCCATGGACCTAGGCCAGATCGAGAGAGGATGGTTCGAGGCGTAAAACGTACCTGATAGAGGTCGGCGTCGGCGGCGGCGGCGGAGAAGGAGAGCTGCGGCAGCGGGAGCGTCGGCGGCGGCGAGGAAATCGTCCGGTCGCGAGGGAGGGAGGCGCCAGGAGCCGTGGGAGAGAGGGAGGCGCCAGGAGCGGTGGGAGGGACGCTTCGACGACGGCGACAGCGGAGGGGCGAGCGACGGCGGAGGGACGAGCGACGGCGCCAGATCGGAAGCGGAGGGACGAGCGACGGCCGCCAGAGACACGCCGAAACGCGAGTCGACCCTCGCGTCTCGGTTACACTCGAACCCGACGGGTTTCCACGGGTTTCTCCCGGGCCAGCCCGACCAAATCCGGCCTGCTGTACGGTCTTCAGATATTTTCTAGTGTTTTTAATTGGGCCGGGAATTTACACTCTAAAACCGGCCGAAACAAGCCTGCCGAACAAGGCCTTAATGGTAAAACAGATCTGGAGTGTCGTGCAAAAAATAATACTGGCGGTATGAGATATCTACAAGAAGCAATCAACTAGACGTTTTTTTTGCATCCACCTTTCTCCACGTCTGCCCGTAGATACAATTCCATACTTTCTCCACGTCTGCCCGTAGTAGGTGTGTAGTATCATGTTGTGAAGTTGACTTCATTAATGGTAAAACAGATCTGGAGTGTCGTGCAAAAAATAATACTACTTACTCATTTTGTGAAGTTGACTTCATTAATGATGGTGAGAGGCGCAAGTCAAAGAATAGGATTAGGCGTGAGAGTCCCGAGTGAACTTGACGTGCTCTGTAATGAACTAAGCAAATGCTTGGATAGTTAGATTAAACGTATCCACTTCATGCTTCCAAATGTGAGAACCAAAACCAATTCTTAAGTGCGATGTACATAACGTGTTGGTGTTCTGTACATGTAAGACATGATTTGTTTCTTTTTCTTTGGGAGGGGATGGGATGTGATTTGGATATACGTGTTGAAAACAACTTTTTTTTTTGTACTGCTTAATGTTGTACGTAACTTCTCTACCTTCTAGTCTCAACCGTCAAAACCAAAAACGACGGATTATATACTTCTAACCTATGTGGATGTTCGATGAGATTTTGTGCTACAATTTCTGCAAATTACAAAAGAAAAAGAGCTACACAAATTTCACAATATCAAATATTGTACAAGAATACAAGTATGAGACGAGCTGGAGCATATATATTATATAGGAGTGCAAGTCAGATCACTTGTGCGTTGCACGAGAGAAGGAAACTAAAGAATTGAGCATGTACACAGAAATAGCTAGCTCATTCACCTTTCCATCCATATGCATGCACCGAGAGCTACACCATTAAAATTATATGCATCGCCCTGGACCCTACCGCGCTGCCCTATATAAGACCTGACCATGTACACGCATGGGAGGAAGAGATTGGAACGAGGAGAGGAGGAAAGGCACAGACACGAAGTAACACCCACGTCGATCGTTCGAGGAGCGGCGAATGACATGCCTAGCACAGCTGTGCACGCTCGCGCTCTAAGGCGGCCGTGGATGACACGCCGGAGCTCACGGCCGCGGCGCCCCGGGCGTACCACGACGGACGCGCACCGGAGAGCTCCGCACCAGCTCGTGCATCCATGAGCGGATTGATCGACGGTGCCTCCTTCCACCTACGCCAGCACGCTACATCTCAAGGCTGCAGACGACGCGCCCGTGGCGGCGGCCGATCGAAGCCAACGGCAGCAACAACACGTGCGCCCTATGCTCACGAGGAGGCAATTTCCCTTTGCCTAGGAAGAATATGTGCAAGGCACCATGCATGGTGACTGTATGCACGTCCACAATGTCCGTCACTCCTCCTAAGGGCGCACAGTATTAATTCTACAGATTGGATCGAAGGCTTGAAGCGCGCCTGCGTGTTAATATAGGGACCCGAGGGCCTCAACAGATTACAACGGATTACAGGATCGCATCTCATCTCAACGTGAGACGCAAGGAAGGTTAAACGCGTTTGGTTTATCTACACCAAACGGTAAAGGAAGATTACAACAGAAAACAACTAGAGCCTATCGTTTAACATCCTCCCTCAACCGAAACGCCTCTAGATTGAGGTTGCTCCTGAAGGCTCAAGTTGTCCAACTTGTAGTGGCTTTGTAAATCCATCAGCCACTTGATCTCCTGTTGGTATGAACCTAATCTCCAACAGTTTCTGTGCAACACGTTCTCTCACAAAATGAAAATCAATTTCAATGTGCTTAGTTCTTGCATGAAATACTGGATTAGCTGAGAGATTGGTTGCACCCAAATTGTCACACCATAGACATGCTGCTTGAGGATGATCAACACCAAGTTCATCCAAAAGGGTTTCTACCCGCATTACCTCAGCAGTTGCATTAGCCAGAGACTTGTATTCTGCCTCTGTACTAGACCTTGAGACTGTAGCTTGCTTCCTTGCACTCCAGGACACCAGATTAGAGCCAAAGAAAACAGCAAAGCCACCTGTAGACCTTCTATCATCTGGACAACCTGCCCAGTCAGCATCTGAGAAAGCACTTACTAAAGACGAAGATGACTTGCTAATCTTTAGCCCTGTATCCACACTTCCCTTTAGATACCTCAATATCCTCTTCACAGCTGTCCAATGAACTGAAGTAGGTGAATGCAAAAACTGACACACTTTATTAACAGCAAAGGAAATGTTAGGTCTTGTTAGTGTCAAATATTGCAATGCACCAACAATACTCCTATACCGTGTTGATTCCTCCAAACTCAACACTTCCCCTTCATGTAAAGACAGCTTCTCGGAGGTGGAAATAGGTGTGCTTGACGGCTTGCAATCTTTCATGTTCACACCCGAAGTACATCTGAGGCATACTTCTCTTGGGTTAGCAAAATACCATTGCCAGATTTTCTTCACTTCTATACCCAAGAAATAATGGAGGTCTCCCAAGTCCATAAGTGCAAAATCATTCCTCAAGTCACTAAGCAATGCTGTAGTAGCTTCATCAGAGGAACTTGCAACAGTTATATCGTCAACATAAATTAGCATAAATATGACAACCTTCCCTTTCTTATAGAAAAACAGCGAGGTGTCACCCTTGGAAGGTTTGAAACCCAACTCTTGTAACTTTGTACTCAATCTCGAGTACCATGCACGAGGCGCTTGCTTTAACCCGTACAAGGCTTTGTCCAACCTGCATATGTGATGTGGCTTGCTATCATCTTCATAGCCAGGTGGCTGCCGCATGTACACTTCTTCCTTGAGAACACCGTGAAGAAACACATTTTGAACATTCAGCTGGCGTAAACTCCATCCCCTGGAAACAACAATAGACAACACCAACCTAATGGTAGCAGCTTTAACAACAGGACTAAATGTGTCCTCATAATCTATGCCATAGTGTTGTTTGAAACCTTTAGCTACTAATCTAGCCTTATATCTATCTATTCTACCGTCAGCTTTCCTTTTAATTTTATATACCCACTTACAATCGATCAAATTCCTCCCTTCACTAGATGGTACCAAGTTCCAAGTCCTATTTTTCATAAGAGCATCAAACTCTACATCCATAGCATCTTTCCAATTTTTATTACCTAATGCCTCTTGCCAATTATCAGGTTCACCAGTGGCTGCATAATTACCATATAAGATTGTACCATCTTTTGGAATAAAGGGTTTAAATATACCACTCTTTGACCTTGTGTGTGCCCGGGTTTGTTCTGGCACACCGGACTGCACATAGACGAACGGCGCAGAAGATCCAGTGAATCCGGCACTGTCCTGCGATGCATGCACCCCTGCGCCCTCGGGAGAGAGCGCCAGCCTGTGCGGGGACGCCACGTCGTAAGTGGCCCCGTGGTCGATGACGACGCGCCGCGCGCGCTGTGCGAAGATTGGGCGGAGGCGTGTGTCCAGGGGGACCCTCCTTGGTCGCCGCGCGGAGACGCGGTTTCCCCTGTGTCCGAGCCAGGCGTGCCTGGCGACGTGTCGAAGCAGGAAATAAAACCTGACAGACATGTCAAATTAATCTAGTAGCTCAATTTAAAATCTGATAATTGATCTTGATAAATCTGGTGGGCTTGTGAAATTTATCTAACCGGTAGCCGCTCCTTGGATAACCTGGTAATTGTGAATAATTAATCTGATAACTGTGATTAATTAATACAAAAGTTTTGAATAACCTTCTAATTGTGACGGACTCGTAGCCGCTGCTTGGATAATCTTATAATTGTGAATGATTAATCTGATAACTCCGACCAGCTACTGCTATAATAACCAGATAATTATGGATCGGGAATTGTCCATAACTACCGGGATTTAATTCCTAGGGCCTGTTTATGTCCTAATGCAAAGTGCACGGTGCTTATTTTTTAATCGGGTAACTAAGTAATGCATAATTTGATAAGCATGTGATAATAATATGATAATTGCGATAAAAAAAATGTTGTTGAAACATATCAATACGAGATCTTGTTTAGAACATCACGGCTAGAGGAGGCCAACGGTGAAAACGAATAATACAAGAGAAAGCTGTGCGCCGTGATTTTTCAAGGCCCACGTGCTCGGGCCGCCGCCGGGTAGTCTTCTCCAAAAAAGAAAAGAGGCATCGCCACCCAATTCCCAAACAAAGCGAGCTCCCCGGCATCGCCTCCCTCAGGCAGCGCCGAACCTACGACCGCCTCCGGCCACCTCCCCAAGCAGTTCGGCGAGCTCCCCGGCATGCCCTTCTCGGCGAGCTACCCGAAATACCCCACCAAGCACCAGTTCGTCTCCTACCAAGCACCGCTTCCGCCAGTCCGTCGCCTCCGCGCGATTCGACCACGCCGCTGGCCTCTGGCGCGTCCGAGCTACCGACGAAAGCACCAACACCAACACGGAGACGGAGTACATCGGGCGGTGGCTGGTAGTGGCGACAGGCGAGAACGCCGAGCGCATCCTACCGGAGTTCGCTGGCCCCGGCTCAGGTGATCCACGTGTCGGAGACTCGAAGTACAAGTCCGGCGAGCCGTACCGGGGCGCCCGCGTGCTCATTGGCTGCGGCAACTCCGGCATGGAGGTGTGCCTGCACCTGTGGGACCACGGCGCCCCGCCGGCCATGGTGGCATCCTTAATTAACATGCAACCATGCATGGATGGACCTGGGGTGCCTGCTTCGCTGCTTCAGACATTCTGCTTCAACCACGGATGGACATGGACCCGGGTTATCGCTGTCATGGATACCAGAAGCCACACTGTCTTAGATAGATAGATCCACCTTATTAACCCGCAGACGGAACCCAAATTTTGCCGTGTTTATGGGGACTGTATCTGCATCATCTCCCTCCCTGTAATGTACAGCTAGCTAGCCAGCTGCCTTGGTTGAAATAAAATCTGTGACTCTGCATATCTGATCGAGCTAGCCTGGTCTTGAATACTGGTACTAGAACAGGAGACGACAGGTTGTATGATTGGTGCTGATGATGCAGCTTCAGGAGTCATGTATGTGTACGTCCTGGTGCTAAACCATCATCAGGATTCAGGGATAGGACATCTGATAAAAGTGCAGTACCTCCGCTGCCGTCCTTCACCATATCCACCTCACCTGAAAGAACGGAAGTAACGCATTGGCCATTCATCAATGGCGAATTGGGCATCCATTGATTGCACAGTTGGTTACTGTTGCTTACTTTAGATTCGCAGAAACGAAGCCCAATTGAAGTGCACAAACGGCGCCATGACTGCAGCAACAGCGGAACCAATCGCCAATTTTGCCCTGACAGAATAACAAGGAGATCAAGTCACAGGAGCGAGATGGACTCCACTCCACGGGAGCTGCTGGTCAATTAGCAGGTGAAGAACGGCAGTGCCTACTACTACGGCCGCGACGAGAAGCTGCTCGTCTACGAGCTAGTTCATGCCCAACGGCAGCCCCTTCTCCGTCCTCCACGGGCAAGCGCCCAATTCTTAATTCATTTCGCCATTTATTTCGTTGAACACTTGCTGTCGGTATAGCAGAATTGAATGTCCAAATGTCTGTCGTCGTGTGCAGGTACCTAAGGGCCCGCTGGACTGGGCTGTGCGGATGCGCATCGCTGCGGGCGCCGCGGGGCCTCGCCTTCATCCCGAGCCGCCGGCGCGTCGGCGGTAGATAGGACTACGCCGAAGCTGGCGCACGGCAACATCAGGAGCACGAACATCCTCCTCGACCGGTCCGGCGAGGCGCGGCTGAGTGGGTCGTCGTCAAGCTCGGCCAGGTACCGCCCCGCAGAAAAGGACAATTTACAAGTAGGAAAGGCCATACACAACTACATTAGTTCTTTCGATGCAAGTCAATATTAAAACATATATCTATCAATGTAGTACCATAACTCATCATCTGCACAAAAGTCATGACAATACGTATCAAGTGTGCACGAAGTTAATGTTTGATTGTTGGGATTGAACCACACTCCATAGTTGATCTAAAAGTTCAAAATACAAATAAAAGACAGAAGAGCGCGAACAACAGATCAAAATCCATATAGAAAACATAATGTAAAGAAATGCTTAGCTTGTCGTACTTGAGAACACGGAAATAAGACCAACACGTGGATCTAAGCTCCATATATTATCATCTTAGCTTAATATGAGGATATCGATATCTTTAAAATTTCAATCTGGAACTTCAAAATGAGATAATTCTGATGAACAAAATGAGATGATTTGGGATCATCTCCAATAAAATACATGACTTGTCTTTCGTACCTATGAGAGAAAAAATGTCAGATATTATTTCAAAATTGACATGAATTAAATTTAAATGCATATATGCAATATTCGTTTTCACAATAAACTACATCATTGTGTGTCACGCTGAAAGTTCTTCACTAATATCAATGTTGGAATAAACCATATTTGCACCCCAATAAACTACATGTAAGAAATACATGGGGTCGAACAACTCATATACATGCGGCTGAGTACATCCAATCCAAATGAGTCTATGAAAACAAAACGTAGTAAAAGAGTGAGCTGAGATCACCATGTTTGGCGTCCTTGACATCAGCTGGTGTGGTTGTAGGTTGGGGCCTGGGGTCCGACTACGTTGAAGCAGGGTCCCATAAGAACGACATATGGCTGCTCCGTCGCCCCGTCGAGTAAAATCCAGCATGCCACAAGCTCAGCCATGTCATCCTCTCCTCCTTGCAGAAGTAATCAAAGAGGAGCGCACCTAATCATCCTCGTCTCCCCCAACTCCAGCCACATCGGTAAAATCGAGTGAATCGAGTTGAACCATAGTTGCCAAAATCCGGGTCATCTGGGTCGAGGGTTGCCGCTGCGTGGAATAAGGTTAGAAGAGGGGTATACATGTTTGGAACGTCACATAGGGTCGAGGATTGGGATCCACACCATTTTAGGTCGATGACCCCGGTATGATAAGACAGTATGTCGTACACGATATTTTTTGCTTGTATTTTTTACTTTAAGTACGTGACATTGAGGCAAAAATCCCGCCGCTCCCAGCTTAGCATTTTATTCACAACAAAATACAATTTGGCATATAAAATTGGTTTAATTATGGGGTCCATATGTCAGCGGAGAGCCCACTGGCCACTACCACGTTTGACTGCTTCTTGCCCCGAAGCAGTTTCTTCCTCACGAACAAATCTCGTGACTCTCGTCTACTCTGAAAAACCAGCACAAGAGCGTCAGACCTCCGAACTACTAACCGTCTAACCCTAACCCAAAACTATGGTAAATAATTAGCTGAGCAAACGTGTCTTCCTCGGCAGCGCAGCGAAGGTAACTTGGAAGGTTCGCACTATGGAGGCGTGCACACGGAGAGCGGATCGGATGTGGCGCGGCGACCAGCGCCAGCTAGTGCTGCTTCAGCTGACGGCAGCGCCGTAGAGCAGGAAGGGCGTGGCGGCGGCCGCGGCGGCGATTAGGGAGGGAGAGAGCCATAGGGGATCCAAAGGCGGCTCGACTGCGAGGCCGTGTGGGCAGCGGCGTACTCGCGTTGGGAACCTCGACGGACGTGATGCCCCGCGTAGCAGCTAGCAGCCATCGTCATCTTTCCGCCAGAGTGGCGATTTTTGCTGGCAGAGCGAACATCCAGAGAAATACAGGGCCCATGGAGTGCTGCAATTATCGCAGGAGGTGGAATTCGCCCTAATAAGACGTCGGCGCGGGGACAGGGCTGCGACGACGGTGGCAAAGGATAGGGCTGCAGTCCTGCGGCGACGGCGCTTGGAGCAAGAGATGCTCGGCCAGCGTATATGGCGGCGACGGAGAGGTTCACGACGACACCAGCTCGAGGCGGTGTGGTGTCATGCCGGCTGGGGCGACGACCACGGTGGCCTATGTTTTTTTTTCCCTCTACGGATCAAATAACTGTTGGACTGGTCAAACGTGTTTGGTGCTCGACATTGGGACGATCTGAATCGTTGATGGATAATTAAACGCTTTATATTTAAGGGTTAAGTGCATTTTTGGTCCCTCAAGTGTTGCAGAAGTCCAAGTTTAGTCCTTTAACTCTATTCGTGTCTAAATTTGGTCCTCAAACAATTAATTTATGAGAGTGATCACATAACCCCTAAATGAGATAGGATTTTCTATGTGAGAGTGATTGAAATTGTGCCGTTGAACACATGCTAATTGCATAATAGATCCCCGCGTTGGATGAGCCTAGTGTTTGAGGACCACGTTTAGACCAAAATAAAGTTAAGGGACCAAAACTGGACTTTTACAACACTTGAGGGACCAAAAGTGCACTTAATCCTATATTTAAAGTGTTTGGTGCTCGACATTGGGACGATCTGGATCGTTGGTAAAAAATTAAACGGTTTAGATTTAAAATATCCCAACATGTTTGCTCTTTTAATAATAGTATGGATAGATATAGATATTTTCGTATCCTTAGAATCGTGCGACTCCAAGCATGCGCATAAGCGGGTCTTTGATTTGAGTCAAAGTCGTGTGCTCGTGGAGGGCTGAATCCTAGTACGTTCCATGGAGGAGCTTTATTAACTGTCACCAACGACTTAATTGACTGTCCCTTTTAATCCAACCAGACCGAAAGACGACGACCAACATGCTTGGTCTGCTTAATCGGCTGACATCTTTGACTCAAATCAAACAGTTATCCATGAGTTAAAATATAAATGTTATTTCTATTTTAGCGAGTTGTTTTGTTGCCGAGCAGTAAACTACATGACTAAATCGTGTAGCGATGTGCAAACAACATAAATGCACACACGTTGCATCATTTATATCCATAAAGCAAAACATAATAGTTATTATTTGCATAAATATTACAATTCCACCCCTTTCAAAGCGATAATTAAATACCTAATCCGTTTCGATTAACTTTTGATGATTAGGTTGATATTTTGGTTTAGTTTTGCTCAACTTTTGATGATGGGTTTGTTGTTTTGATTTTCTTGGGGAGACGATCCACAACTATACAATCTGTGGGATACTTGTTTACTTTGTCATCTTTCAAGTCTCGATTTCTTATATAATCGTCGTTCAAATACGGGTCGACAAAATAACAACTTATTTGTTCTTAAACGTGTCATATGAACCTAAAGTCAAATAATCATAGTAAGTTTTCAAATTCTGACACAACATAAAATAAGTAATAGCCATTATAAAAATCTCAACATTATCTTTTAAACCTTCAAAATCAATCGTGACTGAACCATTTTTAAAACTTATATAATAGTTGGTATGTACGTGTAACGCACATATTTACAATAAAAATGCACAATTTACATGTAGAAAAATCGTACCGGAGTCTACGTGTTTCTACTTGCTACTGATCGGCTAGGTTCTATTGGGACTCCCTTTTTTTTTCTTGTAGGCGTCACCATGATTGGGAGGATTTCGTGAGCTTATAGTGGTTTTTTTGGTGGCGCCTTGTCACGCATCACAAAGATCATTCTTTTTTTGCATCGCTCATGTACGGCAGGTCCTCTTCCTCCCCGAATTCACTCTTTCGTGTGTCACAATCTCTCAGGAAAACTGAACTCCAAAATTCTGTATCAAATCAAGAGAAACTGTAATTTGGAAGTCCAAATCCACCGCTCGAGCTGGTTCGGTTTTGGCTAAAATCACAATAGATGGAGGCTTGGTGTACAAGGCAGCTACATGAACCTGGTGATTCTGCCATAACGTCATGAAGATGCTTTTGAGCTAGTAGCTTGGCCAATTGAGTCAACGTATCCCATCTTTGAACGGACTCTTATTCAGCTGGTACATGTGTGTTCGAGCCTGCCCAACGCCATTTTCGTGAAGCTGTTCACTGCCAAAAGGACCAATGTGGTGGGGAGCTCCAGGCGGCGCGAGACGTCACCGTCTTTACACAGGACACATGGCTCTCGCGTCGACCTGTCTGAACTCTGAAGCAGGAACTGGGGCGAAGCGAAGGACGTGTTGCTTTCTCGCCGGCGCCGCGCATGGGTGCGAAAAAGCATGTGACCTCCTCGAAGCGCGAGATATCGCTGTCTTTACACAGAACGTGGGTCACATCGAAGCCTAAAGCAGGAACTGAGGCGGAGCGGAGGACACGAGGAGAAGCCGATCTTGATCAGGAGATCTTGATCAGGAGTCTCCTTTCAATAGCGCAGCCTCCTCCACCTATGTTCCTCTGTTTCCCGTCGTCGCCTGTCATCCTGGCACCAACCATAGATCTTGGGATCGATTACCCACCGCCGCCATGTCCGATCTATTTCTTTCCTCGGAACTCAAGCGATCCCCGGGCACTGCGACTACCACCACGGAGACATCGCTGGTACGCTAAACCATGAAGATGGCGATGGCTACATAGCCTGAGATGGAGTTGGCGGCGACTGTGGCTTCTGTTATTTATTTATTTTGAAACGCTGTGGCTTCTGTTATGATCGGGAGGAGGGGATTGTTCCAGGAGATGTAAGAGAAAAAGTGAACCGGTACGGTGGCAATTTAGTAGTATTATGTGATTTGGTTGGAGGGTAAAACGGGAAAAATCGGACATTGTCGAGTTGTCAAACATTTGGACGATCTGAGCTGTTTGATCGGATATTGAACGCTATAGATTTAATGTATCCCAACAAGTTTGCTTTTTTAATAGTAGTATAGATATAGATGGATAGATATAGATATTTTCGTATCCTTAGAATCGTGCGACTCCAAGCATGCGCATAACCGGGTCTTTGATTTGAGTCAAAGTCGTGTGCTCGTGGAGGGCTGAATCCTAGTACGTTCCATGGAGGAGCTTTATTAACTGTCACCAACGACTTAATTGACTGTCCCTTTTTAATCCAACCAGACCGAAAGACGACGACCAACATGCTTGGTCTGCTTAATCGGCTGACCTCTTTGACTCAAATCAAACAGTTATCCATGAGAGACAATCGAGCAGTCGACTCGCGGAGTCGCGTGCTTGCTTGGATGTCGTCCCGGCCGGTCGATCATGGTCGCCTCGGCAGTAAGTTCAGCTAGTATTAGCTTTGACGATCGTATGCAACTTTTTCCAAGTCGCAGAAAGGAACAAGAAGATGGAGATGGATCGATCGAGGCCATGGACGGTGGTCGGATAAGCCAGGCAGCAGCTTCATGGAGTGATTGGTCGGCCACGTCGCCGGCCGATCCGAGGTGTCCCGAACTCCAGGTGTTGGGAGCCGGCGATGCGTCCAACGCCCAGCTGACGCTGACGGAGATACTACATGCTACGGTAGGCCGCCGCAGTCAGCTAGCTAGCAGACATGGGCAAGCGCCGGGATTGACCGCCGCCACCCCTACTCTCTCCGTCACCATCCCCCATCTCCATAGCCTTCTTTTCTCTTCTAGAAGTCTCGGCCCGGCCGTTGCACACGCGCGCTATATATACCTCTCTTCCCTCCGGCCTCCTCGTCTCCATACTCTGCTCTGCTCTGTTTCTTCCTCCCCATCTTCGTGCACACACTCGCACGTACATAATTGAAGCCTTGAAGGAGCCAGCTTGAGATTTGATCGGTCGGGCAGCTTATTTGTTTCAAGTTCATCCATGGACAACATGCACCACGGGCACGGGCACGGGCACGACATGATGATGAGGCGGCCTTCCTCCAGCCACGAGGCCGCGCTCCGGTCTGTGCAGAAGCCGCCGTCCAAGCCGTGGCGCGCCGGGAGAGGCTTAGCAGCGCCGACGCCGCCTAGGGTGTACCGCGTGGAGCCAAGGGAGTTCCGGGACCTCGTGCAGAGGCTCACCGGCGCGCCGGCCGCAAAACAGCCACAGCGCGCGGCCGTGGCACCCATGCAGCCGGTGCCCGTGCGCGTGGATGCCGCCGGACAGGTGTACGCCCCGTGGCGCCCGTTCCCGCTCATGGCCCCTGGAGCAAATAGGAACCCAGGTCTCGACGGCCACCAGCTTACATGACGCTCTTGTACATCTTTGTTTTCTTCTAGGACAACAAGGCTAGTTAGCGCGGGAAGTGCGCAGTTTAAAAATCATTTCAATCTTGTTAGCTCTTTTTTTCATTGTTGATAGAATATGCCCGCACATTTATTGATTAGTAGTCGTTACTATTAATTAGGAGTTGGTCGTACGTTCGTTCGTCCAGTAGACGACCGCTCCAATCACTGAGCAACACATCACCCCATCGCTATAACTGGACTCGCCCACCAAAATCAACCAACGAAGTCTGCCCTTTCCGTGAGCAACGAGGGAACCAACGAATCAATCAACCAGTAGTAATTTTTAGACTTTGGAGGAATACAACGACCGTCGGGCAAAGGAGGAAAGTACGCCCAAGCCTTATCCTCTCGGCTACAGTAGCCTCAGGCGGAGAGAAAGGCGACTCGTGCGTCCAGCTTCTCGCCGGCGAGTCCAGCGCTCCCCTCTGCCTCCGGCCGCCGTTCCGGCGCCGTGAGGTGGGGGGGAGCTCGGGTACTTGCTCGTGCGTGTAGATAGGCTGTAGTTAGGTTTTCTAGGTGTGAGTTCCCCCGGCGTCTTTGAAGACGGAGGCGATGGCGTCGGCGTGGGTGTGGTCCTTCCCCTCAGCTCTCCGTTCTAGCCTTCGTGCTGGGGAGGTTGTGAAGGTTCTTGGTCGGGCGCTCGCTTCCTCTTTCGCTTCTCCGGCCGACCGTGGTGGTGAGGGGGAAGAAGGTGGTCGTGGGCGTTCCGTTTTTGGTGGTGGTGTTGCAGGTGGGCTTCTTCTTCGGTGGTTCTGCTCCGGCCGGCCGTGGTGGCGAGGGGAGCGACCGTGCGGAGGTGGGTGCTGGTGTTGGTGGTCCTGGACGCTCTGGTGACGGCTGGAAGAAGGGTGGAGGCGGGAAGACGACGCTTTGGCCGTGCTCCTTCAGCGAGGTTAGATTCTGCTGCTTGCGGCGGATGGCTCCTGCGGCCTTCTACAAGGTGGTGGCGTCTTCTTCCCGGCGGTCGGCGGTACGGCGTCGCCGGCAGCGTCTAGGAACATGGGGCGAGACGGTGGTGGGTCTGATTGTGTTTTCTCCAGGCAGCTCGGGGTGCTCTGTGCAAGTTTCGGGGTCCTTTTTGTAATTTCCTTTTCTTTTCGGACCTGTTTGTTATTTGTACTGTGCTTCCTGATATATGAATCAAATCCTCTCAAAAAAAAAAAAAAAAACAACGACCGTCGGGCGAGACTACTATGGGCAATGGAGAAACACAAAGAACACGTTGTGATGTGCCTTTAACGAGTGACGTAAAAGTGTCCCGCATAATGCACACATTATCGATTTCTTAAGGCACATTTTATCATAAAAAAGATCTACAAACAGCGATGCCAACGATACGGTCCAATTTTTACTCTAAAATTTTCTGTAAATATGATCACCTATTCATATGCTAGAAACAACTATTAACTTATTTGTTTGATCTAGCCGTTAGGGATCTCAGACATAAATATGTATACTCCATTGGTTTTGTAATTGCTAATAAATAATTCGAGAACGCAATTTTGTCTTAAAAATACAATTTGAAATTAGCACAATGCTAGCTCTTTTGAACAAGTACAAAGACATTTTTATTATGAAGAACACTTCAGAAATAAGTATTGGAAACATGAAAAATAAATAATATGAATTATACTCATTAGTCACACATTAATTTTTTAAAATATAAAAGTTCAATACAAATTATAACCAATTTAGCCACTCAAGTCCAGGTCTTTTCTCGGCTGTATTTACGTTAAGCAAACCCAAGCCGGCGGTGCCAACCATGTTATCAACCATGTACTGTTAAACTTAGTATTGATTAGTTTCAGAATTAGACTAGTACTTGTCCTAGTTGGTCTCTGTACATTGTAAGCAATTGTAAGCCTATTATTTCGATATATACGCACGTACGGCAACGCCTTGGTGCGTTGAATTGTTCCCTTAAAATCCTTTGTTGAGCATTAATAAACGTTCAGTACAAGTCTTTTCTGCACCGGCCTTACATGAACCAAGCCGTAGAGTAGAGAGAGAAACGCCGATGAAGAGAAACACCGAAGCACTAGTAGAAAACAGGCCTTTCGTCCGGGCCATTAGTCCCGGCCGTGGCACGGGCCGAGACTAATGGTCCGGACACGTCGCCCGAAAACGCCGAAGCGTTGCGCATCCTTTAGTCGCGGCTCGTTAGGGAGCAATGGTCCCGGTTCGTGTAACCAGCCGGGACTAAAGGGGTATGCGACCCGATGCGGCCGGGGACACCCCTTTAGTCGCGGCTCGTTACACGAGCCGGGACTAAAGGCTTCAAACCGTTCGCTTCCCGCGTGGCCTCGACGCTTTGGAAACGCCACGGCGCATTTGATCGCTCGCCGGCGCTTCGTTGTCGATCGCTTCGTGTTCACCACCGGCCGGTGATCAATGACGTGCTGGTTCACCTCCCCCTCTACTACTATATAATGGACATGATTTGCAACTCCATAAGCACACATCTAGAGCTCTTCTCTCCTCTAATCCCTCCCAAAGCCCTCCCTCGACCTCCCGCTCTCATTCCAATGGCGGAGCCACTCGCGCGAACTCGGGTGTACCACCTCACCGCCGAAGAGATGACTTTCACGGTCACGGTCACTGCCCGTGCATCAAGGGTGGAGCGGTGGATCCGCTTCGTCAAGAAGGAGTTCCTGGACGCCGCACCGATCAAGTGTGTGGGCCTGGACTACGAGTTCACCAACCCTCGCGAGGGTCGACAAAATCAGCGCGCCGCCGTCCTTCAACTCTCGGTGGCGAAAGAGAATTTGGTGTTCCAAATCCGTTGGGCTGATGAAGTGCCGCAGCTGCTGAAGGAATTCTTGCGGGACAACACCATCAGATTTTGTGGCGCGGCTATCCACAATGATGTGCGCATGCTGCGATACTACGGAATTGACATTTCGACTGTGGTCGACCTCCAGAAGGTTATCCCGAACCCCACCAATAATCTCATTCCGAGTCTCTATGATCTAGCCAATGCTACTATTGGGACAAATCTTAAGAAGAAGAAGAGAAACAAGGACGACAAGAAGAAGAACAAGAAGAAGGACGACGAGGAAGAAGAAGAAGATGAACTAATTTTTGGTTGGAGCAACGTTCCATTGAGCTTTGAGCAAGTGAAGTATGCCGCTCTAGACGCTCGGCTGGGCTTCGAGATTGCTAGGAGGCACTGGATGCTACATGGCTACGATACCCCTTTTGATCGTCTCAACATTAATGTTGATGAGTAGATGTACGGTGTGTGGTGTGGTGTGTGTGAGAGGCTTCTATTGTAAAAAATTTAAATATTCGCACTGCTATATTGAATCTTCAAATGAGTTCTATTTGCAAAATGTTTAAATCTTTTAATCCTTATAATTGAAAATGAATTGAAAATGAATTGAAAATGAATTAATATGACACCGAATTGAAAATGAAAATGAATTGAAAATGAATTAATATGACACCGAATTGAAATTGAAAATGAATTGAAACTGAATTAAATATGACACCGAATTGAAAATGAATTGAAATTGAAAATGAATGAATAATTATTATTACTTAATCATAAATCTTACTTAATCCATATTAAATTGAAAATGAATTAATATGATACCGAATTGAAAATGAAAATGAATTGAAAATGAATTAATATGACACCGAATTGAAATTGAAAATGAATTAACATGACACCGAATTGAAAATGAATTGAAATTGAAAATGAATTAATAATTATTATTACTTAATCGTAAATCTTACTTAATCCATATTAAATTGAAAATGAATTGAAAATGTGAATTAATATGATACCGAATTGAAAATGAAATGAATTAATATGACACCATATTGAATTGAAAATGAATTAATATGAGACCGAATTGAAAAATGAATTGAAACAGGAAGAAAAGACCTTTAGTCCTGGCTTGAGATACAAACCGGGACTAAAGGTCCACCTTTAGTCCCGGTTTGTATCTCAAGCCGGGACTAAAGGGCTGGCCCTATATATATGGCAGCCCCTCCCCCCACTCTCCTGTTTTTTTTCCTGGTGGAGGTGGAGTAGGTTCTGTGCTAGTTTTTTTTTTCTTCATATGCACTAGAGGTGTTCGGTGAAATGCCTGTTAGAGCGACAAACATGATATGAGTTGCCCGAGCCACACTTAAACTTCCTCCTCTTTGTTTCCAAGTGTCCTAAAAGGTTAGCGACTATTTTCTCATTTAGACCGCGTGGTTGTAATTTTAGCATCGTGATTGCGTTTGATATATAGTTCTTCGTAAACTTATACATGTTTATAGATGATTGACCTTTTTGTGAAGAAGTTTTTTGTAAACCATGTCAAAATTCAAGTTTATCATTTTTCCTAGCAACTAGTACACATGAAAGTACTCCATGCCAAAGGATTTCATTTTTTGACTATTTTTTCACTTTTTTTGACTTTTTTTAAAAAAGGTCAAAATGGCCGCCGTTACTATTCATTGTAAGGGGTCGAATTATCCAAAACTATCGATGGTTCTGTGATATAACCACCACTTGTGCACCTTAAAAACATTTTTGAAAAATTTTTAGAGCAAGATATCACCCACTTGTAGTTCAAATTTGAATTACTTTCGAAAAATAGACATAAAGTCGTTTAAGTAGGCGAAATTAGCTAGAAACCGAGAAAATTACCAATATTTGTGGATTGTCCATAAAATATGGTCTACTTTGTGTGATAATTGGATGGGTGCCATTTTGCACCATATTTGTTGTACCTGCTTCACAAAAAATGTCATTTTTGACAATCGAAAAACAAAAAACGATATTTAGATAAGTAATTTGAAAAAACTCAGTTCTGCAACATTGATTGTCGTACCAAGATACAGCTATGTGTCAAATATGGGCACATTTCGACAAACTATGACACGGGGATGACCATAACGAGGTCATTTGACCCGAAACTTATACATGTTTATAGATGATTGACCTTTTTGTGAAGAAGTTTTTTGTAAACCATGTCAAAACTCAAGTTTATCATTTTTCCTAGCAACTAGTACACATGAAAGTACTCCATGCCAAAGATTTCATTTTTTGAGTATTTTTTCACTTTCTTTGACTTTTTTTAAAAAAGGTCAAAATGGCCGCCGTTACTATTCATTGTAAGGGGTCGAATTATCCAAAACTATCGATGGTTCTGTGATATAACCACTACTTGTGCACCTTAAAAACATTTTTGAAAATTTTTAGAGCAAGCTATCACCCACTTGTAGTTCAAATTTGAATTACTTTCGGAAAATAGACATAAAGTCGTTTAAGTAGGCGAAATTAGCTAGAAACCGAGAAAATTACCAATATTTGTGGATTGTCCATAAAATATGGTCTACTTTGTGTGATAATTGGATGGGTGCCATTTTGCACCATATTTGTTGTACTTGCTTCACAAAAAAATGTCATTTTCGAAAACCGAAAAAAAAAAACGATATTTAGAATAGTTAGAATAATTATTTTATAAAACAAAAATGGTTTTCAATTAGTTATTCAAATTCAAACACTTTTCATGTTGAAAGTTTTGTCAGATTCAAAAATATGCAAAAACTGCTTAATTCAAATGTTTAAATGTTTAAAAAAAGGTCCTGGTTCTGTTCAGAAATAAAAATTCAGTTGCGCGCGCAATTTTTGGGACTTTAGTCCCGGCTGGAGCCACGGGCCGCGACTAAAGGTGTGTTTAGCGCGCGGGAACGCGAAAAGCCCTCCAACCCCTTTAGTCGCGGCCCGTGGCAAAAACCGGGACTAAAGACCCCCCTTTAGTCGCGGGTTGAGCCACGGCCGCGACTAAAGGTCCCTCCACTACTTAAGCGGCACGGTTGGTCCTTAGCCATTTTTCATCGAGACCAAGCGCGAGGAGCAGAGCGACGCCGTCAGGCTGCCAAAATTTTCCGTCGCCGGCGAGGCCGTCCCCGACGCCGCTGCCGTCTTCGACACGGCCGCTGCCCGTCGCCGGCGCCTCCTCTACTTCTCCACCGAGTGTCCGTGGTAGGAAGGCCGGAATCCGGCGAATCGAGGCCCCTCCCCAACTCCGGCCACCGCGTGCGACCACGATTCCGTCGCCGTACGACCTCCCCCGACCTCGTCGTCCACTCCATCGTGCTCAGGGTGAGCTTTTGCATCCTCCAGTGCCTTCAATTCGACTTATTGCGCCCCGTAGCTCCGCCGCCGCGTTGCCCGTCGTCGGCCGCCGCCAAACATCGTCGCCGGCGTTGCTCCGGCGACCCAAATTGGGCGGCGCCGCTACCAAAAGGTTCCCTGCAACCTCCTCTACGTCGCAGCGAGTTCGAATCATCCAGAAACGCGCGGATTCGAGAAATCGTTGATTAACCCGAAATTTCAAAATAGGGCTTTATAATTCTGTTTCTGTGCTGTAGCTTTAATTCAAAATAAAATAGTTAAACTCCGTGTTTGTGCAAACCAAAAATCACAGTGATAAATGAATGAGTTTAGAACCACTTCCAACTTGCAAATCTTAAAAATATTAATTTGTGTGTGCTTGATAATTACTGTACTGCCACTGGTATAAATCAAAGAACTATTTTTAACTTGGAAATGAATCCAAAATTGTAAATCCAATTGTTTTGGAATGCTTGACAGTAGCTTTCAGTAGGAATTAGCCCATGTGTTTGGATGCAGTTTTGAAATGGCATGTGTTTGTAGTTTGGACCAGTAGGGTTTTCTAGCATTTAATTAATTTTCTGTGAATAAGATTTTGGACTAAATCCAATTGCATTAGTTTAAAATACTTACATAGAACCTAAACCTATCTTTGCATAACTTGTTGATGAACAGAACACCCTGGACTTAATAAACTCTAAAAATGGTGTTTTCTGCCTATTAAAAGTGATAAAATAAATATTTGGTCCTTTATGAAATTGTTGCTATTGTTGTTTGTGAAATGTTTAGGTACTGTAGATCACTACATAATGTTGTTCTTAATATGTTAGTACTGTTAGTGCTTAAGTAAAAACAAAATGAAGTTAGTTGTAAAATGCTATTAGTGCCTAAGAAAATAAAATGAATTAATCATGCTTGTAGTAATTTTTAGTAATTGATTTGTAGTGGATATATTGTGACTTAATAGATTTGTAGTAATTTTTTAATTACAAAGTATTGATGATAACAATTGATACACATTAGATAAGTGACTTGTATTCATTGCTTTAGTAATTATTTATAACAATTGATACTCATTTTATTTGATGCATTTTGAAATAATATTGTGTGCATTTTGCAGAAACTATGGATCCACCTAGTCCAATCCGCAGAGACCTAATACAGGAAGAAATTCTCGAGGATATAATCCACGACGCCCCAGATGCTGATCCAGCCGAATCTCCGTCGTCATATCTGAACCCCTCCGGGGATGGAATGGAGGTCGACCGACGTGAGGATGAAGTCGACGGCTCCGATGATGGAGAAGGCGATAGCTCCGATGATGGAGAAGCCGGTGGACCCTTAACGAAGTCCGGCGAGGTAGATATGAAGTTCGGCGATCAGTAGATGCATTACTTGAGTTGTATATATATAAATTGACGAATGTTTCTTCTCTTAGGCCTCCACATCGAGCAAATCTACCAAACGAGGCCCGACCAAAAAGTTGGCCCCATCTACGCATTATACATTTGAGGTCATAGCCCCTACGGGCGAACCGAAGGAACCCAAGAAGGCTGCCGATGTATTTAGAAAACAATGCGGAGTTCTGGTTAGGGATCACGTCCCGATCAGCGTTCGAGACTGGAATCAGCGCAAAGGGGCGAACGATAGTGAGTATGTCGCCGAAAGGTACAAAACGGGTCTTTGGAATGACCTCATGGCACATTTCACCCTGCCAGAATTGGAGGATCCTGCCGACACTGCAAAATTGAGGGAGAAAGTCAAGCGGTGGACTCTCTCGAAGATGGCCGAACTATTCCGGGTGTGGAAGAAAAGATTATGGCAAGACTATCGGAAGAAAAAGACTGCTCCAGTATTCGAAGGCTATCTAGCGAAGCAGGCGGATCACTGGAACGCATTTAAGGAGTACAAGGAGTCAGAAGATGCCAAGGAGCTGTCAAAAAAGAACAAGAAAATGCTGACAAGAAAATGTATCACCATAAATTGGGGCCAGGGGGCTACAAGACTGCCATGCCAAAGTGGGATAAAAAAGAGCAAGAGCTGCTTGCTAAAGGGATCCAACCAGAACCATTGCGCGAAGAATGGGAAACGAGGGCAAGAAATTGGTTCCTTGCGCATGGGAGTACATACGACGAAACAACTGGGACCTTATTTGCAGTGACGGGATTAGGATACCCAGGGACAATTGGCTTAGAGTGGTGAAAGAAATTAAAGAGGGGAAGTTAAAGTTCCGTCCCGATAGAGAGAAAGACATGCTGACATTGGTCCTCGGGAATAATGAAAAAGGAGGACGAACACGAGGCTTTGGCCCTAGTTGTCCGTGGTGGATGGGGTTTGCCAAAGACATGGAAACTTACAGAAGCCGATCGAGAGCAAAGCGGCGACAGGAGGAGGAGGTGGGAGACAAGTTCAGCCAGTTGTTTGCCAGAATTGACAACCAGCAGCAGCAGATTGACGAACTTAGAGGAGTAGTGCGCCAGCAAGATCCTGCACTCGATATTACCGCCGGCCCGTCTCAGCGTAAAAGCAGCGTGGGTGACTCGGAGGTCCCGGCTGACGATGCACGGCGAATGATAGAAGGCGGTCCTGGCTACCCCGTGGATGGAATCAAGGATTCAATATCTTGTGAGCTCCATCAGAAAATGGTGAACATATCCATGAAGGTGGCGGTCGGATGTGTTGTACCTTGTCCACCTGACGCACGCTGGAATGACCGTGAGATTCCAGCTGGCTATGCTAAAGTCGTGGTGGATGAAGTACTACCGGACTTTATTGATATGTTGCTTGACATCCCTGGACCGCAAGATGAGAGGACACTCGGAGAAGTAGTGGGTGCTGTCATTCTATGGGACAAGAACAACATCAGGCTTCCAGGCTCGGCGCCAAGGACAACACCGCCTCCGAGTCGTCGCAGGTCCCCTACACCTCCAAGAAGCAGCCCACCCCATGACTACGACCACCACAGCGCGAGTCCATCTCGATCTCCGCTGCCGGACTTGGGTCCGCCGTCTTCGCCGCCGCCTTTGCCCGCTAAGGACAATAAGCGGAGGCGTGATCCGTCGATGAGTACTAACCGACGCAGCCCAAAAGACAAAGGTCGCCCCTCCCAACAGTACCTCATAAGAATCTTCCTATCAGAACTTACGACCGTACCGACGAGGAAATCGCAGCGATCGCAAAGGCCGAAAAAGATGCGCATTTTGCAAAGAAGAAACCCAAGGCCGCCCCGGTATACACCGAGAAGCAAAAAGCGTATGCACTTGATTTCTGAACACACCAAGGCAATATGACTTGCACCATAAGCCAGATGACTATCTACGCACACTTCGGAAGGAAGCGGGAAGGGCAAATCAGGTGATAGTGCAAGCGGGAGCAAACCAAGTAAAGGTGCAAGTGCGAAAAGAAGGGACGTTCCCCAGCTCGGAGAACAGGCCAAACAGTCGATCCCACCCCTCAAGGTGTTATCCACAGACGTTCCCTGCAGGCGGAAGCAGGATATGGAAGAAGCTGCGAAGTTGGCGGCCGCTATGGGTGTGACTGTTGCGGAATTGCTTGGTACCCAAGACGACAATATACCCAAGGCTCCTGTAGTCCCTAATATGTCCCAAAGGCGGAATTGGTCAGCAGAGAGAAGTGGCAACAACTGCCAACACAAATGCGGAAATTGCATGACTGGTACATGAAGAGTCAAGAAGGGCAGAATAATGATCGTGGCGAAAGTCCCACATGAGTACTACTTCCGAGCCGAGGTCCATGTTGACTTTTCAGAACTCTTCCAGTTATACAATTTCGACGCCCTCGACAAATGTCTCATGAGTTGCTACTGTCTGTAAGTTGTTGAATTCATTGTCTACTTATAAGTTGTTCAGTCTTTCAGTTGTTCAGTTCATTGCATTTTAATTATCCTCGTTATATCCTTTTGTACTCTATTATGCAGAATGAAGATCCGGGAATGTAAAAGAAAGGTCTATAGTGTTGGGTTCATTGACCCAGATAAAGTACATATCAATCTTTAACGACGAAACCCGAGACGGAGGAAAACCTTCTAAGGTTTCTAGGGAGCAAAATTTCTGTGACCACATACTATTTCCTTACAACTTCGGGTGAGGGTCTTACTATGATGTACACATTCACTTTTGCTTACTCGATGTTAACTGTAATTGATGAGTTACTGACGTATATATAAACGTGTGCAGGTTCCACTGGATTCTGCTAAACATTCAAGTTGATAAGGGAATAGTTGAAGTCATGGACCCATTAAAGAGACCCCTGGAAGAGTTCCGCAGCATGCAGGACATGCTCCAGAGTAATTTTCGCGCTATATCGGTCTCTTTCGTTGATTTCATGAGATATCAGGTAATGAATAACTCATTAATTCATTTTCTTTGCCGGGCAGGGTTTGGATCCGGTTCAAGATGTGGTGGTGGGCCGATGGAGTGAGAAGCTGAAGTTTACTCCGATCCCGGTAAGTAGTACGAGATATGTCCACGCATCTCTTTACTTCTAGTTTCAATACAATTATGATGCTAGATTGTTATTTTGATTGAATTCTATTCTCGTAAAGTGCGCGAGGCAGCCACAGGGGACGAATCTATGTGGATACTACGTTTGCGAGTTCATTCGCTCGTTTACCACTGAGCACAAAGATTATAGAGTCGACGTAAGCAATACATTCACAACATTATTTTATTACCGTCACTTTTTGTTATCATGATTGATGTTCATATTGATCTCCTTTTCTTATATAGTTCGAAGAAATGCGGGATCGACTCCTACCACAGCAACGCGTACTAGCAATTGCTGAGGAGCTGGCGGGATTTTTGTTGAGCGAGATGGTAAACGACGCCGGTGAATTTAGTGTGAATAGGCGCTTCTGATGATCCCCGGCCGTGTAATCGAATATACGGGCTCTAGTCCCGGTAATTGTGATCTCCATGTAAATATCAAAATTGTATATATTTGTATGCTCGATCGCAAGACAAGTTATCTTATATATGCACGAATGTGTACGGTATGTGATAGCGTAGAAATACCGCTAAAAGAAAACAATTATCTTTGCATGCTTGAAGAAATAAATAAAAGAAAACAAATAAACCCTAAACCCTAAACCCTAAAGCAATAAATAAAAGAAAATAAAAGAAAACTATTAGTCGCGGTCCGTTATACACCGGGACTAAAGGTATTGCCCCCAGCGCGCTCCGCAGGCGGCCACGTGGTGGACCTCTGGTCCCGGTCCGTTATACGAGCCGGGACTAAAGGTGTTGCCCCCTGCGCGCTCCGTAGGCGGCCACGTGGTGGATATTTTGTCCCGGCTGGTAACAGGACCGGCCTTTAGTCCCGCCTGTCCTGTCCCGGTTCTAGACCCGGGACAGAAGCCTCTCACGGCCCGGGACAGGAGGTCCGGTCTCCACCAGTGTTAGTCTTTCAATATGACATGAAATTTGACATGTGTAATTACCCTTTATGCTTATTATATATTGTTGATTTAAAGTAAGCTAGACCTTTTTAAAACGTGGCAGGGGTCACATCTCTTATACTCCTAGTTACATCAGCAACAATCAGAATGGGCAAACAAGTAAAGTCAATTAGAAGTTATACTTGTCAGAAGCTACTACTACTCTTCCACTTTTTTTCAAGCCTGTTTTATTATTCGAGAATTTTCAGTTTGTGAATAAATGGGCCCTATTCGCAGCAGGCAGACACGCACACGGGCCCAGATCGATGGTGAATCGTTCGTAGTATGTCGTGGAGGCCCATCTTGTTTGTCGCCGACCAGAGCAGAGAGGGCGGAGCGGCGGCGGCGGCGGCGGACTGTGATGCGACGATGGCGATGTTGGAGCCGACGAGACTCTTCCATCTGGGGTGAGGAATCTCCGCCCCTCGCATCTCTTTGCCTCACTCAGCCGTTTGCATCGATCCCTGACTACTGAATACTACCACATGTGATTCCAACACCAGTCTGAATCTTGTGGCATCTCAGGCGACCCGACGAGCTAGATGATGTTTCTACGATTCTATCCACTGAAATGGCGGATGAAGCGGAGGTGCAGTATCACTCCTTCCATTGGGATCTAGAGCAGCCCACTGCCCACCCGCACTCTCAAGTCTGAACTTCAGAGCAGGAGAAGCTCTGCAAAACCTGCTGTCATGTGGTAAGTCACTCGCTCATCCTTATTTTTCCTTCTCGAGAAGCCACCAAATGAGTCACTAATCCTCATTATAGCTAGTAATTCTGATTTTGCTTCCATCTTGACTGTTTCACAAATGAGAACACACACGCACACTCTGTTTCCATGGTCATGTCTGCAACAATTGCTCCAGTCATAGTCTTCTACGGCAACTGCTAGCTTAACATACATCATCAAACTACTCCGGGCTGTTTACACCTAGTTGGCATTGTTAAGTGAGAGATCGAAGCAGTCACGAGGGCAATTTTTTCCACGCGCTTATGTCTTCCCTCTCGTATTCTTCTTGCAAGAGAGCCTGGCCATTATTGACCAAAAATCCTGTTGAGTTAGGCACCACGGCTGCAACTGCACTACACTCCGAAACACATGTTACCGTCGTCCTCCAGCATACAGTACGTACTAATCATTTTCAAATGCCAGAGAAAGCTCGACATTTGAAAACCTGTACATGTACATGAGACGTTCACACATAAATTTCTATGGCCATACCTTTCATCACGGGTCTATTTGCATTATTGATTTGCATTATTTGTAGAAGGTTCTGCTAAGCAAGCTGCACACCAAAACAATCCCCACAGCGCTTGAGCTGCAGCTTCCCTCTCTGCTTCCACCCACCGGCGTCAAACCCCCAATTATTGCCTCCGGGAGGCGACGGATGGCGGCCGGAGGTCGACCGTTAGGGAAAATGTTTAGTTGTAGCTTTTCCGATTTTCTTGCTCGACTTTGAGTTTATGACGTTCTTGCTGCCCTCTTGGATATGTTTTTTCTTTATTCTTCTTTGTAATAGGATTTTATCTCAGCACACAATATCTTTTACATAATCCCCACAGCGCGCTTTATTCTTCTTGGATATAAGGCCTGCTCCCAGCTAGGGTAGTTGCCATTATTGACCAAAAATGCTGTTGAGTTAGGCACCACGGCTGCAACTTGCACTACACTCCGAAACACATGTTACCATCGTCCTCCATCATACAGTACGTACTAATCATTTTCAAACGCCAGAAAAAAGCTCGACATTTGAAAATCTTTACATGTACATGGGACGTTCACACATAAATTTCTATGGCCATACCTTCCATCATGGGTGTATTTGTAAAAAATTGCATTATTGATTTGCATTATTTGTAAAAAGTTATGCTAAGCTGCACACCAAAACAATCCCCACAGCGTTTGAGCTGCAGCTTCCCTCTCTGCTTCCACCCACCGGCGTCAAACCCCCAATTATTGCCTCCGGGAGGCGACGGATGGCGGCCGGAGGTCGACCGTTAGGGAAAATGTTTAGTTGTAGCTTTTCCGATTTTCTTGCTCGACTTTGAGTTTATGGCGTTCTTGTTGCCCTCTTGGATATGTTTTTTGTTTAATCTTCTTAATTTGTAATAGGATTTTATCTCAGCACGCTATATCGGTTAGGCCGTTTTGAGGTTTTTTGTAAATTGAGGACGAAAGCCTGCTTCCAAAGCCATACTGGTTTAGTGCCGTGAGGCTAGACTATTCACATAGTGATCCATCCAAGAATTGGCCCGGGCGTAACTCTCATCATAGTTTACTTTTCAATGAAAAAGAAAATGTTGTGGTGCAGAAAGATTGAAACAGTCACGAAGGCAATTTTTCCACGCGCTTATCTCTTCCTCTCGCATTCTTCTGGAAAGCTAGGCGTATTGCCTGCTTCTAACGTTCACACATAAATTTCGACCATACCTTCCAGCAGGGGCGTATTTGTAAAAGATTTGCATTACTGGTCTTGGGTCCCAATAATTTGTATCCATAGGTTCGTTAGCTGCTAAGCTGCACTGCACACCAAGCAATCCCATAGAGCTGCAGCTTCCCTCTCTGCTGTCTCCCTGTGTCGTTCGCCGTTGTGGAAGAGTACGTGCTCCCCATACGACACCTCTCCCCGACGGCGTTGACGGAGCTTGGAGCTGAGGCGAGGCGGCCGGCGGTGTGCAGATGGCGGCGGCTCTCGGCCCGGTGGCCACGCTCCTCGGCAAGGTGTTCGCGATGCTGTCCGAAGCCCCGGTGGCGGCGTACGTGGACAGCCTCGAGCTCGGCAACAACTCCGAGCAGATCAAGGCCAAGCTCGCACACACGCGAGGCCTGCTACACAACGCCCAGGTGAGTGACGTCGGACACAACCCTGGACTGCACGACTTGCTGCTGGCGCTGAGCAGGAACGCCGACCAGGCGGAGGACCTGCTGGATGAGCTCCACTACTTCCAGATTCATGACAGGCTACACGGCACCAGCTACGTCACCACCAATGCCAAATTTCTCCATCATGGTCGGAATGCTCTCCGCCACACTGCCAGCAGCTGGGCCACATGCTTTTCTTGTTCGTCTGCACAAGATGATAGTGATTCTGCCAGTGGCGATGATGCTGATGAGTTACATTTCCGTCCAGTGACCATGTCCAGGAAAATCAAATCAGTGTTACAGGACATGCAGACCCACTGTGCTTCCGTCTCCGATTTGCTCGGAAATATCCCAAGCAACAGCATGGCAGTCACCCTACACCGCCCCCAGATTGGATCCACCATTATACAGGATACATTGTATGGCAGGAGAGATAATTTTGAGAAAACTGTCAATCGTATCATCAGCTCTGAAAAGACGGTTTCTGTTCTTCCTATAGTTGGCCCAGGGGGTATTGGAAAGACAACATTCACACAACACCTATATAATGATGCAAGGCTGTATAATGATACTAGGGCTGAAAATCACTTTGAAGTCAGGGTCTGGGTATGTGTATCGACTGATTTCGATGTGCTTAATCTCTCCAGGGAGATCCTTGGCTGCATATCTGCAACTGAAGGAGAAGGTAGCAGCAGTGTTGCAAATGGAACAACCAATTTAGACCAGCTTCAGAAATCCATAGCACATCGTCTCAAGTCCAAGAGGTTTTTAATTGTCTTGGATGATATATGGAAATGTGGCAGTGATGATCAGTGGAAAACACTATTAGCTCCGTTCACAAATGGAGAAGCTAAAGGAAGCATGGTACTTGTCACAACTCGATTCCCAAAGCTAGCACAAATGATGAAGACAACTGAAACACTAGAACTGGCAGGTTTGGAGCCTAGTGACTTCTTCACATTATTTGAAGCATGTATATTTGGTGGTCACAAGCATGAGAAGTACGGATATGAGTTAGCTGGTATTGCTGAAAAAATTGCAAATAAGCTAAAGGGTTCCCCGCTAGCAGCCAAAACAGTTGGTAGACTATTGCAGAAGGACATTTCTCAGGAACATTGGAATGAAGTTCTTAACAATCGTGCGTGGTTAAAGCAAAAACATGATGATGATATCATGCCATCTTTAAAAATTAGCCATGATTACCTCCCGTCTCATCTGAAGAAATGTTTTTCATATTTTGGTCTTTACCCTGAAGATAGTTGGTTTTATAATTCAGAAATGAACCGCCTTTTTGTTGCAGTTGGCATCGCAGACTCTACTCACCAAGTTGACATGAATTACTTGGAAGAACTAGTGGATAATGGTTTTCTCATGAAGGGTGGTAATGCTGGTCATGAATACTATTTATTGCATGATCTAATGCATGAGCTATGTCAGACAGTCAGAGTGTTTGTATAGAAGAATGCCTCAATATAAGTGAATTGAATTTTAGAGCTGATGACATCCCACAATCTATTCGACACTTATCCATCACCATAGAGGACAAATACGATGAAAATTTTGAGGAAGAAATGTGTAAACTAAGGAAAAGGATATACATTGCTAATCTACGGACTTTGATGATTTTTAGAGGATATGAAGAAAGAGTCAGCAATATTCTGAATGATTTCTTCAAGGAAATAAATAGTCTGCGTGTCTTATTTATAGTAGTCAACTCTCTAGAATATTTTCCACATAAGTTTTCAAAACTTATCCACCTCCAATACCTCACAGTCAAGTCATCTTACGATAACCGTGAAATGAGTTTACCTAGCACACTATCAAGATTTTATCACTTGAAATTCTTGGACCTAAATTATTGGAATGGTAGTTCTGATTTGCCTCTAGACTTTAGCCACCTAGAGAATTTACGTGATTTCCGTGCTAAAAGTGAACTCCACTCCAATATTCGCAATGTTGGAAAGATCAAGCATCTGCATACGCTAAAAGAATTCCATGTTAAGAAGGAGAGCACGGGATATGAGCTGAGAGAAGTTGGGGCACTCACAGAGCTTGAAGGAGAACTGATTATACGTGGTCTTGAACACGTGGCAACCAAGGAGGAAGCTGCTGCAGCCAAACTGATGTTGAAACGGAATCTAAAGAAGTTGGCGTTAATTTGGGACACAGATCAACCTGAGATAGATGCTGATATTCTTGATGCTCTTCAACCAGACTCTAATCTTAGATTACTTACAATTGTAAGTCATCGTGGTGCCATTGGTCCTAGTTGGTTGTGTCTTGACATCTGGTTAACAAGTTTAGATACTCTCACTCTATGTGACATATCTTGGAGCACCCTTCCACCTTTTGGGAAGCTACCAAATCTCAGGGAACTCACTATGAAGAGAATTTCTGGAATGCGTCAGTTTCAATGTGGTGGTGATCCAGGCAAATGTTTTTTGAGCTTGAAGGAAGTTTGGTTGCGTGAGATGCCAGAACTTGAAGAATGGCTTGTGGAACCGAATTGCCATTCCTTTCCAAGTCTTGAAATAATCAATTGCACTGATTGTCCCAATATCCGTGTGATGCCCTTCTCGGAGGTATCTTGCACGAGTTTGCGCGATCTTAGAGTTTCTTGGTGCCCCAAGATGTCTCTGCCCTCCATGCCTCACACCTCCACACTGACAAATTTTGTTGTTGAAGGAGCCAATTCAGAAAGGTTGACTTATGATGGAAACAAATTGTTGGTTCATGAGTATAGTGGTGCTTTGGCCTTCCACAATCTGGATAAAGTAGAAGATATGTCTTTAGTACGTGTATCACACATTTCTGTATTGGAGGTAATGTCACATCTAGGCTCACTGCAGAAACTTTGCCTTTCATGGTGCAAGGACCTTGTTCTTGTGCCTGTGGAGAATGGAGAGGGAATTCAGGAGGATAACTCATCGCTCCAGTCATTAGATATTGAAGGATGTGGCAAGTTGTTCTCTCGGTGGCCCCTGGGAGAAGCAGGAGGTGGAGCTCAGACCATGTACCCTTTCCCTGCTTCCCTGCGGGAAATTTATGTTTACCAAGAGGAAAGCTTGAAGTCAATGACTCTGCTCTCAAACCTCACGTCTCTCACCCGTCTAACGCTATTTAGGTGCAGTAACTTAACAGTGGACGGATTCAATCCTCTCACCGCAGTCAACCTCAAAGAACTGGAAGTTACCGGCAGCAACACCGTAGCAGCAGATATGCTCTCAGAGGTGGCAAGGACCAAATTATTGCCTGCAGGTTACAGATTTAGATTGGAGAAACTCACGGTGGATGACATCGCTGGACTGCTTGTTGCTCCTATTTGCAACCTCCTCGCCCCGGCCCTCCACACTCTCTCATTCCATAAGGATGAGAGGGCGGAAAGCTTCACGGAAGAGCAAGAGGAAGCGCTGCAGCTCCTCACCTCCCTCCAGATTCTAGTATTTTGGGCTTGCGAGGGACTGCAGTCTCTTCCTCAAGGATTACATCGCCTTTCTACTCTGAAGGAGTTACGTGTCTATTTGTGTCCAAATATCTTGTTGATACCCAAGGAGGGCTTCCCTGTTTCGATGGGAAAACTACGGATAGTAAATCTCAACCCTGAGATAGAGGAGCAAATTGAGAAAATCAAAAAAATAAACCCAGATCTGTCTGTAACAAGAGGTAACACTTGTCGACTCCCTGTTTTTTTTTCTGAAGTCAGGCTCCTTCGCCTTATATCTACCTCATCTTAACTTCTTGAATCTTGCAGACTGTGTCTGAAGTGAGGTTCCACTCCATCACTGTTGCAATCTTGTGTGCACAGAAATTGCCTCGTCGGCACACTAATCAGCTGGTTAGTACGCTGAAAACCGACTTCATCTCCTTCATTTATATGCACAAGCCATTCCTGATTCATATGTTTCCTTGTCTACAAAAGTACTGACATACTAATCAATTCTCATGCAGCTTACCTTTTTCTGACTATAATTCTTAATCTTGTTTACAGGCTTGCTTCGTATCCTTTGCTCTATCCATACTGCAGCACCCTTACTTCTGGAATGGCTTGCATAGAACAGCTGCATAATAAATTTGAACAATAAGGTGATACCAGATGGACCTAGAGGTGAATATTTATTCTATATTTAGATTTAACTTTATAAAACGGTCTCATTAAGTAAATAAGCCGAAATATGCATTCTAGTTAGTTGCTCCTGTATGGAAACTTTAAGGCAATGCATTTTGCAAACTATTTCAGAAGGGGAAGCAGACCCGGCAAAAATGGAACTTGAAACATAATATGCTTGCTTCTGTATCCCCCTATGCTTACTTTCTCATTTCTTCTAAATTCTGGCTGTGTACATAAGTTTTGAATCCTTTCATCCATCTAAAGTTGGCTACGTATTTCTGCATCATCATGAAGATATGTCACTTGTGGATCATGATTACACAGTCGATATTTCGCTGCATGTCAATCTGCCGGTTAGTACGCCCAGAACTAAATTTCTTATCCTTAATTTAGGACTGCATTCATAGTGCAAAACAAACCACTTTGGCTTGCTTATTTATCTTCTCCGGCTTGTTACTGTAGTTTACAGTTAACCACCATGCACGTTTTTTTCATGCAGTCTTTGATTGATGGTTAATGCCAGCACCGTTGATGTCACCACCATCATTTTGCGTAACGTGTGTGCATTTTATTCGTCAGGTTTCTGTTCCCCGTGCGAAAAAGGTACTGATCAAGAAGAATACCAAAACAGTTGGCATGAGGTGTTTTCTTGTCGCCGGAACTGAGGCTGGAAACATGGAATTAACAGCAGAACAGGACCTTCCAAAACAGTTGGCATCATTAACAGCGAAGAGGAGGTATTCTATTGTTATCCAAAAATCATTTTCTTTCCTTATAATGAAATCAACTGCCTTTATTTCCTCTTACTTGAATCCTTAAGCAGGATATTGCTTTGTAAACGTCTGTCCTTCAAGCACCTTATTTGTGGTGCATTCTTGTTACATAACGGCTGTCCTTAGGCATGATACTAAATTATTCTTGTAGGACCTAAGTGCGTCATTTCAGAAGAAATGAGGATTATTATTTGGTCACCCAATGGCTACCGCCAAGTTTATGCTGGGACAGAGTCCTGAAACTCTGAAACTATTGTATACAGTTACTCGCAACAAAAAAGTACTGTATGCAGCTGCAATCTTGGGCAGAAATTTCATACAAGCTTAGGTTTCGTTGGCTTTGATGCTCCACAGTACTAAGGTAATGAATGATTGGGCATTTGAGTTTCTTTCTGCTTTGTTCATATTCTGACCTTGATTCTGACACAAGTTCATCTATTGTATTCTTAGTTATTCTTGTAGGACTAAAGTGCAGCATTTCTGAAGAATGAAGGGTTGTTATCTGTTCACTGTTTTGGTCAGAGTAACGAAAGTGTTGTGCCCAACTATTATCTTGTGCAGAGATTGCAATTGCATATGGTACAAGCATAGATTTTACTGATGTTGATTATTTATTGTAAGGTAAGGAATGATTGCCCATTCATATCTGTTCCTTTTCCTTGATATCACCCTTCTCTGACCCAAGTTTGTCGCTCGAATTCTTCAGACCAATTACAGTCCAGTCCAGTAATGAAGCACTTGGTGTCCAGGACAATGAAAGAACGGCAAATGAAGCAAATAACTGTCTCGATATGTTGAAGGAGTCGTCGAGTCCTGCAGTGACTTGTTCCAATTTCAAGGGTCAGCATGTTATTCCTTCCTCTCTTTTTTCTTTTCAAAATTCTTACTAAAGCTCATAAAGTGTCGAGTAGTAATTGAATGTTTAAATTACTCCACTCCGATCTGGCGTGATCGTTCGTGTGTGGCACCGACTGGTTTGATGTGGCATGGTCGTCCAGGTGTTTCTCTGGGGAAGAATCCACGCCCAGCACCAGTTCACCCGGTTCCTTGAGGGCTTAGTGGAGCGACGGTCAGCACCGAAAAGAGCAGAGCAGGGTGGTGTACATTTTCTTTTCGCATTCGAAGATCCAAGGTGCGATGCTAGCAGAGCAGAGCAGGGATCCATCCAGCCTCTGGGTGAAAAGGAAGGCGTACGTGGCTCCATCAACCACGGCCCCTTGAGATTTTTTTTTTTGCCTGTGTAAATAAACTGGTAGAATTGTGTTTCTTCATAGAGTAGATTCGTTCTGTTTCAGAGCACGTAGGAACTTGATGGGCGATGATCTTCCCAGTTGCTCCGAGAATCTGAGGTTATATATTTTTTGTTCCTTATCCATGGACGGACAATGGTGTACGATGTGATTGTTGGTAGCAGAGTGCATTCCCTGAATGTGAAACTCATTCGTGCTAGGTAGCACATTTTGCTTTGGAAAAAGCTATTCTCCACCCAGCTTGTGCAAGAATTTTATTTTTCTGCCCAGCAGGCCAGCCATTAAACTTGTGCAAAAATTTACTTTTCTGTTCTTTCCTGTTTCTTCTTTTCTTTTCTGCTTTTTCTGTTTCTTTATGAAGAATGTCTGGTTTCTAAAAAAGTTCCAATTTATAAATGTTCTTAATTTGAAAAATGTTCAAATAAAAAACTGTTCAAAATTGTTCGGACGTAATTTTTTTAAAATTTAAGAACATACAGATTTAAAATTGTTTAAATTTATAAGAAATTAGTTTTCAAATTTCAAAAAATATTCATAGTTGAAAATTGTTCAAATCTATAATTGTTCAGATTTGAAAATATACATTTTTAAAATAGTTCAATTCTATAAATTAATCAATTTGTAAAATTGTTCAAACAATACAAATTTGAAAAATGTTCGAATTCAAAAATGTTCAAATTTGAAATTTATTCAAAATAAAAACGTTCCTATTTTTTAATCGAATTCAAAATCATTCAAATTTATATTTTTCACATTTGAAAAATATTCAGATTTGAAAGTTATTCAGATTAAAAAAGATTTTTTAAAATGCAAAAGGGAAAACAAAACTCTGCTTTTTATTGGGCCACTGAGCAACTCGCTTTGGGGGGCCAGGCGAATCGCGCCTCCTACGGGCGCGATATAGGATAGGGTCCTTATTCTTGGCGCTCGCGCGATCTCTGATTCTTTTATTTTGTCATTAATTATAGTACATAAGATGAATATATTTCTGGTGGACCGGAAGTACAAGCACAGTTACCACCAAATGCAAAATGTGGTTTCATCTTTTGATGTGGTGGTCGGGCACGGCCCTGCGATTCTCTCCATACAATCCCGCGGCATTCTCTCCACCACTGGCACATGTTCATGATTCGTGCATGATAACTACATGCATTGTCAGGTTTGTTTGGGATGGCTTGGCCGAGTCATGTATGCCTGGAAGTGATTCCAGGAGGTGGATAAGTCATGCATTAGAGGAGCAGTATGTGTCATGCTATGGTATCAGTTGCATCAGTGCATGTCATGCATAACAATGCTTGTGTATATATTTGTATCGAGTAAATGGACACAGAAGACCGCGAGGGCAGTAAACAGAGATGTAGTATCTAGTGTCGCCAAGGAGAATTTCTGTGAGAGAAAACAAGGTGAACATTAGAAGAGAGTGGATTTTTGGAGGCCGAACTACGTGGAGCTTGTTTTTTCAAAAGTTCGAAATCCATATTTTTAAGTTTTCAAAGTCGCGAAAAAAATCCCTTATGTAGATATTGCCTAGATCTACAATCGTGTAAAGTTTTAACTCCAAAATCCTTGTATTTTGGCCTGTACAAAAAAGACAAATCGGACAAATTTTCAAAAATTTGAAACTGTGTATTGTTCACCACCCAGATCCACTCATTTGTCTTTTTTGTGCAGCCCAAAATACAACTAATTTGGAGCTGAAACTTTGCACAATCGTGGATCTAGATAATATCTATATCTGGGATTTTTTTTCGCGATTTTTGAAAACTTAAAACTGTCGATTCTGAATTTTTAAAAAAGTGAGCTCCATGTAGCTCGGTCTCCATTTTAGGTTTTCGGACTATTGAGAGATTGGAGGAACCACCAAGTTGTAATGTTGTATACAAGGTAGACAGAAGACCACAGCGAGATGGCTACCAGCAGCGCGCTACCCCTGGCATCTGCTGGACAACACCGTATGCTACCTCTTGTGGGGCAAGAACTGGGCCTCCAGAACCAGAAGCCGTGTCGCCGTCAGCATCGCCACAAAGCTACCTCGGTCTCAGCGGCAACAGCGGCACTGTGTAGTCTGTCTCCATTCAGAGTCTGTCTCCGGGCCTGGCCGACTCCGGGCTTACATCCCTGGCCATTCAGAGTCGTAAAAATACGGTTTGGGTCATATTGTGCACCTTATTCGGTACCCACAATGTTCTAGTATGCACGAAAGAATTCAATTGACTCGAGGCAAGGTGATCTAGATGTACACTTTTCACGGACGGAGGGAGTTTATTACTACTAACTATATTAAACTTGGCAAGAATGGCGAGCTGAGAGCAACCGTGCACTGTAGATATCTACAGTGCTCGATCCGAGCCGTCGCTCGGCGATCGGACGGCCCTCACACCCTCACCAGACGTCCGTGACGGTTTTGCAAAAAGGCCCCTCCCTAAACGAGAAATCAACCCGCAGTCCACACTTTCCCGCAGACAGGGACCTGATCGCAATTTCCGGAAAATCCGAGGACCTCCGTGTAAAATTGACCGCATATCGATCCTTCCCCTTCTCTCTCCCGCACGCGGTCGCACGTCGCCGGAGCCGCCGCCGCGCAACCTCGCCGCTCCGGCCTTCCCCGTCCAGATCCACGCGCACTGCGGGCTCCGTCGTCGCCGCCTACCCCTCCTCGCGGACGATTGCGTGCCGGAGCGCCGCCGAGTCGCCGGAATCGACGCCGGCACGCCCGCAGCCCGCCGCCGCCTCCACACGCCGTACCGGCCGCTCCGGCGACCAAGAAAGGGCGGCGCCGCCAGCTGCGTGTCGACCGCGTCGAGGCGAGGCCAACGCGCCCACTTCCGCTTCCTGCCTCGCCGTGAATCGTCGCCGGCGTCGCGGTCGCCGCCGCGGTAGAGCCGCCCGCTGGTGACGTCAGCATGACGTTCCAGCGGGCCTGGGCCGAGCAGCTGCGCCACTTACTGGGCTGGGCTGGCTGCTCTGCAGCTGGCTCGGCCCTTTTTATTTTTTTTCCCCTCTGTTTTTTTTTCTCACAAATCTTTTATAACTTTCCAAATACATATTCAATAATTTCCAAACATGCAGAATTTTAAAATAAACAAACTCCCAAATTTGAATTTTATTACGTTAACGCATTATACAAAATTGAATATCCCAAAATTTTAAAATCCTTCCAAATCTAATTATTTCCCCAACTTTTGCAAATCAAGCAACAAATAAATACAAACCTTCTTAAAATTCGAACTTTTGGACATCAAACACTTCATAAATATAAACTTTCTTTTTGGCTCGATACATCAAAATCTGAACACATTTTAAACGTGGACATTTCCAAGTTTGTATTTCCTACATAAAGATATTTACAAACGTAATAATTTTAGAACTAATTTTCAGAAAGGATTCAAAAAACTCACAGAATTTTAACATAGGTTCCACAAATAAAAAATAAAAAAAGAATCTTTTAAACTACGAATTACAATAATGCATGTAACCGCATGTCATATTCTTGCTCTTTTCAGAAACAACTTCACACACTGTTCAAATTCCGCCATGTGGGGCCACCCTATTGAACCAATTTTATTCACACACAAAAAAGGTGACAAAAATTCAAAATTTGAAAATTTTAATATTCCATACCCCTTTCAAACCTTATCATCTAAAAAACAGTAGGTACTGTAGAAACAGTAGGTACCCCTAAAAATATTCTCGAATACGTCCATTTTCAAACTTAAATTAATGCTCAAAGTGGTTAATATTTACAAATAGCCATATTACACTTCCTCTGAATATGGTGCTAAATAAGAAAATTATAGCAAAATTAAACCAAATTTGATCATTTCGATTTTCCAAACATTAAAAATCCACAGAAATAATATCAGTAATATCATTAAATATAAAATACCCGATAAAACAATTTGCTACAAATCAACCCTACTTAAAGAGATTTTGATAGACCATTAAATACAATTACTCATTTATATCGTGCGCTTACATGTATCGAAATAAAAAATACCAAACTGCAAATAATGAGAAATAGCTATTTTGAGATTATTTTCCAAACCACTATATTTAGAAACCAAATTCTAAAATAGCACGTGCTTAAGATAATTTGAAACACTTTACATATACTGTTTTACGGTATTTGAACCATTGTGCAAAAGTACTAAATGCCGCGAAATCAGTAACTGCTAGAAACCATTTTAAATGTTTTTTGACATGTGACAAATATATTAACATGCACATAGAAAAAAGCTCACTACTTATGCCATAAATTTGCTAAATATTTGCAACTCATACCTTTACGACATTTCAAAAAAAATATGTACTCCATAACTTTCTTTTGCACTCAAATAAAAATCCACAGAAATAATATGTCCTTTTTGGTTTCCAACCGAGAATATTATTATCCTAATCAGAGAATACGTCTGGTCAATTGACTATGGTATTTTATTACTAAAACCAACTTTTTCTTTGGGGTAGACTGGTTTCTATCAGTGATTTATTTTGTTCTGTCACTAATAAAATGGACCAAGTAATTACATTTTTGTTTCCTTTTACTATTAGATCATGTGTTTCATGCCTATAGAGCCTTGGTTCATTGTTCATTCTTATGCTATTTGCTACTCTATCCAGTCCATATTAATTGTCGCTAAATCAGATATATATAGACATGTTTAATGCTAGATGTATCATATTCAGCAACAATTAATATGGATCCCACGGAGTATTTAGCTTCCTTGGCTCTGATTCCCACGTATGACGATAGTTCACCATATTTTTTTTCTTTATTTGTAAACAACAACGTATCACATGAAACTACAGACAAAAATATTGAGTAAAATTAACATGCACATGCTTTAACAAAATATTGACACCATGAAAGTAAATATCGGCAATATTGAAAAAGATTTTAACTACGATCTGACCAAATTAGACAACGGTTGCGGCTACGGCTTTGGCTACTTATTCTTCATAAATATTCTCTAATTTAATTTTGTTTACATGAGGTTTTTTTTCGCTTATAATTTTGTAGACGCTAATTTTGTAATAAAAATCCAGTTCATGTCTTTATTCTAGAGGTATTCATGTCAATGTTCTAAATTTAACATGAAATAAGGCACGATTATCATATGCATAGTTACCTATTTATGCTTATATAATATGGTTAATTTAATTGATGCTAGCCATTAAAGAAAACAGTGTATTGTCACATGTTCTTAGTTTTTATTACATCAGCAACGTTTAAAATAGGCAAAGAAATATAATTTATTAAAAACTATACTTGTAAAACACAAAACTATTTTGGTAAAAATATACAAGAAAATAACATAAAACTCTGCCTATAATTACAAACACAGAGATAATGTAAAACTCATTCTAGTTGTTTGTAAAAAGACGACAAACTTAACTACAACATAGTTACTTACTTGATGGTGTTCTACAAAATTTACATATACATTGACATGTGAACCGCATTCTAGTTTTGTAGTACTGGTAAAATTGAAGAGAAAATTTAGGATTCCGTGTCTAACAATTACTCCCTCCATTCCAATTTAATTGACTTACTATGCAACGCATGTGGATGTATTTAGACATGTTACATGCCTAGATACATTCACATGTGGTGCATAGCAAGTCAATTAAATTGGAACGGAGGGAGTACATCTGTTGGTATCATGTATAAAAATAGTTCCGGGTGAGGGGTTTCAAAACCATCTTGCTTAGATCGACCTTTATTAAAAAAAAAGTTCTATAGTACTACAGTAAAGAAAGTAATACATTAGAAATCCCTGAAAAAAGATGAGGCTGTTTGAAAATAGAGAAAAGTGGACAATGGGAAACTGATAAACCAGCCGACAAAGCCTAGCATGGCCTAGTGCATTTTTATCAGTGTTGGCCTAGTGATAAAAAAATCTAGCGTGGCCTCTCGTCACTGCAATCGTGCGCATCACCGAGCACAAACGGGCGGACAAAGATTCGACTGTCGGCCAATTGAAATCGACAGCTGATTAGCTAATCCCTTTTTTTGGGAGGCTTTTCATCTTGTGAATGAATGAATGCCAGTTGAAATCGACAGCTGATTAGCTAATCCGTTTTTTTTTTTGGGAGGCTTTTCAGCTTGTGAATGAATGAATTGGGAGCTGTTTGCTTCGGCCATCGTGCATGGGCCAGTAAAAGAGGTGTGTGGCCCAGTTCGTTGCATAGTCGTTAGTACGCCGTGGAGGCCCATCTTGTTCGCCGCCGACGAGAGCAGAGATTGAGGCGGAGCGGGGCCGGCGCCGGCGATTGGCGGCGGCAACGAGGGCGATATAGGAGCCGACGAGACTACTCCATCTGAGGTCAGGAACCTCCGCAACCCTCATCTGTTGGCCCCGCTCGCCGTTTGCCGGCTAGGCGGGCCTGCTCTGGTTACGGCTCGCCGTTTGCCATGGCATCGATCCCCACATGTTCCAACACTCATTCCCTCGGCACTGACGACGATCTGCGTACTGCACCGACTGAATCTTGTCGCAACCACAGAAGATTCAGGATCATTCCTTCAGAGCAAACACTCCCCAAGTCTGAACTTCAGAGAAAGCTCAGAGAAATCTGCTGTCATGTGGTAAGTCACTCATCCTCGCTAGTTAATTCTGCTTTTACTTCCATCTTGACTGCTCCATGAGGTTCCTCACCTGAATATATTGAAAAAAGGGGGCAGACCCCATATGGTTACGACAGAAGAAAGGGAGCACGCGCTTTGGTTACACCTGAATATATTATCTTTCCACGCACAATGGTATGGTCCCATTATACATGATATAAAAGGAGGCTTTATAATGCCTGCACCTAGTTGGCATTGTGTACAAGAAACCCTGCTGACACTGCGTTTGCAACTTGCTGGTAAACTAAACCGCGGGCGGCAATCAGTGGTGTGTTGTTAAATACGCGTGCCACATTCACTTGGGATAGTTTATGCCAAGGACACTTGTCCTTAGCTTTGGATAGGCAAATCTGCTCTGTATTCTAGACGCCCAGGGGTGCTCATTGGTTGAGAGATTGCGATGACAGTTACATGTCTGGACCCACCTCAACCACTTCAAAGTATTTTTTCCAGCAGCTCACTTCTCGGCAAGTACTTGTGTTCTGAGATAAAAGTTTCCTTCTTCTCCACAGGACTTCTCCAGCTCATCTGTCCGCAACATCTGGAACTCGCCTTCAGTCGGTGCTGCAGCAGGGCTTCTCAAGGTAATCTTCTTGTTCCGAAGATAGTGAAGTAGGGTGATCCTCCCTGCATGATTGCTAGCTTTACTTGCAGGATCTGTTTCTGAACGTGTTTATGATGCTTTGAATCGGAAGAATTACATATAATTTATTAAGAATTCGTCTATTTAGGATTTTTATATTAAACTTCTTCCATTTTGTAGGATCTAGAAGCACATGAAATTTCACTAAAGAATACTTTCTGTGCAATGCTTAATGAATTTTTCATTGAGTCGGCTAACTCTGCCAAAAATTTCCCTTTTTTCCCTATGGTACAAACCATACAATAAACAATATATTTGCGGCATTTCATTTCCTATAGGTTCAGTATTAATGAAAGAAATTTCCTATATGTTTCTCATAGAAGGCTGCTCCTCGTTGGGTGGCGAAGTGCAGACTGAGGCGGCGATCAAGCTCCTCGGCAAGCTGACCAAGCTCGAAGCTAGCAGCTGCATGCTCCCTCGTCACCACCCTGTTCCCTCGCCACACTTTTCCCACAATCCCCACGCCGAGCCTCTCGACACCACTGATCCCTGCTAGCAGCTGCCTCCGGTGCCAAACCACCAACTGTAACACCGGTGAGGCAGTGCAGGGCGACCGGAGGTGTGCAGATGGCGGCGCCTCTCGGCCCGGCGGCCACGCTCATCGGTCCGACGGCCACTCTCCTCGGCAAGGTGTTCACGATGCTGTCCTCCGCCCCGGTGGCGGCGTACGTGGATAGCCTCGAGCTCGGCCACAACTCTGACCAGATCAAGGCCAAGCTCGCGCACACGCGAGGCCTGTTGCACAACGCCCAGGTGAGCGACGTCGGCCACAACCCCGGCCTGCTGGGCTTGCTGACGGCGGTGAGCAAGAATGCCGACCAGGCAGAGGACTTGCTGGATGAGATCCACTACTTCCAGATCCATGACAAGCTCCACAAGACCAACTACGCCACCACACAGGGCGGCACGATCCTCCATGCCCGAAGTGCTCTTTGCCACACTGTCGGCAGCTTGCTTCAATGCTTTTCTTGCTCGCATACACAAGATGGTGAAGATGATTATGCTGTTGCTGGTGACCCATGCGGCACGACCGACTCTACTACTGCTGATGGTGATGTGCTGCATTTCGACAGAGTGTCGGTGTCCAGAAAAATAAAGGTGGTGTTGCATGACATGCAGTCTCACTGTGATTTCGTCTCAGATTTGCTCGGCAATATCCCAAGCAACAGCGCAGCTTTGCTCGGCAATATTTCAACCAGCAGCACTGCAGGCGCCGTACATCGGCCTCAGATTGGATCTACAATTATACAAGATACATTGTATGGCAGGAGAGACACTTTTGAGGAAGCTGTAAATCGTATCACCAGTGGCACACAGACTGTTTCTGTTCTTCCTATAGTTGGTCCTGGGGGTATTGGAAAGACAACTTTCACCCAACACCTATATAATGATGCAAGGGCTGAAAATCACTTTGAAGTCAGGGTTTGGATATGTGTATCGACTGATTTCAATGTGGTTAGGATCACCAGGGAGATACTTGGCTGCATCATCAGCAGTGTTGCAAATGAAGGACTCAATTTAGACCAGCTTCAGAAATCCATAGCACATCGTCTCAAGTCCAAGAGGTTTCTAATTGTCTTGGATGATATATGGCAATTTGACGGCGAGGATCAATGGAAAACCCTGTTAGCACCGTTCAAAAACGGGGAAGTCAGCGGAAGCATGGTACTTGCCACAACTCGATCCCCAAAGCTAGCACAAATGATGAAAACAGTTGACCCACTAGAACTGCGAGGTTTGGAGCCTAATGACTTCATCACATTCTTTGAAGCATGTATATTTGGTGATCGTAAGCCCAAGGATTACAAAGATGAGTTAGATGGTATTGCAGGAAAAATTGCAAATAAGCTGAAGGGTTCCCCGTTGGCAGCCAAAACAGTTGGTAGACTATTGCAGAAGGACCTTTCTCAGGAACATTGGAATGGTGTTCTCCAAAAGCATGAGTGGCTGAAGCAGCAAAACAATGATGAGATCATGCCATCTTTAAAAATTAGCTACGATTATCTCCCTCCTGATCTGAAGAAATGTTTTTCATATTTTGGTCTTTTCCCTGAAGATTATCGGTTTGATAATTCAGAAATGGACCACTTTTTTGTTGCAATTGGCATCGCAGACTCTCAAGTGGACAGGAATTACTTGGAAGAACTAGTGGATAATGGTTTTCTCATGAAGGGTGCTAATGATGATGGTCATGGATGCTATGTATTGCATGATTTAATGCATGAGCTATCTCGGACTGTTTCTGCTGAAGAATGCCTCAATATAAGTGACTTAGATTTCAGAGCTGATGCCATCCCACTATCCGTTCGACACTTATCTGTCACCATAGAAAATAATTATGATAGAAATTTTGAGGAAGAAATGTATAAACTAAGGAAGAGGATATGCATTGCTAATTTACGGACTTTGATGATTTATAGAGAATATAAAGAAGGAATCGCCAAGATTTTGAAAGATTGCTTCAAGGAAATAAATAGTCTACGTGTCCTATTTATAGTAGTGAACTATCCAGAATCTTTTCCTCATAGGTTTTCAAAACTTATCCACCTCCAATACCTCAAAATTAGTTCAGTTCGGGTTGACAGGAAAATGAGTTTACCTAGTACACTATCAAGATTTTATCACTTGAAATTCTTGGACCTGTATTCCTGGCATGGTAGTTCTGATTTGCCTAAAGACTTTAGCCACCTTGAGAATTTACATGATTTCCATGCTAAAAGTGAACTCCACTCCAATATTCGCAATGTTGGAAAAATCAAGCATCTGCAGGAGCTAAAAAAATTCCATGTTAAGAAAGAGAGCATGGGATTTGAACTGAGAGAAGTCGGGGCATTGACAGAGCTTGGAGGAGAACTGAGTATACATGGTCTTGAACACGTGGCAACCAAGGAGGAAGCTACTGCAGCCAAACTGATGTTGAGAAGGAATCTGAAGGAGTTGAAATTAATCTGGGACAAAGATCAACGAACTATAGATTCTGACATTCATGATGCTCTTCAACCACACTCTAATCTTAGAGTACTTACAATTGCAAATCATGGTGGTACCATTGGTCCTAGTTGGTTGTGTCTTGACATCTGGTTAACAAGTTTAGAGAGTCTCACTCTAGAAGGCGTATCTTGGACCATCCTTCCACCTTTTGGGAAGCTAACAAAACTCAAGGCACTCACTTTGAAGAGAATTTCTGGAATTCGCCAGTTTGGGCCTCATTGTGGTGGTGCTCCAGGCAAATGTTTTATGCGCTTGAAGACAATTGGATTTCATGAGATGCCAGAACTTTCTGAATGGGTTGTGGAACCTAATTGCCGTTCCTTTCCATGTCTTGAAATAATAGAATGCGTCGAGTGTCCCAATCTCCATGTGATGCCCTTCTCGGAGGTGTTTTGGGCCAATTTGTGCAAACTTAGAGTTTCTGGGTGCCCCAAGATGTCTCTGCCCTCCATGCCTCACACCTCCACACTGACAAATTTGGTTGTTAATGGAGCCGGTTCAGAAAAGTTGACTTATGATGGAAAACAATTTGTAGTTAGTGGGTATGGCGGTGCTTTGGCCTTCGGCAATCTGGAAAAAGTTGGAGATATGATTACTACTAGTGATTGTTCACACATATCATGGACAGTCGGATCCAATGCAGAATTGACTTACGATGGAAAGAAATTGGTCCTTAGAGGGTATGGCGGTGCTTTGGCCTTCCACAATATGGATAAAGTACAAAAGATGACTATTAAAGATGTATCACACATTTCATTGACAGATATCCAAAAGCTTGAAGTCCTAAAAAAACTAGATATCTCTAGATGTGACGGCCTGTTTCCTGAAGAGCTTGATGGCAGTATTGTCTTCCGTTCAGTTAAGAGTCTCGTGTTAGATGTATCTCATCTTACCAGTAAATCGTCGTCTAAAGTGTTAAATTGTTTCCCAGCTCTTTCTGAGTTGAAGATAAAGTCTTTATATGGAGACCAAGACATCCCATCTCTTTCTGACCATGAGGAATGTGTAATGCAGTTCCCCTTATCCAGCTCACTGCAGAAACTTACCTTCTCCTGCTGCAAGGACCTGGTTCTTGTGCCTGTGGAGAATGGAGGAGGAAATCAGGAGGACAACTCATCGCTCCAAGTATTATCAATCTTTAGATGTGGCAAATTGTTCTCTCGGTGGCCCATGGGAGAAGCAGAAGGAGGCTCTCAGACCATCTACACGTTGCCTGCTTCCCTGAGGAAGCTCTGGGTTAGCGATGAGCCAAGCATGAAGTCAATGGTTCTGCTCTCAAACCTCACGTCTCTCAACAGTCTAAGGCTATATAAGTGCAGTAACTTAACAGTGGACGGATTCAATCCTCTCATCGCAGTTAACCTCAAAGGACTGGATATTGGGGTCAGCAACACACTAGGAGCAGATCTGCTCTCAGAGGTGGCAAGGACCAAATTAATGCCTGCAGGTTACATCTCTAGATTGGAGAGACTGACGGTGGATGACATCTCTGGATTGCTTGTTGTTCCTATTTGCAATCTCCTCGCCCCAGCCCTCCACACACTCGAATTCCATAATGATCAGACGGTGGAAAGCTTCACGGAAGAGCAAGAGAAAGCGCTGCAGCTCCTCACCTCCCTCCAGGTTCTAAAATTTTACAGATGCCTGGGTCTGCAGTCCCTCCCTCGAGGATTACATCGTCTGTCTTCTCTCAACGAGTTAAATGTCCATGAGTGTCCAAAAATCCGATCGATGCCCAAGGAGGGTTTCCCCGTTTCGCTGAGAACACTATGGATAAGTCCTCGAAGTGCTGAGATGGACGACCAAATTGAGGAAATCAAAAGAAGATGCCTAGATTTATCTGTAGACGAACCCTAGGTGATTGTTGTCACCTTCCTTTTTTTCTGAAGTTAACTCTTCGCCATATATCTACCTCATATTAACTTCTCCAATCTTACTATCAAAAAAACTTCTCCAATCTTACAGGTAAACAGGTTCCTCTCCACTGCTGTTGCAGTCTTTTGTACACAGAAGTTGTCAAATCTGCACATCAGTAAGCTGGTTCGTACATGGAGGCGGCCCGGTGTGCTGCGCTGGTGGCGCTTGCTGCGGCCGGCTCCTGAGGCGGCGTGGGTGGCCTGCGTCGGTCGTGGCGTCACGGAGCTCGACCGGTCGCGCCCCTGCGCTCTTGGCGACGCGTTGTCGACGGATGGCTCCCGTCTCCGACGGCGTCGGTTGCCGTGCCCCGCTACTCCCACCCCACCCCTCCCGACCGCACACAGCAGCGTCGACGTCCTCGCACCTCCCGGTGGCTGCGGAGGACGTTCGAGGTGCTCTACGGCGGGGCAGCGGTGCCACCATGGGTGGCCAGTTGCGATGCTCACCCTCTCTCCCCCGATGCAGCGGCACGTCGACCTGATGTGCGGGCGCCGCTTGCTCTTTCCGTGCAGGGAAGGTGGAAGAAAGGCTGTGCCTTGGCGCGCCATGGGTGCTTGTCCGTCGTGGCGGCTTCGGCCGACGCGTGCGGATGGTTCGAGTCTGTGGCGCCAATGATGGCTGCGCCTTCTCCGCCACGATGATTGGCTACGATGGCGGGGAGCTGCGGCAACGGTGGGGTGTGAGACAAGGACGACTAATCCAATCCGGAGGGTAGGGTGGGAGGGTCGACCGATGAAAGTCCAGCGGCGATGGCGCCCGTGGGCGCCATTCCCCTTTGGAGGCGTCGCCAAGGGCGTGGACACCTCCCTCGCCCTCTCTCGGGTTGATCAGTTTAGGTCAGGTTCTCTTGTTCTGTAGCTCTGATGTCGGTGATGTCCTAGGGCTAGCCGAGTGTGGAGTGCGTGCTACGCTCTTGCGAGTTGTAGTCATTATACTCTACTGGGTTGTGTTGTATGAGAGTGTCTCGTAAAGTCGTTTTGTCACCCGGGCTACATGTAGCCCGGTTTTTTGAAATTTAAAAATCTGCAATTTTAAGTTGTAAAAAATTCTGAAAAAAATCCTAAACGTAGATAATGATGATTCCTGGCTGTGTGCAAAAATGAAATGCGAAACATTCAGTATTTTATCCTGTGTAAAAAAGACAAATTTCTAGATCTGGGTGGTGATTCAAAATCTCTCAAAATTGTCAGAATTTTGTCATTTTCGTGTAGGGCTCAATATAAACTATTTCGCGTTGAAACTTTTCAGAAACATAGACCAAGTTGTTGTCAATATCCAGTATTTTTTCCGGATTTTTTGGAAACTTAAAATGGCGACAAAAAAAAAATACAATACCGGGCTACATGTAGCCCGGGTGACAAATCACCGCTCTCGAGAGTGTCTGCTCTTTACTGAGCATGCAAATCTATTCTTTTCTATCGATGCATCTTTGCGTTTTCGCGAAAAACTTTCTGATCATTCCGTTATAAGATATTTGCTTGAAACATAATGTGATTGCTTCTGTATCTCCCATGCTTGCTTTCTCATCGCTTCTAAATTCTGACAGGGCTGCAGTGTGCACATAAGTCAATCCCATGTAAAGATTGCTATACAGGCATCTGCATCTGCATGCAAGACATGCCACTTACGGATCACGATTACACAATCGATATTTCTCTGCAAGTCAATCTGCTGGTTAGTACACCAAACCAAATTTCTGATTCTTAATTTATGACTGCATTCACAGTGCAAATCAACCACTTTGGCTTTGCTTATTTATCTTTCCCATTATAGTACTCGCGCTAATGTTTGTCCAGTCTTAATTTCTTGTACTCCCCTTCTGGCTTCTGCTATTAGATTTGAGATTGATGGTTGATGCCATCACCGCTGATGTGTCACCACCATAACGTTGCGTAATAATCGTGTATTTTCTTTGTCAGGCTTCTTTTTTACCTATGTAAAAATAAAAAAAGAGGTGCGAGACACCACTAGGTACTGATCAAGAAGAAGAACGCAGTGGTAGCTGCAAGAATATATTATGCAGGGTGTTTTCTTGTTGCCGGGACTGAGGCTGGAATCACCCTTCTGCTCTTTCTCACACGCAGCAGCAAAACTGAACATGCCAAAACAGTTGGCATCATTAACAGCAAAGATGAGGTATTTAAGAACAAAGGGCATTCTTCAAGGGCCTCATATAATCATATATGTAACAGCAGAGCTATTTTACAGGATGACATTAACGTAAGTTTACTACTGTCTTGAAATGATTGAGTTGTTTGAACCTTGGAAAAATCAGGCCTGATACTGAGCTATGCTTATAGGACTCAAGTGCCGCATTTCCGAAGCAACGAGGATTATTATTTTGTTTAGACCTGTTTCGGTCTGACCTATCTTACTACCCCGGTTACTTTGGTGCAGAGTAACATTAGGCCTAGATTTTCAATACAAAAAAAAAGATGACAAATGAAGCAAATAACCATCTTGTTATGCTGAAGCAGCCGTGAGCAGTGAGCTGTTCAAATTTCAGAGGTGAGCAGGTCATTTCTTGTTCTCTTCTCTAGGTTTCCCAGCTGGCGTGATCGTTCCTGTGTTTTGTCACTGACTGGTTTGATACGGCATGATCATCCAGGTGTTCCTCTGTGGCACAATCCACACCTGGCATGAGTTCACAGAATATCGGCCTGATCACAGAGGGATGTCCTTGGTTTCATGTGGGCTTTGTGGAGCGATGGTGATGCGGTATGCAGCAGCGAACAGGGAGATGTGCATGTTCTTTTCGTGTTCGGAGATCCAAAGGGTGCCAAGGTGCGAGGTTATTGGGATTCGGTGTCTCTGGGTGGAAATGGAAGGGCGTATGGCCTGCCCGGTCGAGCACGACTTCAGAAATTTTTGGTTTCGCCTCTGTTAATTGGTAGAATCATGTTTCTTTATATAGAGTAAATTCGTTCCGTTTCGGAACACAGACACTTCTTTTTGGGGACGGAAGAAGCTTGATTGGCAACGATCCAGTTCCTCTGAGAATCTGAGGTTGTATTTTTCCCCGGTGTTCTAATCATGATTTTGTTCTGACAAACTGATCCATGCTGCCGCTGTTGTTTGATGTAATTGTTGGTAGAACATTGCTAGACAGTACGTTCCCTGATTCTGAAACTCATTCATGCTTCAGGCAGCACATTACCTTCTGTCTTCTAGCTAGCTATCTTGTTCAGATTGCTTCATTTTACACATCATTTCACTTGCGGACGTCTTCCCAGCAGTTTTTTTCTCTCCAAAAATCTAGAGTAGAAAACTTCAAATTTATGTCATGTCATCTTTAATCCTGCATTTCTGAGATGAGTTTTAGTTGCTCACTCGAAAAACATGAGAACTTTTTCCAAGGGGATGAAGTCATTGCGATACAAATAAAGTGTTCTTCCAAATCGACAATCAAATCAAAATTATACTACATGATACAATTGCTTCGGCACATCCAAAACATAGCTTCCAAATCGTTCATGAATCGGCATCATACAAGTGCCGTATCAGGACTCCCAGCCCACACGAGTCGAATGATTAACTCACGAGTCACGACATCAACAACCAGATTCCCAAAATGATGAACTCACAGCATCAACACCAGGTTCCCAAATGTTCAAACCAACCTGACAGAAGACCCATTTCTTCATCCAACCAGAGAAAATGCACTGTAAATGCCATGTACTCTGGCTATGACTTTCTGGTTAAGTTAAAACACCGACAACTGTGGAGTAAGAGACAAATGCATGACTCAGTCATTTTAATATCAACACAAACACGACTGCTTGTTTACAGAGAAGACGCAGTTACAAACATTGTTGCAAGAGCACAGGGAAAAAAATACATGGAGTTGCACATCCCACAACTCAATGTGACGGTCAAAACAAAATTATACATGATACAATTGTTTTGGTACATCCAAAACAGAGCTCCCAAATCATTCATGAATCATCACGAAACTAGAGTACACAGCCACCCCATAGGGCCCGATCTAAATAATATATACAGGAGATCTATCAACAATTCGCTCAAATGCACCACTCGATTCAGATTAGGACTCCTATGGGGGGCATAAATATAATGCACACAACATCAGATCGTATCACGGCAATCGTTTCCCTTATTATGACACCATGACAGTAATGAAAATCGACAGACCTAGAAGGTGATGAGGCTGGCAATCACGAGGAAGCCCACCAGGATGAGCAGTGCCTTGAGGTACACGTCGGCCTGCTGCTGCTGCTGCCCATGCGGCGCATGCCGGGGAGCAGCATGGGCGTGTCCACCATGCCCGCCATGGAAAGCGTGTCCATGGCCGTGACCATATCCGTAGGGAAACCCGGCTGGCTGCCCATATGCGGTCGCGTCGGGGAACCCGTGCACCTGGAAGCTGAGCAGCGGGAACAGGCCGCCGAACGCTGCCGAGAAGGTGTAGTTCCCCCACCGTGCATTGGCCAGTGGAACGCCTCCTCCACCGCCGCCCATGAACCAGGGGTTGTTTGGGTTAGCATTGGGGAAGTGGTTGTTCGGGTCAGCCAGCGGGGCGGTGGCGGGCCTCTGCCCGGTCGGCCGGTGCGGGATATCGGCAGCCCCGCCGGGTGCATTGTTCTTGGACCTGGGGTCAACGCGGTCCTTGCCCCGGCCGTAGAGCGGGACGATCTTGTCTTCCTCGACGACGGCCTTGCAGACGGGGCACTCGGGGGAGTGCGAGTGGATGTGCAGCCACTTGTAGAGGCACGGCCAGCAGAAGAGGTGGCCGCAGAGCGTCACGATGGGCTCCTGCGGGAGCTCGAAGCATATGTTGCACTCGAAGCTGCCCCCACCGTCGCCTGCCACGCTGCTCCCGCTCGTGGACTCCCCGACGTTGGCCGCCATGCTGGGCGCTGCTCGGAACCAACCACGACGAGAGCTGCAATCGATGAAAATTGTTCAATCATGAGTAACCACCACACACAAGGTAAGCTGAAAACAAAAGCAACACACACGCTAACAATAGATACAGTTGGCTTTTATGTCGGCATGAATACTTGTGTGTATTCCACTATTTGTATGCAGGGAAGGATGCTAATTTTGTGTGCTCAGACAGGGTCAACTGAAATCCGTAACTAAAAAATATAGTCGTACAAGCAACGATAGTGAATACCATAGGGCAGGATTTCGTTTCACCATGAATACTACGGGTATGCAGGGAAGGACACTCAGTTTGTGTGCTCAAATCCCTAATAACTAAACCGACACGAAAGCGATGAGTTCCAACTTCGCAATCAGTCGCAAATTTGCAGCACCAGTAAGCAACATCAGTTCTCAACTTCTCATACATATGGAAGCTCAGATGAGCGCCATTACCTAACAGGAGGAATCATAACGCAAAACTCTACCGCACGCCACATTAATAATTAATTGAAAAATCCCCAACCCCCAGTGAGGCGCAGGGGAAAGACGAGATCTGAGGCTGGAACAGGGACGGAGCAGCTACTGCGACGGAGCATGAGCTAAAGTAGTACCGAAACAAACTGGCACCGCCGCACCGGCAGCACAATAGCTCAGGGGAGGCGACGCCGCCTAGCGTGGGGCCAGGGCAAGCCAGAGAAGCTCGCCCCAAGGCAAGGCCGTCTGGCGTGGAGAAATCCAACGGAACCTACAGAGTCAGGTCAGGCACGCGCGAACCGCGACGGGAGAATCGATTCCCCGCGCCGACAGATCGCGCGGCTTGATCCGAATCGGGAGGCAGGCAGGCGGGCGGGCCCCCGCGATCTGGCCGAGCTAGGCGCGCGGCGGGAGAGAGAGAGAGCGGGATGAGGGGAGCGGATCGCGGAGGGGGCTTACCGGCGGCTGGCTGGAGCGAGGAGACGACGACGCGCGCCTCCGGCGACAGAGGCGAGAAGCTTCGTCTTCGTGGAGGAGGAGTAAAAGTCTACTACCCGCTCGCTCGCCCGCTGCTCGTCGTGGTCAGTAGATTAAACTAATACTATTAAAAACTCTTGCTTTTTTTTTTTGAGAGCCTACGTATATTCAACAAAAGACGTACAAAGTACAGAGTACAAAGTACAAGAACGAAAAACAGCACAAAATACGTAGGGGAAAGGAACCGAAGCAGATCGAAACAGCTCCACCGGCGGCGAAGTCGCAAGCCGCCGTCCTCCTTCTTACCACGCCCCGGGAGCACCTATCATGAAGAAGAACGCCACGAGTGTCGTCCGCCGCGCAGCGACGGAGCATGAGCCGATGAACGGACACGGCAAATGCTCCCACTGTCCAGCTTCTCCACCTTGCCACAGCTGCCGTTGACGACGACGCAGAGAGGAGATGTCGATCAAGCTCCGCCCTGAGATCCCAGCAGCAGATCCACCGCCGGCCCAGATCTGACGGGATCTCGAAGAACTCGAGCACCACGCCGGGTGTCGAGCCTCCGCAAGTCGGAGAAGACGACGGCGAGCCCCCAGGAGCTGCACCGGCGGAGAAGGCTTCCCCGACACCAAAACCACCGCCGCCAGCTCCACCTTCACCACGGCGCCGACAGCGAGTACCCCACCCTACCCTACCGTATTTACAAGCCGGGGCCGGGGATCCCCACCCTCCCGCCGCCGGAGCGGCCGACGGAGGAGGAGAATCCCGCGGCCCGCGGCGAGCGCGGTGGATCGACGGAGTGTGTCCAAAAATCGCCTCTCTCCTCCTTCGGCCGACGGGGAGGGGAAAGTTGGATATTAAAAACTCTTGCTTGGTCAAGGCGACTCGGACACGGACCGGCCCACTTCTCTTACGGCCCTATCGCCCCTCGTCTAGCCGGGCCTCGTGGGCCTCTCGTGCTATCCATCCTTTCATCCATAAACTAAGCACGTCCTGGTTCAGCCTACTGGGATTTACAAAAGTTTACACGGAGCTAAGTTGCTCATCTCATCTCAGGCAAGTTCGAATTTTCCGTTTAATATTTGTGGATGACTAAAGCTTCATTACATTTGACCTGATAGTCAAAAAAAAAAAAAAACGTTGTGTGATGCGCATTGGTTGACACGCACCTCCTATCAAGTTAGCTCTGTTAAGATATTTCTTAGATCATATGGTTTACGTATCTCTATCATGACAATGTATACATTATATAGTTCATATAGTTATCGGATTTAAAAATAATAATGTTGTGATCTAGCGTAATTCAAATGTATCAAGTATATGAGTTATGACTATATAAAAAATGCTACAACCAACGTTTTGCAATATATTATGTGGTTAACAATGGCATATAAGAAATATAAATTTTACACGTTAAGAGTGTAGCATGCCAAAAAAAAAGTATGAAAGTTTAATATAAATTATATTAACAGATAAATTGGTTAATATAAAAAAAATGCTACAACTGACATTCACTAGGATTAGGTAGTAAGTTGATGCAGTCTGAGCGGCATCATACGTCTCTCAATGTGATGCCGCTCAGACTGCATCAGCTCCGATACTCAATGTGGATCTTGTGACTCTCGGACAACTGCGTACAGCGCCGGGCTCGTTTCAGCTGCTCCGACGGCTTGTGTTGGTTAAGCAATGGATTTGCGACAAGCAAAGCGTACTTGAGGCGTATTGTGCCCTAAAATTGGATCTTGACCGCCTCCATGATGTCCTGTTACCCGCGTTGTGCAAGGGGCCGTCGTGGAGAATCAAGTTCTGCACTCCTTAGTGCTCATCAAGAAGATGGGGACGGAGTTGTATCGTTTGAAGAGGGACACATTAAAGGGTGCGATTCTCACGAAAACTAAATAACTCGGTTTGTCGTTGCAGGGTGATGCACGCCGAGTGCTGGGCGGCGCTCATACTCTGCAGCAGTTTCAGAACCGGCGCAATAGATATAACGAGTTAATTGTTGAATTATTAGACACCAATATGGCGTTTTGAGTCTTAGTTGTGGGCTACTATATTTCTATTTCCATATGCTAATTTCCTATTTATGCTGTATATCTATTAATCATAAGTATATGGAGTTTTTTGGTTTTACTATCTAAGTTTCTATAGTCAATGTGGCTGAGATATTTTATCTCATTTCCAAAGCTTCAGTAAGATTTGTGCAATGCTCCATATATCTGCTTAAACCAACATTAAATTTGTAGTGCAACATTTGTTGTGCAACAGCCAAGTTACATCAACACCCGAAGAGAAATATTTATAATGGGGAAATGGCTTAAACGTTGTATAGATAACCCAATTAAGTTTTTTCTATGAGAATGAAATACAACTTTGAGAGCGTTTAATAGGGCAGTATGTTAGGCGGCCTAATAGATTCAGTCTACGTACAACATTAGCATGTGTCTATTTTTTCATCATTCTTTCTGCTCTCTCTCCCCGTCGTTGCATAGCTTTCTGAGCTCAATCCTCCGTCGCAAATGGTACCGATGTGAGTTTGTGTAGCTTCTCCTATTCGTCTTATTCTTCGTACTAATCGATGTTCGTTGGCTCCTCTCCCCCATTATGTCGGGTGGCGCAGAAGAAGGCAAGAGTGTAGCATGCCAAAAAAAGTATGAAAGTTTAATATAAATTATATTAACAGATAAATTTGTTAATATAAAAAATGCTACAACTGACATTCACTAGGATTAGGTAGTAAGCTGATGCAGTCTGAGCGGCATCATACGTCTCTCAGATTTACGATCATAGCATTCCCAGGGTTTAACGATGAAAGTATTAAACACAAACTCGACATCATCAGGAATACCTTCAGGCATTCACCATATTAGAACACATCCTATCCGGATAACGAACATTTGCTTCTGTGTATGGAATTAACTTCACACCTTTTGACCGCTCCAACAATCAAAATCAGCAATCTTGAAAAAAGACCCTGAAATGATCTGTGAAGCTTCTATGTTCGCTTGAGAATTACCTCCTAGAACAACATCTCTACTACGTCACAACGTACCTTTGTAGGAGGCTGCAAAATCCTTTCGCGCCAACCGAAGAGTTATATGGCGACTGTATCTGACTAGAGCTAGTTAGTACTCCCTTTGTACAGCTTGCTAAACGTCTTATATTATAGCACAGAGAGAGTGGTAGTTAATCATCTTAGGAACGTGGGACACTTGTAAAAAATATATATACAATAGCACAAGTGGCAAATTAGCTAGCTAGAACACCTTGTTGTTGATCGAGTACGGTGGTGGGTGGCTGCCACGGTGGTGGGTGCGCGAGACCGTACCCTCGGGTCAAGGTTCACAAGATGGTCCACGTACTAGCTGTGTCCAACAATCCAAATTAGCGTTCAAATTGATTAATCTAACTTGTGCATTTGGCTTCTAATACTCATCATGCATAATCTCATGAACGAACGGAATCATACATGACAAATGAACGAACGAACCTGCTGCATTCCCTTCGGCTGGCATCGCTTATATATAAACCCTTCCGTCTCTTCTTCATCCATCATTCAACAACACTACGGTTAGTAGCCTAATTTAGCTTAGGTACGATCGATGCCAGGAGGATCTGCTAAACGTGTGGGAGGCAAGGGAGGTGGTGCAAGGGCACCAAAACCTTCACCACCGGTAAGGGGACGTTGGCGCTCGGGAAAGCGTTTGGAGGGGGCAAAAGACCGACTGGAGGCGGTGCATGGGGCAAGGGACGAGCGCCGGCAACCAAGCCGGTAGGGACAACCACCACACCGCCGTCTAGCAAGCGACCCGGCTCTACTAAATAAGTCGGGCTAGTGTGGCCATAGTTGTTAATCGTGCTGCTTTCGCTGCTTAATTCGGCAGGATTTTTTCTTTTATCTGTGTGTATCCTTGTTGTTTTTATGCATATTATGTTGTTGCAGAGGCCGCATGTGGTTTATATCTGCTTGGTATTAATATATTTCTTTTATATAAAAATTATGAAAATAAAAGGTGAACGTTTTTACGGAAACTGCAATATATGTATTAGCACTTTTATTTGTATCCCAAGGAAATAAAAATGCCTTCTCGCTTGGAATAATAGTTTACGTTTTGTCTCTTGTATGTAAGAATTCATTTTACACGAGTTGTTTTGACCTATATGACTAGAATTCGCTTAAAAAATTAAGTGATTTGTCACCACATTATTCTGTTAGAATTGGGCAAATATGTGGCAGCCCAATAAGCAATTTCAGAAAAATCTCAAAGCCCATTTTTGTGGCAGCACACATAGGAGTGGAGTGGAAGCTAAAGTTTAGTCCCACATTGCTAGTTGGAGGAGACAAACACCACCTTATAAGGTGGAGTGTTGTACCACTTAGTGTGCTAGTTGAGAACAGAAGGCTCTCTCGTGCGCACTCCTCCTCCTCCGCCGCCGTCCGTCTCGTCACGCCGCGCCGCGCCGCGGGTTGCGGGAATCTCGCCGAGCCGAGCTTTATTTTTGCAGTCCGGGAAAAACGGTTTGGACGGACGCGTCACAGTTAGTCGATTCGGGTCGCTCCCGGATCGTGGGCTACTGTAACCGACCTAAAACGCTGCTCCAACGACTACTTCATCTACTACCGTTCGGTACGTGTGTCACGTTCCGATCTGCTGTTTTATTATGGCTGTGTTAGTAGATGTTTTGCTGCTGTTCATGTTAATTAATACGTCTAGTATTTTCGAGATTAACATGTTAGTACCTCTTGCGATCATGTTTTATATTCTGGAATTAATCATGAAAATTATGCCTAATAATCCAACAATCCAAAAACCTTAAATTTGTTATAGGCAATTTCCTGAGTTAAACATGGGACATCTATCTGATGCGCTGAGGCCGGACAAGTTTACCGATGTGGACTTTAAGAGATGGCAGTACAAGACCACACTGTGGTTGCGATCTCTGAAAGTGTTCGATGCTAGTGAGGGTTTACCTGAAGGAACTATATCTGACGAGGATCAGAACAAGTTCAAGGAAACCAATACTGCCTTTGTGGGACTCGTTCTGAGTGCTCTTAGCAACAAGCTGTTTGATGTGTACATGCACATTATTTTTTGACACCCATTACCGTAGGGGAAGCCCCTACGGTGTAACTTTTCAATTATAAATGTCAGGAGTCACCAAATTGGTGGCCACCTGATGACAGAAATACAAAGTTCAGGGGGGTCAAAAAAGAACCAGTGATACATGGTTAAGTAAAAGAAGATCTAGCCCAAACTAGCAAGGGGGCAACTAGGTTCGCCTTGACTCTGTGTTGATGAAGTAAGATGTCACTCTGAAATTTCAGCTTCCACACCCGAAAGGAAGCAGGCACCTTGTTAAAAATGAGGTCGTTTCGGATCTTCCAAATATTCCAGGTCACGCATGCCATCACCTCCATGAAGCAGGGTCCAGTGAAGATTTGGCTAGCCAATAAAATACGGGGCGACACAGTTAATTGGCAGTTCCAGTTGATGCCCACTGCGTCCCAGCATCTAGCAGCAAAAGGGCACTGAAACAGAAGGTGATCACGCGTCTCCAACGTCTGTCCCGAGCAAAGTACGCAGTGCGGTCCATCTTCCAAATGCCAGTGCTTCCGAAGCATAAGGTCTTTAGTATTCAGACGATCATGAACCAACAACCAAAGGAAAATACGAAGCTTAGGCAAGCACTTAGATTTCCAAATAAGATCAATGGTTTTATCTTGCGGAGCTTGGGCAAAAATGAAGCTGTAATATTTAGCGGAAGAGAAAGAACTATTCCCCCACACAAAAATTCTTGAGTCCGTGTCATGTGTATCCTCTGAAACAGTGGCCAACAAAGCTGTAATATGAGAGTGCTCTTCGAAAGCCTGAACTGAGAGTGGCAACGCATATAAGGTACTCAAATCAGTTGCTCTAGCCATATCAGCAACCGAGACATCTTCATCTAGGACATAAGAGTACAGATGGGGCAATGTGTCACAGAGCAGACCATTTTGACACCAGAAATCTTTACAGAAGAGGGTCAGGGCTCCATTCCCCACCTTTGAGGTGGAAATGCTTCAATAAATATTGATTAAGCTGAAGATGTCTTTCCACCAGAAAGAGCCTCTCGGAGACTGCGATTGAGGGGGTGTATCACTATAAAGAGACCAAACTAGCTTCACCCACGGAATGTCGGCTCTACTGAAGATTTTGTGGAGGTGTTTCAACAGGAGAGCAGTGTTCTGAATCTCGAGATTAAGGATACCCAAGCCACCATGTTTTTTGGGTCTACAAACCAAGGACCATGCAGCAAGGGAGTGTGAAGAGCTTCTACCTTCCTCTTTGGCCCATAAGGCCAATCGGCGACCTTTATCAAACACCTTGATGACTGATTTATGAATCTTCAGAGAGCATAGGTAATGCATGGGAAGTGATGTCAGGACAGAGTTCACAAAGGTGACACGGCCTCCATAATCAAGGAATCTAGCACTTGCATTCAGGCGCCTTTCCAACTGATCTACAATGGGGGACAAGTCAGCAACGGATGGACGAGTGGTACCAAGAGGGAGCCCTAGGTAGGGGAACGGCATAGTAGCTGTAACACATCCAAAAACTCCAGCCAAATAATTCAGTCTATCTGGAGGAATGTTGATAGGCATCATGCAAGTTTTATTATAATTGACTTTTAGACCCGTAGCCTGGGCAAACACTTGAAGAACCTGCTTGAGAGCCAACAGCTGGGTAGGACAAGCTTGTACAATGAGGAGAGTGTCATCAGCATATTGAACAATGGGATAGTCAGTGTCAGGAATGGGGAGAGGTGCACAAGAGACCCTTGCTGAGCAAGCCGATTAACCATGGTTTGGAGGAGGTCGGCACCTTCGACAAATAAAATTGGAGACAGAGGATCTCCTTGTCGAACGCCACATCGACATGGAATTTTTTTACCCGGGACACCATTTAACAAAACGGAGGAGAAACCTGTCGAGAAGATTGATTCAATCCACATGATCCATCTCTCATCGTAACCTTTGCATTTCAAAATCTGAATAAGAGCTTGGTGACCAATGGTGTCAAACGCTTTAGCAAAGTCCAACTTCAAAACCACAGCTTCCCTTCCTGATGCAGAGACTTGGTGAATATACTCATAGGCCCAGCCAACACAATCTTGAATGTTTCTGGTTTTTAAGAAACCATATTGATTCACATGCACCAAATCCAGAATTTTCTTTTGTAATCTATTGGCCAGGAGCTTAGTAATCAATTTAAAGCAAGTATTGAGAAGAGAAATAGGACGGTAGTCATTAGGGCCCTCTGGAGCATTGTTTTTGGGGATAAGGGTGATGAAGGCGTCGTTTATACTCTGGAGATTAACCGATCCTTCCCAAAACTCTTGCATTAGATCATAGAAATCATATTTGATGATTGGCCAGCAAACTCTAAGAAATAAACCATTAAAACCGTCAGGTCCTGGAGCTTTATCCGTTGGCATGTCAGCAACTGCCTTATCAATTTCAGAACATGTGAACGGGACAGACAGCACCTCTAAGCCCTCTACAGGTTGAATATAATCAGAGAAATCAAAGCCAGGGTCCAAAGCCACCACTGTACCAAGGCGTTCATAAAAAGTGGACCTAAGAAGACCAGCTTTTTCATAATGTTCCACTGCCAAGGATCCGTCAGGCCTGATAAGGGAGGATATAGCATTTTTCCTGAAGCGGATGGTAGCCATGGAGTGGAAAAAGGCAGTATTCTCACTCCCAAATTTAGCCCATCTTGCGGTGCATCTTTTCCTCCAGTATTCCTGCTTACAATGCAATAGGTGACTGAGGCGATTCTTTATAATGTTTCTGAAATTCCACTCTGTGATATCCAGACTTCTCTGTTCTTCAAACTCGTCTAGCATGAATATGATATTATTGCAATTTTCGATCAACTTATTAAGCACCGAGATGCTAGTACTCCACTGTTTTAAACCTTTACGCAGCAATTTAAACTTGGAAGAGAGGCGCTTGGCCCCATCCCCAGGACAATGAATATCCCAAATGCGACTGACCACATCCAAAAACCCTGGCATTTTAATCCAATGGTTCTCAAAACGGAACACTTGTGCTTTTGGGATAGTGGTGCTGATAGAGAGGACACATGGGGTGTGATCAGAAGTTGGCTTAGCCAAAGGATGAACAAGAGTATTGGGGAATTTAAGGGTCCAGCTAGGGGAAGTAAAAAACCAATCCAGCTGGGCAAGGAGGGGATCAGACTGCATGTTACTCCAGGTGTAAGCCCGACCCTTGATCGGAATCTCAATTAGACCTAGGTAACTAATCACTTCATTGAAAGTTGAAATGTCATTGAGATTAACACCAGGTCTATTTCTGCTATCCGAGTATCTGTAGAAGTTAAAGTCACCCATGAATAGCCACAGCTCATCATCATTTATGGGCAAGCTAAACAACCAAGCAATGAAAGTTTCACGTCCTCTCCCTCACAGGGACCATAAACATGAACTAAAAAGAACTCATCAGTCGACACAGTGGCCGAGAAGTGCATAACCATGCCAAAACTTTCTTCTTGCATCACAGTTCCATTGAACATATTGCCCACCCACATAATCAACAGACCACCGGATGCGCCATCTGAGGGAATATAGGCAAATTTGTCCAACCTTTTGGGAGCAAATTTTTTTATGTAACTGAGGGTAAATTCGCCCCTTTTAGTCTCCTGAAAGCAAACAATGGAAGCAAGACTCTCATCAATTTTGTTGCGTATCAAAGGCCACTTCTCATGCATGTTAATACCACGGACATTCCAGCATAAAATTCTCCAAATACGATTTAAGAGATCCATACATAAATGTGGCAACAGACTGGGCACACAGGCTCATCACAAGGTAATTGACATGACGCTGACACTGTGAAAGACACTCAGGTTTAACTGACATGACAAACTGACAATCAGACTGAAATAGGTGCATCAACTGACGTAGAAGACCACAGTCAATATGCCTAAACATCACGAACTTGGCGAAGACGTTCTTCTGTGAGATCACTAGGATCTATCTGACAATCTTCCACCCCCATACGCTGCATCTCGGAGATCTGAAGTAGCGCCGGTGGAGTAGCCCTTTTAACTGAAGAAGCACGACGACGTTGGGTGGAATCTGATACAACAGTGCGCATAAAACCCTCATTTGCAAGTCGAGGAGATCGGCGAACCATAGAGGTAACAGGTGGGGTTGCAAGCTTACGTGCTTGAGCACGGGTGACAGCAGCAGATGTGGTCGTCGGGGCTCTTGCACGACGACGGTCAGCGGGTCGAGTCAAATCCAAAGGTGGCATGTCAGCAATAAAACCCAGATCAACCATAGAATCAGGGCAAGGAAGTACATGTGCAGAAGCATCAGAATCAGAACCTTGATCAGTATTCACCTCATCAGTCAATTCTTCAATAAGCACAGAGGTATTAGTAGCTTGGAGGCCAGTTTCAATACAAAGCCCAAAATCAAAGACAGAGCTAGTATTAGTCACCATGGTTGCAGCAAATGGGCTAAAAGCAGAGACCCCAGGCATTTTAAGTCCCGGCAAGAGAATCATATTCTCCCAAGGAGACAGAGCGTTGGTGCGCACAGCAGATGGCATCACTAACTGGAAAACATTCAGCAGACCCTGTATGAACTGTGACAACCCTGCAAGTTGTTCATAGTCCTCCTGTGGGTATTCAGATTGCATGATACGCCTGGTGTAAACCTGCTTCATCAGCCAGCCTAGAAAGGAGTAGAAGCAAGAAAATGCAGGCACTAAAGTAGCTTGATCCATACCCCCAGCACGAACAAAGTGAGGACCAGTTCCCATAACATCAGTCATCAGGTTTTCTGCATCTTGTCTATCCTCGGCAAGAGTCCAAGCTTTCGTTACATCTTCCGTGTCATTATTAGGAGCTTCTATCCTGGGAGGAGGCGACGAGGCCGAGGTGGTCTGAGTAGAAATCACGCCAGGGGGATCCTCTTCCATAGGAAAGGAACTAGGTGACGGAGAGACCATCAGCAAAGAATCTCTGTCGGGGATAATAGGTTTAATCACCCACGATATTGTTCCTGCACAACAACTTGCTTGGTGACCAAACTTTCCACATTTTCTACACAAGATTTTTGGACAAGAGTCAATGCGTGGCCCAGCTGGTGACAGAAGGTACATAACGGATAGATTGGGCAAAACTTTGCCTTGTGACCCGGCCCATAGCAGCTGAGACAAATGATTTCCTTTGTGCACCACGCTTGTAATGGCCCAAGCCTAAACATTTGTAGCAGTACTGAATTGGTTCTTCAGAGCCCACCAAGACGGCCTTTCCTTTCCGAATACAAGAGCAAGCAGGAGTTCGGATACGATTCTCATTACACCGTGGGCATCTTCCCAAAATCTCGCGTGCTATCTCAATAGAAGGCAAGCCATGAAAGTTAAGAGCAAAGGAAACGTTTTCCTCCGTATAATCAGCCTGGAGCAAATCAAGCATGTGATCGAGCCAGTAATGGTCAACCTCCGATTTGGAATTCAAACGATGTTGCCAATAAAGTGGACCCGCAAATTTGGGTGAAATACATGAGGCTTCCAAACTGAGGGTAACTCTGCCTGGACTTGCCCAAACTGAATTTTTGACTCTGAAACCTTCTGAACTGACACCTTCGAAGTTGAATCCAATGGCCTAGGGCTGAAACTGCCAAACTGAATGAAAGGTTCAGAAACATCATGATCACGAGAGGGCAGTTTTGCTATATGGATCAGAGAGAGGGTCTGCAAGAGAACCAGGGCAGCAAGATGAATCCACAAGCCGGCTAGGACGAGCAGATGATCCCGAATGGGAAGTATGAGCCGGAGTCTTCAGAAAATCCAGAGAGGTTTAACCGCCACGTTCCGATGGGGGACGGGTAGAATATCTCTTGCTGCAAGCCAAGCATCTGCTGCAGAATTTACCATACTAGTAACATCACCTCTAAAGAGAGAAAAGTGGCAAATGAAATCTGGCCAGACTCTGTCTCTCAAATGATAGATGAAATGACCAACACGACTAGATGCAACCGAGAACCGAAAACGGCGATCGCTCAACTTGTAAACTCTGAAACCAGCAGAATCACCACCCAAACAGCACTGAAGAGCCAAAGCCACCGACTCTTCCGAGAGAGGAAAGGAAGCATAGGAGAAGGAAGCCACAAGGAAGAATTCCTTCTTCGTGGGAAAGGGCAGGAAGTGGACCGAGGTCCCAAACCGACAACGCACCTGATCGGCCAAAGCGATACCGGGAGAAAAGTCCCAGTGGATGAGGCCCTCCATGGACGCACCTAGAGGGAGGCATGATCACCGACGTGGGAGGTGGTGGGGTGGGCGCCGGAGAGGGGAGAGGTGGAGAGGAGAGCCATCTTAGGTACATGCACATTACAGATGCCAAAGAGCTCTGAGAGGCACTGAACGCTAAGTTCGGTGTAGCAGATGCTGGCAGTGAACTGTACATCATGGAGAGCTTCCATGACTTCAGAATGGCTAACAACCGTTCTGTAGTCGAACAGGCTCATGAGATACAGTGCATTGCTAAGCAGCTTGAGCACGCTAAGTGTGCCTTACCTGACAAGTTTGTGGCTGGATGCATTATTGCAAAGTTGCCCTCTTCATGGAGGAACTTCGCCACAACTCTCAAACACAAGAGACAGGAGATATCGGTTGAAAACCTGATAGCGTCTCTTGATGTTGAGGAGAAGGCTCGGGCTAAGGACACTGCTGAGAGAGGTGGTGAAGGTCAGTCTAGCGCCAACATGGTGCAGAAGAACTTTCACCATGGCAAGAGCAAGGCAAAGAGCAAGCCTTCCTTCAACATGCCTACCAAGTCTACTTCTTTCAAGAAGAAGAAGAAGATGCTGAACAAATCTGAGCTAAAGTGTTACACTTGTGGAGAGCCCGGACACTTCTCTGTGGACTGCCCAGATCGTGCAGACAAGAAAGGGAAGGCGTCAAAGCATGTCAACGTCGTGACCGCTAGCAATGCTGATGGGTACGGTAATTTACCGATTGTGCTTTCAGTATTTCAATCTCCATGTTGGTGGATTGATACGGGTGCTAATGTTCATGTATGTGCTGACATCTCTATGTTCAGTTCTTATCAGGTCGCAGATTCAAGCGTCTTAATGGGGAATGGATCACATGCTTCTGTGGGGACCCCGGACTAGCTGTCCGAAATACCCGATTATGCTTAACACAACGATCCCGTGATTAGTCTGTCGTTGCACATAATCCGAATTGGATACCAAAGTTTACATCCATTACAATACCGAATAAAAAGTCTTACATAAATGGTCATTTAGACCAAGTCTTACATAGGTGCCTTCATGGGCCAAACCAAAATATCAGCGGAAGCTAAGGCGCAGTAGACATAACATTCTAACGATGACAACCCGACAGGCAGCTGACTTGTGGAGATCCTTAGTTCGCATAGAAGTCGCCATACTCCTGCTCGGCGTAGTGCTCCTCCTCGTAGTCTGGCTAGGACAATAGCCAGGGACGAAACCAATATGAGTACATTTGAATGTACTCGCAAACTACCCCAACATGAGTATGCACTAGTTTTAATTTAATGGACAACTTTTATTTATTTTAAACATCTCTATATCTTTATTGAAAAAGGTAAGAAGAGTTTTATAACTATCTTTTAAAGAAATCACCATTTTATCTGTTTCTCCAAAACTCCTCCTTTTTTCCGACCATAGCCCGTCATGGTCCACTTCCTCCCTCTACCTCATACCGATCCGTTGGTATAGGTGTAAGGAACATTCTCCACTTCGTTTTCTTTTTAAAACTCAAAGTCTTTCAAAAACTTGCACATGGTCTTAGGACAGCCTCCCAATTGTCCATATCCGAGGACTCGGCTATTCGAATAGTTTTAACCCTCTGCAGAGGTAGCACGCTTTTAGCCCACATCCATCCGGCAACTCATCGTGTCTGCCACGTCTCGCCATACCAGGTGTATGCGAAGTAAGCCGCCGGCCATAGCCTCTTATTTGCTCATGCTAGTATAGGATCCTTCCCATATGACACTTTCCATCGACACCCAGTCCAGTTTCCCGTCAGAAACCCTAAGTGTGAGGACTCATAGTTTTGTCCGGCGGTTTATGGTGGAACCTTCTATCCTCCCCACCAACTTGTGTGAGGACCCGGGTCAGGGGTAGGTCCTCGGACCATCCCCTCATGCATAACGGAGTCATCTCCGTCGATGAGGTATCACATACTAATAAGAGCAAACTACATGACTACGCCTTTTCCCATATGTGGTAAATGTGGTCGCACAGGGTAAGATTGGTCGTCATAGTACTAGGACACTGTGCATTTTTCATAAACATCTCCATTCTCCATTTCTCCACTTCAACACCGACATCTCGGTATTCCATAATCACACAAGTATTTTCAAAGGAGTTTTGAATAAACAACATTGTTTCCCATCCTATAGTTTTATACAAACTACCTTATACTTCTACATAGGGTGGTAAAATAATATTCCTATATTTTTTTGAAAAAGGTTTTTGTAAACCAATGCCTTAAGAGTAAATCATTTGATCAAAGTAGATGCATATGTATTTAGGTGCAAGCTCAGAGAGTAGCTTGCCTTGCTCGGCAAAGTGACCTTGATCTTGTTCTTCAGTTTCAACAAACTCTCCTTCCTCGATATATCCGACAACGTTCTCGTCTAATTAATAAACAAACAATGCAAACAATCACTAAGCTATACAAGCAATCATCTCAACATAACAACCATAAACATCACAAATAGCTACTGCACACATCAAACCATACAATTTGGTTTTCAAATAATTGAATTAAACATTATTTAATTACTTCTAAATTATGGCAGAAACTTGTTGAACATGTTTAATTCCACAACTTGAGTTCTGTTGGTCACAAAAATACAAACTAAAATTCTATGGAAAGCTACTGATGTAGAAGACATCTCAATTTGATTTGGATCAATTGGAGTTACTAAACTCTCTACACATTTGTTTGAATCCAGTAACTTAATAATCAAATTTTAGCTACCAATTAAGTTCTGTTGACCCTAAAATTAAATCCTTTTAGGGGTAACTAAACATGGCTAAATGTGATCTAACAAAATTGGTCCTAATTCATTTGGTTAACCATTAAACATATTTAAATGTTTGAGTGCAGAAGGGTGTTTAAACTTCAACTTAATACTAAACAAATACTACTGCACAAATAATTCTACCAAAATTAGGGAAGCTAATACAAGGCAGTACTAAGCTAGCAAAATTGGTTTGGAATTATTTGGACTAACAGAGTATCAGAAACAAACAAGTTTAGAATTTAAACCTTCTGTAGTATTTTTAATAACACTTTTTAACTATTTAATTAAATGACATGAGACTACTTGTGTTGGTTAAACAATTTCATAAGCTTTCCAGAACAATTGAGTTTGATTTATTTGGATTCCTAAATCTCAAGATATTGAATTTACAATTTGGGTCCAGTACTGAAATCTATAGAAACTAGAAATTCGAAAATAATCAAACTAGTGGATAATGTTGAAAACCCTGACATGTGGGGTCTACACGTCAGCGGCTCACGGAGAAAAGTCTCCCGCGCTGGAAATGGTTAAAATGCTGACATGTGGGGTCTACACGTCAGCGGCTCTATTACACGAAACGGTACGCGACCGTTGATCAAAGATCGAACGGCTCACGGACGAGTCCATCGGCGACGACCATTTCTGGGCGGCGCCGTGGCTCCGGCGACGGCGAGGTGCACGATTGGCTCACCTAGGGGCTCGGGAGGTCGAGGTGGTGATGTGAATCGACGGCGGAGGCTCGGGGAAGACCTTGGCGCGAGTTGCACTTGCTCGGGAGGGCTGGTTCGTCGGCGGCGAGGTGCTCTGCTTCCACGGCAACTTCCCGAAACTCCGGCGAGCGTCTGCCGGCGATTCTGTGCACGATCCAGAGGAAAAAGATGTGGGTGAGTGCGGTGTCCAAAGGGGAAGAGAGTACGGGCCAGAGGGAAGAGAATGGGAGGCCCGCACGGCGCGGCCGTGGTCGTCGTCTACCTCGGGTGCGGCAGCGCCTGGTCGTGCTGCCACGTCAGAGCTTTGCTGCAGCGGCGTGCCCGCTCTCCAAGCGGTGCACAGAGGGAGTGGAGCGAGTGGGAGAGGTCGGGGTGGAGTGAGGGGAGAGCACGGTGCGGGGTGGTGTATTTATCGGCCGAGCTCGGTCCATGGTGGCTCGGGTGCAGGAGAGCTCCAGAGAGGGGGAGAGCTCGCCGTAGGGGCGGCTGTGGTGTTCGAGGTGCCGAGGCCTAGCTTTGGCGGCGTGGCGACGAGCTGGGCATGCCTAATTTTGGGACGGCCGTGGGAGCATTTGGACGGCGAGGCACGACCGTCTCGGGCGGGTGTGGCAGCTGCGTGGTGCGAAGCGGCGATGGGGGTCCTCTTCGGGGTTGGCTGCGGCGCGAGGAGAGAGCAGAGGGCAAGGGAGAGAGGGGGGGGGCTGGGCGCGGCGCGGCTGCGCTGCGGCCACGGCGACGAGCTACAGCGAGCTAGAGGTAGGAGACGACGGCGTTTTCGCAGAACGCCCCCTGGACTTTCTTTTCCATTTACAACTAGGTCCTCCTCTGCTTCTTTTATTTCTTTTTAATTCCAGTAGCTTTTCTAGGATTTATTTGGGGCACTTAAACAATTTAGAAAAATTCTCAAATATTTGTGAGGCTTCCACATAGCATGTAGTAGCTCCACAAAATTTGGCATTTCAATATAAAATGTTTTGAATCATTTTTGTTCATAGGGTTTTAATTATGGAATTTTGTTTTATTTCAATTGTTTTTACTTTGAATTTTAAAATGGTTGTAAAATATTATTTGAGAGGATAAGTAGTAAGGATGAAATGGGAGGGTTTGCATTACCACTCCACTGAATTTTTGTTGGAAACAAATTGAGATCCTCACTTGGAGAATTTGTGTGGCACTTGCCACATTTATTTTTCTTGTTTTGCTTCTATTTTATTTCTCTTCTTTTCTTCATGTTCAAAAAAAAATGGAGCAAGCAACTAACACAAACAAGAAGAAATAAACAACACAAGCAACCAGCATATCAAACACATATAATTTAGCAAAAGTTTTTGTTGGCTCTCATTTTTGGAATAAAAATGATGATAAATTTTTTGGGATGTTACAGCTTCTGTTCGTGGTGTTGGCACGGTAGATCTGAAGTTTACTTCGGGGAAGATCGTGCAGCTGAGGAACGTGCAGCATGTCCCTACTATGAACAAGAATCTTGTTAGCGGCTCCCTTCTATGCAGAGATGGGTTTAAATTAGTCTTGGAGTCCAATAAAGTAGTTGTGTCAAAGTTTGGACAATTTATTGGTAAAGGGTATGAGTGCGGAGGCTTGTTCCGCTTTTCATTATCGGATTTTTGTAATAAGTCAGTAAACCATATTTGTGGCAGTGTGGATTCGGATGCTAATGTTTGGCACTCTCGTTTATGTCATGTTAATTTTGGTTTAATGAGTAGACTTTCCAGTTTGAGTTTAATTCCTACTTTCACCATTGCCAAAGGTTCTAAGTGCCATAGCTGTGTGCAATCTAAGCAACCTCGAAAGCCTCACAAGGCAGCCGAGGAGAGAAACTTGGCACCTCTAGAACTCGTACATTCGGATCTATGTGAGATGAATGGCGTGTTGACAAAAGGTGATAAGAGATATTTCATGACTTTAATCGATGATGCTACTAGGTTCTGTTATGTATATTTGTTGCACACTAAAGATGAAGCTTTAGACTACTTTAAAATCTATAAAGCTGAAGTAGAAAATCAATTAGAGAGAAAGATCAAACGTCTTAGGTCAGATCGTGGTGGCGAGTATTTCTCCAATGTATTTGATGAATTCTGTGAGGAACATGGTATTATTCATGAGAGGACGCCTCCCTATTCGCCCCAATCAAACGGGGTTGCCGAGAGGAAAAACCGCACGCTGACCGACTTGGTGAACGCCATGTTGGACACTGCTGGTTTATCTAAGGCATGGTGGGGGGAGGCTTTGTTGACTTCGTGTCATGTCCTGAATAGAGTTCCTAACAAGGATAAAGAGAAGACACCTTACGAGGAGTGGTCTGGGAGAAAACCATCACTTTCTTATTTTCGTACTTGGGGATGTTTGGCGAAAGTCAATGTTCCAATTCCTAAGAAACGAAAACTTGGACCGAAGACAGTGGATTGTGTCTTTCTAGGTTATGCTCAGCGGAGCATTTGCTATAGATTTTTAGTGGTTAAATCTGAGATACCTGATATGCATGTTGATACTATTTTGGAATCTCGTGATGCAACATTTTTTGAGAACATTTCCTATGAAGGATATGCATAGCATTGCTAGAATTTCTTCTGAGATATTTGCTGAACCTAGTACATCTGTTGATCATTCTGAACAACCACTTGTTGAGGAAGTCCTTGAGAAGGATGACAATGAATCAGCTCCCAAGAGGAGCAAGAGACAGAGGACTGAAAAATCCTTTGGTGATGATTTCATTGTGTACCTTGTGGACAATACTCCCACGTCCATTGCAGAGGCATTTGCATCTCCTGATGCTGATGACTGGAAAGAAGCTGTCCATAATGAGATGGACTCGATTCTTTCTAATGGAACTTGGGAATTATCTGAACGACCCTACGGCTGCAAACCTGTGGGTTGTAAGTGGGTGTTCAAGAAGAAGCTAAGGCCTGATGGTACTATTGAGAAGTACAAGGCACGGCTTGTAGCCAAGGGCTACACCCAGCGCGAAGGCGAAGATTACTTTGACACCTATTCACCTGTTGCTAGACTCACCACCATTCGAGTACTACTTTCCCTGGCTGCCTCCTATGGTCTTATCGTTCATCAAATGGACGTAAAGACAGCTTTCCTTAACGGAGAGTTGGAAGAGGAAATCTATATGGATCAGCCTGATGGGTTTGTAGTAAAAGGTGAAGAGAGAAAGGTGTGCAAATTGTTAAAATCTTTGTATGGGCTGAAGCAAGCACCTAAGCAATGGCATGAGAAGTTTGACAGAACTTTAACTTCTGCAGGCTTTGCCATTAATGAGGCTGATAGGTGTGTATATTATCGCCATGGTGGGGGCGATAGTGTTATATTATGCTTGTATGTTGATGACATACTGATTTTCGGTACAAGCATGATAGTGATAAATGAGGTCAAGTCTTTCTGTCAAAGAGCTTTGATATGAAAGATCTGGGACAAGCTGATGTGATCCTGAACATTAAGTGATTAGGGATGAGAGTGGGATTACGTTAACGCAATCACACTATGTTGAGAAGGTCTTGAGCCGCTTTGGTTATATAGACAGCAAGCCTTCTCCAACACCCTATGATCCCAGTGTGACACTCAGAAAGAACAAAAGGAAACGAGAGATCAATTAAGATATTCTCAAGTGATCGGTTCACTCATGTACCTTGCGAGCGCGACGAGACCTGATATCTCTTTTGCTGTGAGCAAGTTGAGCAGGTTCATGTCTAACCCGGGTATTGATCATTGGCATGCACTTGAAAGGGTCATGCGCTATCTGAACGGTACAATGAGTTATGGGATTCACTATTCAGGGCACCCTGCGGTGCTTGAGGGATACTGTGATGCGAACTGGATCTCAGATGTTGATGAGCTCTACGCCACAAGTGGATATGCATTTATTCTTGGAGGTGGCGCAGTGTCATGGAGGTCTTGCAAACAGACCATTTTGACGAGGTCAACCATGGAAGCAGAACTTGCTGCTTTAGATACAGCTTCTGTTGAGGCAGAATGGCTGCGTGAGCTCTTGATGGACTTGCCGGTGGTTGAGAAACCATTACCGGCCATCCTTATGAACTGTGACAACCAAACGGTTATTACGAAAGTGAACAGTGCTAAGGATAATGCGAAGTCATCAAGACACGTCAAGAGACGCTTGAAGTCTGTCAGGAAAATGAGAAACTCCGGAGTAATAACTGTTAGTTATATTCAAACAGACAAAAACCTGGCAGATCCCTTTACGAAGGGACTATCACGTAATGTGATAGATAGTGCATCGAGGGAGATGGGGTTGAGACCCGTGAGCGTTACACCATAGTGGTAACCCAACCTATGTGATCGGAGATCCCGTGAATTAGGACCTGGGAAGAACAAGCTAGTGGTTTAACTGAGGAGAGTTATTTTGTAACCCTCTCCGTGGGAAGATGCATAACTCTCACATTCTGTAAGGCAGGTTGGCAATATGCCTTAATGTGTTTCTGTTGGCTATTCGTAGCAAAGGTGCTATCCTACAGAGCGACCTTGAAAGAACACACCTATATGAGTCCGACTGTTAAACGTCGCAGTCTATGAGATTTGGGTGATCTCTAGTAAGCTCATGAAGAGACCAGGGAGTATGACGCATATGCTCCACCCGCGGGGTAGGCTACTGGCAGCCACGTACTGGTTATGACTTTGAGTGAAGTCTATTGGCACCAAACTTGCAATTCAAGGTTCGTCCATTGTTCAAGTTGCTGGTAGATGTAGCTTGAAGCTCTAGGCGGAAGTTCAACTTAACAGTCTCTGCTGAAACACTGGTATATAAACAAGAAACGAGGTTTGGCAAAATCTCTAAATGGGAATTTGAGATCTGGTGGGGGATTGTTAGAATTGGGCCCATTTGGGCAGCCCAATAAGCAATTTCAGAAAATCTCAAAGCCCATTTTTGTGGCAGCACACATGGAGTGGAGTGGGAGCTAAAGTTTAGTCCCACATTGCTAGTTGGAGGAGACAAACACCACCTTATAAGGTGGAGTGTTGTACCACTTGGTGTGCTAGTTGAGAACAGAAGGCTCTCTCGTGCGCACTCCTCCTCCGCCGCCGTCCGTCCGTCTCGTCACGACGCGCCGCGGGTTGCGGGAATCTCGCCGAGCCGAGCTTTATTTTTGCAGTCCGGGAAAAACGGTTTGGACGGACGCGTCACAGTTAGTCGTTCGGGTCGCTCCCGGATCGTGGGCTACTGTAACCGACCTAAAACGTGCGCGACGTGGACTTGGCCCACGTTGTACCCGTTAGGGTTTTCCCGAGCCGCACTATATAAAGTCGTGCACTGCGTGCGCTGCAAACACACCAACCAATCTAGGTTTTGCCAATCTCGTGCCTTGCGCCGCCACCGTAGTCTACTCCATCCCGTGCGCCGGCGTGCACCGGCGAACGGGACAGCAGGTCTCCGGAACCGCTCGTCCTTGTGATCCTGTACGGGAGAGGGCGAATAAGGTTTTTGGGAAGCGCTCCGCGCGACTGCTTTCAAGTTCTTCATCACGGCTCGACTTCCTGGACGATCTCCGGGTCCGCGGCGACTCGTCTTCAACGTCGTCTTCTTCGAGCTGCTACCGTCGCTGCTCCAACGACTACTTCATCTACTACCGTTCGGTACGTGTGTCACGTTCGATCTGCTGTTTTATTATGGCTGTGTTAGTAGATGTTTTGCTGCTGTTCATGTTAATTAATACGTCTAGTATTTTCGAGATTAACATGTTAGTAGCTCTTGCGATCATGTTTTATATTCTGGAATTAATCATGGAAATTATGCCTAATAATCCAACATATTCAAGAATGTTGTCATGTTAGAAATAAGCTCATGTTTCTTTTGTAATGATCATTTTTGTTGTGTTTCCGTGAGTGTAAAAATCTCATATTTTTTCATGTCAACGTACGGACATATTTGTTATTAACTCTGTTCCATAATATAAGCCTTTTTAGCTACTAAACTAACTATCTAAAAAGGCTTATATTATGAAAAAGAGAAAGTAGTTTTTTTAAAGGAATGCCTAGTGACGTTTTATTCAGTTGATAAAATAGTTACATTGTTTATTACATCAAGCAAGATAAACCCTGGAGGTTCACCATCCGTCCATCCCATACTAGGAATTCTTTCTATGTGTAGGCTCAGGCCATCCCATACGGCCATACCTAATTTAGCTTAGGTAAGATCGATGCCAGGAGGATCTGCTAAAGGTGTGGGAGGCAAGGGAGGCGGTGTGGGAGGCACCAAAACCTTCACCGCCGGTAAGGGGACATTGGCGCTGAATGGAGGTTCTTAAGTGTTCAAGTCAAGATACATAAAGCTCGATAGGATGTTCCAGCGGCCTAGCAAAACAACCGGCATTACACTCTTTTTCCAATAAAACAGCAGAACCTGCAGGGCTCTACGTTGTTGTTGGCATTAATAAAACAGCAGAACCGAACCAGGATAGCGAATCAGGTCATTCTTTGAAAAAACTCAAGAAACAAGGCTGGTTTTAGAACCAGGAATCATTAGCTTCAGCTACATATGCCTAGCCCAATCAGCTTAATTGCTCACGTGTGAATCGGGCTGCCCAAGCTACCCCTACAACACTGCCTCTACCAGTCTGTGTCCCCTCAGATACCAATTTCACTCTAGCCTCTACCAATCGGGTTCCTCCTTGATTCGCTCTAGCCTCTAGCACTAACATCAGGTCATTTGATGATTCGCTCTAGCCTCTAGCACTAACATCAGGTCATTTGAACATCTGGTGAAAAGCTTACTTGTACAAAGAGGATCGAAAGAGCTGGGCCGAGCTCCCGCGACTAGGGTTCCGCCCCCAGCCGCCGCCGCCGCCAGCTCGCCGCCGGCCACCCCATCCTCCTCCACCCCCCCCCCCCCCCCCCTCTCCCCTCCCCTCCCCCCCCGTGTCGCACCCAGGCGACACCGGGGGGCCCCTCCTCGCATAGCCCGGGTCCTCCCCTCCCCTGCGCCTCGCCCGCCGCTGCCGTCGCCGGCCCTCGCGCCGCGGCGGTGGCGGCCTCCCCGTCGCCACACAACTGGTGGACGGGGGTGGAAGCTCCTCTTCACTCTCGCGCGCGCGGGGCGCTCGTCGGTCCCGCCTGGGACGGGACGGCGTGCTGCCGCCGCTGGCAGGCCGGAGCGGCGGCTCCGGGGGCGCCGTTCGTCGGCGTGGTGGCGAATCCGGGGCCCTCGCGCCCGGATTTGAGGGGGACGTGCCCTGTCTGGCCGTGAGGGCGGCAGGCCGAGGCATCGGCCGTGGCGACAGGTCGAGGTCGTCGGCGGTGTGGTCTCACCGGCGTGGTGTCCTTGCTGGCTGCGGATGGCTTCACGCCGTTCTGCTGCCGCGGGTTGGCGCGGGCGCCGTCGGGAGGAGAAGCCGCCCTTGCTGCGGCAGGGGTGATGTGGAGGAGGAAAGCCGGGGCGGCGGCCCCGGAATCGTGGCTGCGGGTGGACCGTGGTCGGCCTGCCGCCTGCCGTGGCATGAGGTGACACGGGTTTGGCGGCACGCGGAGATGGTGGTCTGGTCGGTCTCCGATGGGCGGTCGGTGGGGTCTGCGGCGCATCGCCGGGCGAAAGCCTAGCTCGGGCTGTCTGCCGGGGCCGACGACGGCGACGCCCTCGGGCGCCGCGTTCTTCTTGAAGACGTCGTCGAGGTGGTGTTGTTTCTTCTCCACGCCGGGTTCTCCGGGGGAAACCCTAGGTCCCTCGCGGGATCGGGCGAGGGCGGCGCTCCTGCGTCGCTTGCCTCTTGGGGCCTCGCCTTTGGATGTTCCGCCGGCCAGGGGGACCAGTGGATTCAGTTGGTGGTTGGCGGCGGCGAGCCTTCGTCTTCGGCTAGGGGAGCGCGGCATTCGGACCGGTGTGGATGTCGGAGCGGCGGCTCCGGATTTCGTCTTGCGTTGAGATCGTCTCCGCCGTGTTGGGTGTCGGCTATGGTCGCTAGGGTGACATGGTCGTCGACTCGTTTGGGGCGCGGCAATCGGTCCTGTGTGGATGTCGGAGCGGCGGCTCCGGATTTCGTCTTGCGTTGAGTTCGTCTCCGCCGTGTTGGGTGTCGGCTATGGTCGCTAGGGTGGCATGGTCGTCGACTCGTTTGGGGCGCGGCAATCGGTCCGGTGTGGACGGCGGTTTGGGGCGTGGCCTTGGGCCCGGTGTGGATGTCGGAGCGGCGGCTCCGGGTTAGCGTTGAGTTTGCCTCCGCCGTGTTTGTGTCGTCTTTGGTTCGCTAGGGCGACATAGTCGTCGACTCGTTTTGGGGGCGTGGCCGTCGGGCCGGTGTGGTGCGTTGTGTTGTACGGTTTTCGGCCGGTTTCCCTCATAAACTGTCCAACTCTTTTCGACTTTATCAATCAAAGGCATTGCCGAGGTTCGAAAATAAATAACCTTGATATCTTACCTTGACTGTCGAAGGTGCGAGAATTGCTGTCCCTCCGTGGCCATCTCTTCACAATTCTTGCATTCCCAAGTTTGGGCTATAAATAACAAGGAAATGATGACGGTGTCAAAGTTGATAACATAAACATCACCTTTATATGGAAAATGGTAAAAGGATTAGTTACTAGTATGCTAACTTGAACAATTAGGTATCATTAAATAGAGAATTGTACTGATCATCATATACTAGAGTCTACAATTTTTAAGTCATCTCTCTTCTTGTGGAAAGCTTGCAGGGGCATAACAACAAACATATGGCAGGTAGCACATTGGAACAGCAGAGAAGACCATACCACCGGTGGGTGCGAGCTGGAAACACCGGCCTGATATGTAGCGGTCGTCCAGGAATCAGGTCCAGGGTGCTCGAAGCTTCAGCGGAGACGGAGACGGGCCGTGGAGCTCCATGGCGGCACTGCCGAGTTCATTGACGACCACGAGATGATGCAGCAGGTACGGGGGGTTGCGGGCTGGAGGGAGAGGGGAGGAGAGACCGACGGTGGACGGGACGACGCGGCGGAGGAGGAGGATAGATGCTCAGCTACCACCATAGTTGTAGCTCGTAGCCATTGATGGCCATGGTCTCCGTCTGCGCGGGCTGGAGCAGAGCAGGACGAGCGAAATCAACTGGGGATCGAATCATACTGAAGAGTGGGTCCCATGAAGCAGCCTAATTTGCCTATCTCAATTCTTCTCACCCACGGTTCCATAGTACAACCCTCCGTATCAAAATATATGTCACACGTGAGGGAGTACAAAACTATCCAATATTCCAATCTATATATATCCTACGAGAGTTAAAATGCAGTGCAATTTCTCAATTCATCTTACATCCAATCTATATATAAGATTGGACCCCACGTTTGTTGTTTTTTCGCGGGACGAAACTTAAGCTTCACGGCTAGCCGCCGCCACATGTACAGGCCCAACGGTCGTATTCCCCTACCAATAGATTTATACACATCTTTGTCGACTTATCTATACTATTATTAAAAGAGCAAACTTGTTGGATACTTTAAATCTGGACCGTTCAATATCCGATCAAACAGCTCAGATCGTCCCAATGTTTGACAACTCAACAATGTCCGATTTTTCCCGTTTTAACCCTCCCACCAAATTACATATTACGAGTAAAATGCCATCCTACAGTTTCGTTCCTTTTATTCTTCTAAAAACTACGGAAGGGACAAGAATCCCCAATATTTTCCCGGGCAGGGAGGCTGCGCACAATTCTTTCAGCGGCAGCCCGTCCACGGACGCCGTGGAGGTGGATGCAGCCCCAGCACGCGCACGCCAGCCCCAAATCATCCGGCGACGGCGATGCACCCGCCGGATACCGCCTCGTGAGCCGCGCTCGGCGGATAGGAGCTCGGCAACGAGCGGCAGCGTCCGAATGCAGGCAACCTTCTGGGCAGATAGGATCTCGGTGCCGAGCAGTCGCCTCCTCGCCGGCAAGCCACGCGCGGGTGCTCAATCACTCCAACGAGGTCGAGGGATCATCTGGCTGTTCCCGCAGCTGATTCCACGGCCCAACCCCGTAATATCGGACGCGCCGCCGCCTGCATCATGCGCCGCCCGGGCTGCTCTCTCTGCTCCGTCCTCTAGCTCGTCGCCGGCCGTTCCGAGGTCCATTGCGCGGCCCTTTCCCATCCCACGAGGCCCGTGCTTCTCTGTACTCCAGCTCGACGCCGTCGCCCACTGCTTCCCCGACTTCCAGCTCCACGCCGCCGGCGGCCCTTCCCCGACCTTTAGCAGCGCGCCGTTTGCTCCCCATCATGCGTAGGCACGTGTAGCTGGCTCAGCTGTGCGCCATCAACGGCCTTCTCCGACATGCAGCTGTGCGCTCAATCCCCATCTGTTCTGTTCGTAGGCTGCAGAGTACTGTTTGCTCTGTTTCTATTTAGCAAATTTCTGCTAGCAGTTATTTAGCATCTGAAGTTCTGAACTCAATCGTACAGTCGTAATGTGAAGCAATAAAAATCAGATTTCTAGCATTCTTGTGTGTACGAGAGGTATTCGAAGTGAAAGACAACCCAGCCTGTAGCCCTGTACTAGCTATTGCCCTCGGCCAAAAGCACCGATCAGAAACAAAGATCAACCAGTATACGTGAGCTAGCATAAATGGAGAAGAAACGATCAGGTTTAGTTGGAAAAGTTATCTTGAATATGTTTGTAAACTGTTGAAATTTAAATCCAGATGGTTGTGGTACCTTACCATTTTAGAGAGGAGGTAACCACATCTTACCGCATATAATATACCAAACAACATCTCAACTAAACTCACGTCTAATCAGCACATGATAGTACAAACGATCAGGCAACATCAATTGTTGACACCACGTCCACCATCATTGAGGCTGCTGCCGACAATACAATGAAACAATGTCTAACAAATCAGTGCCATATGCATAAGTAAGCAAACCAACATCTAGAGACTTTTCTTAGTATAAGATTCTACATTCCAGAATAAAAGTCAGTTTCCCTGGACATTTTATAAGAAATGTCATATACATATTCAGTCTCCTAAACATTTAGCACAATGTGAATTCGTTGAACCTTCCGAAACCTTGGTTCGATTGGAAGATTTGGCTTGGCCCACCTGCTGGAAAAGGGCGGAGGAAACTAGCCAAGTCGCTGAATATGAAGGTGTGGAAGGACCAGGCGCTCCATGGACCTAAATATATTAATCCGTGCATCTTTTTTATTCACATAGAATTAAAGAGTGAGTATAGATAGCACAGAACGAAGTATGCGCATTGGTCTTTTTAAAACATGTTACCCATTTTTGAAAATCTCCATGGTATGTAATCAAATATTTGTAAAACTTGGTTTGGTTATTTAATTATCAGATATAGAGGGGGGAGCGGCGTAGAGGAGAAAGACGGCATGTTCTATACTTAAAAGATGGGGAAAAAAAGATATGTGTCGTAAAAGCAAAATGCATTTGTAAAATAAAAATATATTTATACGTACAGCCGATATCATGGACCCATGGTAAATCTGAATATTTTCCATCTTTCTTCTGATAAGTTATGTATCTCTGAAATGCGCAAAGGTTTGGCAGCTCCTTATCCTCTCTCTACAGTGCAGATCGGCGACTCGGGAGGCGACTAGAAGAGTCGAGGTCGCGCCGGCGATTCCGCCGCTCCCCCTCCGCCTCCGGTCGCCGTCGAGGCACCGTGAGGTGGGGGGGGGGGAGCTCTGGTTTTCGTCTGGGTGTGTGTAGATAGGGTTCTTGTCTAGGTGTGCGTCCCTCCCGATGTCGTTGAAGACGGTGGCGACGGCGTCGGTGAGATGGGTTTGGTCCTTCCCCTCCTGCCCCCGTTCCGGCGGCTTCGCTGCGGGGAGGTTGTGAAGGCTGTCCGTCAGGTGCGCCTCTCCTTCCTTGTCTCTCTGGCCGGCCGCGGTGGCGAGGGAGAGCTTGGTGGCTGTTGGCGATCTGCTTTTGTTGGTTCGGGTGGTGGTGGTCTTCGTCGACGGTGCTGCTCCGGCCGGCCTCGGTGGCGAGGGGAGTGGAGCCTGTTGGTGACCGGGTGCTGGTGATGGTGGTCCTTGGCGATGGCGTGTCGGCTGGATGTGTGGCGGAGACGGGGAGACGGCGCTGGGGCCGTGTGCGTTCAACGAGTCGAGATTCCGTTGCTTGGCGGCGGATGGCTCTTGCGGCCGTCTACAAAGCGTGGTGGTGCCTTCTTCCTGTCGGGCGGTGGTACGGCGGCTTCGCTGTCGCCTAGGAGCTTTGGGCATGGCGTTTGGGTCTGATCGTGTTCTTCCTCGGTGGCTTGGGGGGCTCTCTGCACTTTTCCTGGGTCCGTTTGTAATTTCTGCTTTCCTTTTGGACCTTTATGTAATGTGTACTGAGCTGCCTATATATTGATCAGATCCTTCCTCAAAAAAAGTTATGTATCTCTGAACATTTTTAGTGTCCTTTTAATTTCATAATTGTATGCTCATGTTACTGCTACCTGCAACTTATTTTTGGAAGAATGGTGTTATAATGCAATGCTGGTCCAACCAGATTAATGATAGCTGTTATATTACTTTTCTAAAAGACATGTAAATGATCTAAAATGTGGAACACCCGTGTTACTTATTGCAACAGCAAAGCAAGACGACAGCTAGAACAGGTAAACACCGAAAGGAACAAGGAAAAAAATAGAAGGAATATATACTTACACATATAGGCAGAGAGCTAATTCAAATTTCTAAGTATTGGCCTGTACATTTGTACTGCGGGAGGACGATGTCGTTGCCGTGGAGCCAACTGACGCACAATCACCACGGCCGCCTATTTGGTGAAAATGAGCCCCTGGTCTCCGAGCGCTAGGATGACAGCGAGCATGCCGAGCTCGAGCACATCCTCGAGATCTTCGACGACCGGAGACGGCGGCCAGTGAAGAAGATAGTGAAAAAGATAGGATGTGTTTATATTATAATAAATTATGAGACGTGCGTTGCACGTGCAGGGCCACTAGTGTGTAGAAAAGACCATTTATTACTCTTGAAAAATAATTTACTAGTGCTCTCTATGTTCACTAATATAAACCGTTTTTTCCAAGCTAAACTAGCTTACCAAAACGATTTTACGACCTGTCAGAACCAGACACACCGCCGACGGAGAGGATAGAGATAGAGCACTGCCCCGCATCGCCAGAGAGGAGGGGGAAGTAGAGACTACAAATCCATCTCCCTCGCCGCCGGCATCGGCCTCCCCGCCCACGACGGCGGGCTGTCGAGGTGCCTTGTCGTCCCGTCCTGTCCCGGTCTTCCCTCCCATAGATCTGCTGCCACCCCGGGCATCCCCTTTAAGCTCCATTGTCTCCACTTTCCTCTCTGGCCGACGCACCCACACACCCTCCCCCCCCCCCCCCCCCCCCCCTCCCCGCTCCCCCACACACGTTAAGTCTATTGCTCATCGCCAACTTGCTCCATCCTCGTCGGACGCCTTCTCCTTCGCGCCTCCCTGGCGGTCGGTGATTCATACGTCCGGAGGCCCCACTTTGATCGAAACCCTAAGCCGTTGAACGAAAGCCAACCATGTCTTCTACGCTTCCACGTGCGTCTAAAGAGGTAACTCAGCGAGCTTATTTTTTTCGTTGTGTTAGGATAGTGCATATAAAAATTAAAACCAATTTTGGGTCCATATTATCACATGATTCAATCCGCCAACACCGACTCGGCTGGTGGGTGACGGTGGTAGCAGGAGAGGGGAGGGGGCGGCCATGACGGAGAGAAACTACCTAGCAAAAGAAAAGGGATCGAGGAGACATTAACGGCCATGGTCTACCCGTGCGCGGCCTGGAGCAGGAAGAGGGTTCGGGTACAAATGAAATCAAATCCTACTCAAGAACGGGTCCCATGAAGCAGCCCAAAGTTTACCTATCTATTCTCACAACCAATTCCAAAATCTAACTTCATAGCGCAAATAAACCTATCCAATCTAGTACGGTGGTGGGTGGGTGCATTAAGCATTTACAATGACTACGTGTGCGACACCGGACCCTCCGGTCAAGGTTCACACGATAGATGGACCACGTTCTAGCTATGTCAAAAATCCAAATTCCTTCAAATTGATTTATCTAACTTGTGCATTGGGCTTCTAATAGTCATCATGCATGATCTCCGTCTTCATCCATCATTCAACAACACTACAGCTTAGTAGCCTAATTTACTCTAGGTACGATCGATGTCGGGATGATCTTCTAAAGGTGTGGGAGGCGGTGCTGTGGGCACTAAAACCTTCACCGATGGTTTGGGAACGTTCAGAGGGGGCAGCGGACCGGCTTGAGGCGGTGCATGGGGTAGGGGACGAGCCCAGACAACCAGACGGGACGGGCAACCACTACACCGCCCTCTAGCAACCGACCCGACTCTACGAAATAAGTCAGGCTAAATTGTGGAAATAAAGAAAGAAACAATTTTATGGAAATGCAATATATGTACTAGCACTTTTATTTGTATCGCGGTGAAATAAAATGTCTTCTCGGTTGCAATAGAGCGTGTCTTCTCTCTTGTATGAAATCATTTTACATGAGCTGAGTTGTTTCGATTTATATGACTGTGATTGATCCCCTTAAAAAATTAAGGGATTTGATTTGTTTTCATGTTAGAAAAGTTCTCCTGTTGCTGTTCTAGTAAACAAGTATTCCTTTCTGAGAATACAAAATAGAGTTAGCTCTTGATGTTAGTAGGGCAACACGCATGAAAAAAATCAAATCACAAGATTCAACCGGAAAAAGCTGATCGAGTGTTTCTACCATGAAAACAAAATAAAAAGATTATAAAACAGCAGACAAAAAAAGGTGTGCGACGAGTTTATTATATTAAGAAAAACTATGAGCAAAATTTTAGGTTACTTATCTTTTTATTCGGAATTGCTAGTTCTAAGTCGCCTTAGAACTCGTGAGTTCTCAGTCGCCTTGTCGCCGTTGGATCTGGATACCAAGATTCGTGCTGTTTGCCCATTTTGACGAGCTGTCGTGATTTGTTCGTGTTGGAAACGAGAGCTTGTTCACGCAGAGTATTTGGGCCGTTGCTTTTGCAGCTCGTGTGTGGGCTGCACGCGCTGTCTTGTTTTTTTTTATCGTTTTTGTTTTTGCAATGGATGTGGACTCATGTCTAGACTTTTGTCCCTAGATGGCCAGCCAAGGTTCGCATTCAGCTGAAAGATTTTTTTTTTTACCTTGGTTTGTTATTCCCTCTGATTCGATCCGATTTAATTGTCGTAAGGCATGTACAAACTAGTACGGGTGTAGCAAACCTCACACGTCAATCTTTTCGGATTGAAAGTAGTAGTATTATGTGCGCATGACTATGTTTTTCTCTATTTTAATGGTTTTATATGATGGCATGATAATTATTTTTCTCGGTTTTGCAAGTTCTCGGTTGACCGAGAATTACCTTAGAACTCGGTCACCTCGTTAAATGAACATCGTTATTCGTGCGTCGTGAGTAGCAAATCGGTTGCAAGTGACTTTTATTCAGTTTCAAGTAGGTTGTAACTAAGCAGTAAAATATTTTTGACTGCTTAATTGGCATCGTTATTTGTGTTGTCTAGGAATTGCAAGGAGGTTGTAATTAAGTTTTTCGAATTACAAGTGAGTTGCAACTGAGAAAAATGTCCCCGACCATTGCATTACGTTCGTGATGCATTTTTGCTAAGAATTTCAAGCGGTTTGTAAATGCGATTTTCCTGTTAAAAATGAGTTGTAACTAAGTTTTTTCCGGTTACAAGTGGATTGCAACTGAGCCAAATATTTCCTCTGTTGCATTATGATCGTGATGTATTTCGGCTCGGAGTTGCAAGTGGGTCGCAACTAGTTTTTTTCCGGTTGCAAGTGGGTCGCAACTAAGTTTTGTCCAGTTGTAACTGGGTCGCAACTAAGTTTTTCTAGTTGCAAGTGGGTGGTAACTAAGTTTTTTCCAGTTGCAAGTGGGTCGCAACTAAGGTTTTGTCCAGTTTTAAGTGGATCGCAACTAAGTTTTTTCAGTTACAAGTGGGTCGCAACTAAGTTTTTTCCAGTTGCAAGTGGGTCACAACTAAGTTTTTCCAGTTACAAGTGGATCGCAACTGAGTTTTTTTTAGTTGCAAATGGGTCGCAACTATGACTTTTCCAGTTGCAAGTGGATCGAAACTATGATTTTTTAGTTGCAAGTGGGTTGCAACTAAGTTTTTTCCAGTTATAAGTAGGTGCAAATAAATTTTAGATTGTCTCACTTATTTTTTTTCAGTTGCAAATGGGTTACAATGAAGTTTTCTCTAGCTGCAAGTGGGGTACAACTGAGAAAAAAATTGTCCGTGACCTCATTGTTATCATTTCATTTGCAGAAGATGAATACAATTGTGTTAAAATTGTATCTATATGTAAAATTGCATGAATATATTATTTCACCTTTTAACTGCTTTTTTCGGTAACAAGAAATCTTTTTGCAAAGAGACACGTGAAACTCCCCAAGTATTTTATTGATCAATTGTTCAATGAGTTGGCATAAAAAAGTACAAATAGGTACCACAAAGAAAGGCCCATGGGCCATGCGAAGGTGCACGTACAACTCATCCCTCGAGTATAAACGTACGATCGATCCTAGCAGGAAAAGCATGGACAGTACCAAAACTGGTCGCTAGAGGAATCGACTGAGAACTAGTGAGTTCTCAGGCCACTGAGGACTAGACAGTCCCCTTTTTATTTGTATATGACAGGAAAATAAATAAAAATTAGTGGAGAGGAACATTTACAATGACGCTTGCGGGAGACCGTACCCTGGGTTTACACGATTATCCAGGTTCGAGCTGTGTCCAAACTCCAAATTAGCGTTCAAATTGATTAATCTATCTTGTGCATTTGGCTTCTAATCATGCATGATCTCATGAACGGACGGAATCATACACGACAAAACAAAACGAACGAACCTACTCCATTCCCTTCGGCCCGTGTCGCTTGTACTCCCTCCGTTCATAAATATAAGATGTTTTAGCTTTTGTCCATATTCACATGTGTCAACATGTATGTAGACATGTTTTAGTGTGTATGTACACTTATTTGAGTGTGCACCTAGTCAACATGTGAGCTAGCTAAAACATCTTATATTAAAAAACGGAGGGAGTATATAAATCCCTCCGAGCTCTTCTTCATCCATCGTTCAACAACACTACGGTTAGTAGCCTAATTTAGCCTAGGTAAGATTGATGTCAGGAGGATCTGCTAAAGGTGTGGGAGGCAAGGGAGGCGGTGTGGGTGGCACCAAAACCTTCACTGCCGGTAAGGTGACGTTGGCGCTCGGGAAAGCGTTCGAAGGGGGAAAAAGACTGACTGGAGGCGGTGCACGGGGCAAGGGACGAGCTCTGGCAACCAAGCTGGTAGGGACAACCACCACACCGCCGTCTAGCAAGCGACCCGGCTCTACTAAATAAGTCGGGCTAGGGTGGCAATAGTTGGTGGTAGTCGTGCTGCTTCGCTGATCTGTTCGACGGGTTTTATTTTTCTTTTGTATGTGTTCATCTTTTATGTCTTTCTGATCATTGTGTTGTTGCAGAGGCCGCATGTGATCGATATCTGCTTGGTATTGATATATTTTATTTATATTAAAAAGTTACGAAAATGACAGTTGAACGCTTTTACGGAAACTATTAGCACTTTATTTGTATCGGAGTGCAATAAAAATGCCTTCGCGGTTACAATAATTGGGTACGTCTTGTCTCTTGTATATAAGAATTCATTTTACACGAGTTGTTTTGATTTGTAGGACTGGAATCCGCTTTAAAAAAATCGGTGATTTGCTGGCATCACATTATTCAAGAATGTCGTCATGTTAGGAAAAATCTCATGTTTCTTTTGCAGTGATCATTTTCGTTGTTTTTTTCGTGAGTGTAAAAATCTCATGTTGTTTTTAAAAGGAATGCCTAGTGACATTTTATTCAGTTGATAAAATAGTTACATCGATATTACATCAAACAAGATAAACCTTGGACGTTCACCATCCCATACTAGGAATCTTTTCTATGTATAGGCCATCTCGAAAAGTCCCATTGTAACTCATCCTACATGTAGCCTGTTTTTTAATTGTTTTTCAAATCAACAGTTTGAAGTTTCTAAAAATTCTGAGATAAATCAGAGAGGTCGATATTGGTGTACTCTAATGCTATGCAAATTTTAACTTGAAATGTTTTGTATTCCGTCCTACACAAAAATGACAAATTCTGACAAATCTGGAAAAAATCGAAATTTGCACTGTTTATCGCCTCGGATGTAGAAATTTGTCATTTTACACAGCCCAAAGTACAAAATATTTCGAATTTATTGTTTCCATCCTGCTAAAAGTCATAATTATCTACATCTATAATTATTTTTAAAATTTTCTGAAACCTTAAAGTATCATTTTTGGATTTTTCAAAAAAATGCCCTACACATGTAGGACGAGCTACAAAACGCTGCTCCAGGCCATCTTCCGTGTACTTTGTAGTTGTGTAGTGTTTTTGTTCCGTGTACTTTTTATTAGTCCGGCTTCCGGTTTAGAAAAAATTAGCCACCGGTGCTCGTCTTATTTTCGGATTGGAGTTCTTGAAGAACTCGTTTCCGTACCCCCACAAAAGAAAATCAAGTTGAAACCCGCGACGCAAAGACCCTGTTGTCCAATACTACAATCCGACTTAGGAGTTAGGTCCAGAGCCTTGCAGCAGAACATGGCGGCGGCTGACAGCAGGGTCGTCGGAACACGCTGTCGCCGTGCAAAGCGCGCACGCAGTGAACTCGCCGACCCCGCCGACGTGCTCCCCGCTACCCACACCAACTGGTACGTCGTAGGATTTTATGTTTCCCCTGGATCCATCACTATTCATTCATGAAAAACAAACAACACGAACTCTCTCATCCATGTCCATCGTGGCTTTGCAGGAGAGACTGGGCGAACCTCACGGCCGGGCCAGCCGGGCCTGATCGTCGAGCGCGTCCTCCCGGACGACGTCGTCGGCTACCTACGCTTGCGTGCGTTGTGCGGCTCGTGGCGCCGATTCGCCCCGTCCCCTCAAGGACATCACATTATGGACCGCTGGTTCCACCCCCTTCAGGCCTTGTTTGGTGCTAGAGGTTTTGAGGGGATTAGTGGGGATAATCCCCAAAGGGATTGGGTGAAACCTCTCCACTCACCCAATCCCCTCAAAACCTCTTCTATTCTAATCCCCTACAACCCCCTTGCTAAAAAATGCCATTTGGTAGGCAGGGTTTGGTATACAAATTAATACCAGCATTTTCAAGTAGCAAATAAAGCAAATCAACATAGATTATTAAAGACCCAATTTTTACAACAGCAACCCATGAACATCACCGTTCCAGAATTAACATGCCACAATTCACAGCATCAAACAGATTTTTCACATAATTATTTACAGTACAACACATGATTTATTGATGGAACGGTACATCACATGAGCTACTGCTGGAACAGACGCAGGTACTCCAATTCAATCGAACAATGTAGTTGCTGTCTGACATCAATCGCAAACATAATTTAGATGTTGACATCATCGCCTTGTACCATGGCTTGGAAGCAGCCTTGACCTTAGCAACCTCCTCTGAAAACAACAACAAAGGTTGATTGTCAGGAGAACTTAAGATGCACATGAACATAAGAAACAATTTATTGCCTCCTCTTACTACTTGTGCTAGTGACAAAAAAAAGTACCAGGAAAACAGGAATGCACATGAACATGAAACATCTTCTTGTGTTCAGTTAACTGCGGCAGGGTATACCAATGTTCATGAATAAGAATAAGGATGATATGCCCTGCTATGTACTCCGCATGAAACAACAGAGTTCCTTGTCATTTTATCAAACCATGTTGCTTCTAACCGTGAATAAGGAAACACTATGCAGTGCCAAAAAAAGCAGTGTAGGTACCAGCTTCCAGAAAGTCACATGATGGCCGGAACAAATGATCCGTTGCTTCTAACAGCGAATAAGGTTGATCTATTCACTTAGGTTGAGCAGTACACATCTCCGCTTGCATCTGGTGCTGTGAAACTGAAGCAGAGGTTTCAGTTTCTTTAATTTTCTTGCAACTTAGAGTAGTGTTTCTCTCAACTGATTACATCGACCATGGGCATTCCAGGTAGAATGCTAAGCCACGAATCATGTAAATTAGCGGCCAAACCACAGGGCAGAACTATGCTCTACACTAGCAATCCTTGTACTGCCACTGTAGACAACCAAGATTACTAAACAACACATGTATAGAATAAATAATAATGTAGGTTTGACGAAATTATTTAGGACTGGAATATAATCCAACGCAACTAAATGAGTTTCCAAAAGCTTATTGCAAGAAAGCTATGTATTAGGTTCGAAATAATGTAATAGGTTACAAATAATGTACAGATTAAATTATGATCTAGGTTTGACGAACTCCGGAGATGCGTGCCAGAATTGGAAAAAAACAAAGAGAGAGAGGGGAGGGGAGATGTACAGGGAGAAGCCAGCGACGGGAGCCAGCCGACGGAGGAGCGGCGGCGGCCGGCGACAGGTGAAGGAGGTGGCGGCGCCTGGCGACGGAACGAGGAGGCGCGTGTCGCTCGCCTCGCGTCGCTTGGTTGCTCGATCCGCGAGGTCGCCCTAGAGGCGTGTAAACCGCGTGGGTTGGGGAGGTTCGGGGTGGTTTGGCCGGGCTGGCCCAACCCAACCCCCCGCACCAAACGGGCCTCCCGGGAATTTTGGGGTTTTCAGCCTCGAGGGGAAGATCCCTTCCGATCCCAGCCCAACCGCTTGTTCCAAACGAGCCCTTAGTGGATTAAGCTCCCGGAGCCGGTCTTTCTCACCCACTGGTTCAAGTTTCTGAACGTCTCAACCGGGAGCGCATACAGATACGAGTGGACCTCCTAGATGACGAGTTCGTGCTCGGCCACACCTCCGATGGTCTCACCCTACTGTGCCAAAAGGGCAGTGGCGCGGTCCGCCTCCTCAACCCGCTCACCCCAGCTCGCCACCCCTCCCTAACGCCGCCTCGCTTGGGTTAGGGAAATTGATGGGATCACTGCCGCTCAGCGCCGGACTCGCTGACAGGTCAACGCTAGCGCTGCGCTTGGACTGCTATGAGCTAGTCGTCGCCAAGCCCGATGGTGACTCGCAGTGGAGCCGATGTGCCATGCCTTAGTCCTTACAATTACTCAATCTTGTTGTTTGCGAATCGCTTCTATTGCTTTAACAGGGAGGGCCTCATGGCGATGGATAGCACTGGCCAGCAGCCACGGCTGCTGATGGCGGTCAAGATGGACAGAGATTTCTTTCGGTCATACATATACTGGCGTCTAGTAGACAATGGGGCGAGCTGATTTTGGTTCGCCGGAACTATGTTGTGAACAACCCTCACAAGAAAGACATTCATATATCCCAGAAAGCAATTGTTGATGTAATCGCCGAGGTTCAAGAGGGAAAGTTTATTCCCGACAGAGAGAACGACGAGCTGTCAAAGGCCCTCGGGAACATAGAAAAAGGGGGACGAACACGAGGCTATGGACCTAGTGTGCCGTGGGAGCATGGGTTTCCCGAGTACCGTTATTCTTATAGAAGCTGAGCGAGAGCAAAGAGGAGGAAGGAGCAGGAGGAATAAGACCGGTTGAACAACCTAGAAAGAAAGAACGACGAGTTACGCGCTCTCTTTGCGGAACAACAGAAGCAAATAGATGAAATGCGTGGGCAAAGGCCAACTCATCAGCTGCAGCAAGATAGTCAAGGCGGCCCATCTCAGCGGAGAAGCAGCGTGGCTTCCACGGGTCGGTGCTGATGAGGCACCGACGGATCGCTACCCCGTGGATTATATCACGGAGAAGACAAGTTGTGAGCTACATGTGGCAGTGAGGAACTTATCCGTGAAGGCGGCGGACGGCTATACTTTAACTTGTGAATCTACAGTATTGTGGCTTGGCAATGAGATTCCAGATGGCTATGGTCGTGTCGGCGTGGATCAAATTTTACCAGGATATGAATCACTGGACCTTGACATCCCTGGAGCTGATGATGAGACGACACTAGGAGACGTCGGGGGTGGTATCATTCTATGGCGCAAGAAATACATCGTGTTTCCAGGCTAGGTGCCAAGGCCACCATCGTCTCCTCCGAGTCACGATTCACCACCTCCAATTCCACATGATGACGAGAGGGACGACCACCACAACATGAGTCCATCTCCGCCACCGCATCAGCCGACTCCTCAGCCGCCACCCTCAGCCGACTCCTCAGCCGACTCTGCCGCCGCATCAGTCGACTTCTGAGCCGACTCCGTCGCCTCCGCCCACTAAGGCTCAGGGCCAAAAGGGGAAGCACGCCGCTTCGTTGATGGGTAACCAGCGACGACCCCGACAGGAGCCCCTCCCAAAAGTACCGCCGGTGCTCCCGTCAGAGCTTATGACAGGACGGTAGAGGAAACCGCTGCAATCGCGGCTGCCGAAGTGAAAAGACAGTTTGCACCGAGAAAGTCCGAGCCAAAGCAAATATTTGCTCCATCGCAAATAAAGTGGGATAATTACTTTCTTGAGCATCCATCGCAAACTGAGATAAATAGGCCAGATAACTATTTACGATGTACGAGGAGAACTAGTTCCCACAGGACGGGAAGTAGTGGTGCCAGCGGGAAAAGAGACGTTGCCCAGCTCGGAGAACAGGCAAAACAGTCGATCTCCCCGCTCAAGGTATCCACTGATCAGGGCTTCGCGGCGGGCGCCATTTCAAAGGGATACGCGGCGGAATTTGCTGCAGAAGCTGGTATTACTCTTTCTCAACTGGAAAGCGAAGATATCCCCTACGCGGTGGATGTAGTATGGAAATGAGAATACGGGAATTCTCTGCTGCCACCTGATCAGATCGAGATTCTACCAACACAAATGCGAAAACTGCATGATTGGTACTTGCAAGTCACAAAGGTAGATCGAGAAGTTATCGTTGTGAAAGTTACAGAAGAGCATTACATAGGTCGAGACGAGGTACAAATTTATCTTGAAGAACTCTCTTTTTTATACAAGCTTGACGCCCTCGACTTGAGTCTCGTCAGTACCTATTGTCTGTAAATGATTCAATTCATTTATTTCTAAAATAAAGTCTCTAGCTCAGCTCGGTCATTGCCTGTAGTAATTATGCTTACTACGCTATTATGTTGAATGAAGAGTGATGAATGTGACAGAAAAAGAATCTTTGACACTGGGTTCATTGACCCAAAACGAGTTAATGCAGACTTACTACGGGACTACGCCAAGTAAATGGAGGACAACTTGCTAATGTTCATACAGAGGCAACGTTACAAAAAACAGATACTGTTTCCTTACAACTCAAGTAAGAGTGTTACTGTCTTGTACACAATAATTTTTGCTTGCTCGATGTTAAGTGTAACTGATGAGTTACTAACTTATATAAATGTGCGCAGCTTCCATTATATTCTGCTAATCATTGAAGTTGACTCTGCAAGAGTTGAAATCTATGACTCATTGGCGTATCCCGAAGAGAAGTACCAAAGTATACTAGATGCGCTCCAAAGGTAATTTCAATCATTATCACACTATATCGGTCTCTTTTGTTCAATTCATGAGATATCAAGTAACTAATAACTTATTATTCATTTTTTTGCCGGCAGGGTTTGGAAAAATTTCAGAAATAGGACACATGGTGAATTTAAAGAGAGGTTTAGTTTTATTCATCCCGAGGTAAGTAGTATGAGCTAGATGGTTCGCGCATCTCTTTAGTTCTAAATTCAATACCATATTGTACCATGCTTGATTATTATTTGATTAAATTCTATTTTCGTAAAGCACGTCGAGAGGCAGCCACCGGGGACCAATTTGTGTGGATATTTCGTTTGTGAGTGGATTCGCCGGGAGGTCAGTGAGCGACGCGCATCGACAAGTATAGAAGTACGTGAACACATATATTCACAATTTTATTTTTTTACCATCAATTGTCTTGAGTGTCATTCGTAATTTTTGTTATGATGATTGATATTCATATTGATCTCCTTCTTTTTAGTTGGATGAAATGCGGAAGAATCTGCCACTAAAGGAGCGCTTTCTTCCAATTCAAGAGAAAATTGCGGGATTTTTGGGGATTTTTGATGGATCAGGTCATAAATCCAAAGGGAAATACAATTGTACCGAATAGACGAGCTCTAGTCCCGGTTAATTATGATCTCCATGTAATCGAATAGACGTGAAACGATATTTCTTTTATAACATTTTGATATGCTATATGTAGTTTTCTGATTTGAAATTAATTAACCATATATTTTGCAATATTTAAATAACAAATAAGGCGGGAATACAAAAAATTAGAGGCTGCCACTTGGGAGATCTTTTGTCCGGGTCGTATTACGAACCGGGACAAAAGGTCATCGACCACGCGCGCAGGCTAGCGGCCACGTGGGAGACCTTTTGTCCGGTCATAACTGAGCCGGGACTAGAGGGGGACCTCTAGTCCCGTTTCAGTTGTCGCTGATGCCAAGTCGGGACTAGAGGTTCTCACGACCCGGGACAAAAAGGCCTTATTTCTACTGGTGTGTAGTTTTTTTTGCCGCGGCAAGGGGACCGGCCGGCTGGCTTCATGGTGGACTACTAGTGGGTGACCTACCCCATGAAGCACGGCACCCTGAGCTCCACCTCCGTGTCTCCATATGCAGCAAGAAGACTGATCCCGTTGTGCATGCCCCGAGGAAGTTGACGACGACGGTGACGTCATCGTTTGCAGCGTACGTCGACGTGATGGCTTCTCGATCGATGGGTCTCCTAGCTGCTAGGGAATTGAATGACGTCCTCGATCCGTGTCTCACCTGAACGCCGTGTGAGCATCGCGTCCTGCAGCTCGTCCGGGTGCCAGTGACTGTTGTGTCTCGCCGTCCGTCTGGCTGCAGCTAGCCACTAGTAGTAGTTAATCGTCTTAGCTAGAACCATTCATTTGTTGCCGATGGAGTATATGGAGGAGTCGCTGAGCTCGTGGGTGGGTGGCTACTGGCTACCTGCCGCAAATTTACAATGACGCGTCCTAGAGACGATGGTCAAGGTTCACACCATGGTACACGTTCTAGCTTGGCTAGCTGTGTCCAAATTATCGCTCAAATTGATTAATCTAATTTGTGAATTTGGCTTCTACTCTAATAGTCATGATGCATGACGAAATCTTGTATGACGAAGGAACGACGAACCTAGCTAGCTTGCTGCTCCCTTCCATTTGGCCTATATATAAATATATCCCCAGCTTCTCCATCCATCCATCATTCAACAGCACTAGGGTTAGCAAGCAGCCTAATTTAGCCTAGACACAATCGATGCCAGGGGAAGACACCAACCTGCTCATTATTACAACCCCTACCAGCAGCGTGCGCAAGGAAATAATCCGCCCGAACATGCAAGAGGATTCCAAGGAGCGCCCGGAGGCACGCCATACCTGCCTAATTTTGCGATGCCAGGAGGAGGACACCAACCTGCTGCAGCTTATGCCGATGCCATCCTTTACCGGGACCTGCTGCGTGCAATGCCAGGAATTAATCCGCCCCGACGTGCAGGAGGACCCCAAGGAGCGCCCGAACATGCAGGAGGATTCCAAGGAGCGCCCGGAGGCGGGCCACCATACCTGCCTAATTTTGCGATACCAGGCGGAGGAAGACACCAACCTGTTGCTGCAGCTTATGCCGATGCCAACCCTTACCGGCGTAACGCAGCTTATGCACGACAAGGAAATAATCGGCGTAACGCACAACGCTGGCCCCCAGTGCCGCCCCCGCCCCCGCCCCCGCCCCCGCCACAGACGAGGCCGGGCTCTACCCTACCGCCGACGCCGCCGACGACTCCAAGCGCGAGGTTCATTTACGACTAAATTCCTTTCATATGACCACATTCTGTTTCTCCTAAGCAATGTCTCCTCAATTAATTATGGTCGTTTGGGGTACAGGGGTTCCTCGTCATCAGGGGTGGTGGAATCTTCTCAGCAGCAGCAACAGCAATCTTCAGCAGTTACGCGTCCACACAACCCGTCTAGCAGCTCTTTCCAACAGCAGCAGCCACAACAATCTTCAGCAATTACGAGTCAAGATCACCGGTCCAGCTCTGCTCAGCAGCAGCCACAACAATCTTCAACAATTACGGGTCAAAATCACCGGTCCAGCTCTACTCATCAGCAGCAGCCACCCGCGAGGTCTGCAGCTACCTCATGGTGGTGGTGATAGAGCTTTGCAGGTACAACCCTGTGGACTGTGAGACTACTTGGCTTCCTACCCATTGACCATTGTATCAACTTGAAAGAAGCAAATGCAGCTGCTCATAAACGAGCAAAATTTGCTTCTTAGGTGTCGAATTACATCCTTGTGTGTACTAAACATGGTTGTAATCTTATTGTTAACAAATTAAGCTATTATTTTATGATTCGCAAAAAGAAAAGCGCTTATGGAGTTGAAGCCACAACGCAAAGAAGCTCTCCCACTACCACCCAGTTCAAAAAATCCGAATGTGGATTACAATTACGTGCGCAACATCTGTCGTTGCCCCCCCCCCCCCCCCCCCCCCCCCCCCCCCCAATCCCTTGTTGAAAAAGAGAATTTATAGATGTCCAGCAAACGGTTTTTTCTTTTGGCAACTCGTCATGTGCACTTTTTTCAGAAACAAAGAAAATCTTTTTAGATATTGCTCGACACACCACAAAACCTTGTGGGCAAGTGAGTGCTGCTGATGATAGAGTTGGGTGGTGCCCCAAGCGAAGGCGTGTATGTAGCAAGTAGCAGTTTTCCCTCAGTGAAGAACCAAGCTTTAATCGAACCAGTAGGACTTTGAAATCAATAACGAGGTCCTGCACTTAACCGTTGACGAACGTGGGCCTGCACACACTCAACCAATTACTTTGCCCTCAACTGCAGGAAGGTCGTCAATCTTCCCGGTCTGCTGAAAACAAAGTGGTTAAACGTATAGTGTAGTGAACTAAATTTATGGAAACGGACCAGCGAGCAAGTGTATATGAAAAGCAAGTAAAAACAAGATTGTAAACAATGTAAAAAATGGACCGGAGCCATGGGTTCACTAGTGGTGTCTCTCCAATAAATAAAATACTCATATGAAGGATGAACATATTACAGTTGGGCAATTGACAAGATTATGACATAAACTTAATCTAGCTATATCAAAGTGTTCATGGTAATATTCATGTAGGCATCACAACAAGGAACAAAGACCGTTATCCAACTGCATCTTTGTCTAAAAATTCCACCTAGGGATCGCTATCCAGCCTGTCACCCATCAGTATTACGTTGCAAACAACAGACATTTGCATTAAGTAAAGTGTATGACATAAGTAATATTCATAATCATAAACACATAAACATCGCTGTTTTACCCTTAGCCGCAACAGCACACCCTCGTCCTTAGACGTTTCTGTCACTCGTGCCCAGGCACAAGGGGGGCATGAACCAACTATCTAGCATAAATACTCTCTCTTGGAGATATAAGTAATCACTTGGCCAAAACAACTACACACATCGGAGAGCATGCAAGAACATAAATTAATATATAAGAACCATGCACAATCTGATCATAACTTCATAATCCATCGGATTCCAACAAACACATCATATAGCATTACAAATAGTCGATGTTGATCATGTAGGGCAGCTCACAAGATCATAAACATGAAGCAAAAGGGAGAGAGACAACCATCTAGCTACTGCCATGGACCCGTAGTCCAAGGTGGAACTACTCACGAATCATCCCGGCGGAAGGCATGGCGATGTAGAGCCCTCCGGGATCGATCTCCCCTCCGACAGCGTGCCGGGATCAGCTTCAGAATCTCCCCGGATTAGGTTTCAAGGTGGCGGCGGCTTCGGGTGGAGTTTCCGGAAAAAAATCATCGCCACGAAGGTTTTAGGGTTTTTGTGATTTTATAGGCGTCGAGGAGGGCCGAGGTGGCGCCCAGAGGGCAGGGGCAGGCCCCACCCACGGGTCTAGGTGGGACCACGGCCGCTGGCCGCCCCTAGCCCCTGGGTGGCCCCCCTGGTCGCCCTTTGGTCTCTGATGTCGTCTTGTCGAATAAAAAATTTCCGTAAATTTTCGTCCAATTCCGAGAATATTTCCAGGAGTAGATTTTTTGAAATAAAAAACAGTAAAAACAGGGAACTGGCCCTGGGCATCTTGTCAATAGGTTAGTTCGACAAAAAGCCTAAAAATGATATAATAAGATAGTAAAAAATGTAACAATGGCATATAACTAGCATGGATCAATCAAAAATTATATATGTTTGACACATATCAGCAAGGTGTCCGAACTTAACCACAAGCAGCGAAGTTAAGCACCTTAGCTGCTCTTGTACATACATCACCACACGATACCTATAAGAAAAGCTTTGCGTAACCACCGTTATTCAGAGGTACAATCGAGGGACACTAGTACATAACGACATATCAGAAACGGGCCAAAAAACCCTTTGGAAACGGAGAAAGGGTCCGTGTCCCCGCCTCGTGGCTGATGTGAAGGACCTCATCGGGAACGAAGGTAAAAAAACGTCACCGATGAGGCATAAGTTTGGCTACGGTTGCCGACAAATATCCGTTTCCGATGTATCGGCGCATCAGTAATGGAGATTCTATTTTACTCGTTTGCATTGAGATTTCTTCAGAAGCCTACAGCAGTAATGCAGTTGCCAATTGACATTCAAAATCTCACAGCAGAAGCACAAATTTGCTAGCAAATCTATTCATAAAGTATATAACAATTGTCACCATTACATAGCATCAAAAAATGAGTTACACATGCCTCGCTAATCCTATCATTCTCATGCCTCCCTAAACTTAACTTTTATGGCACTCCACTCTTCTCCAGCTCCACCTTCTTCCATAGTTCCGAAGCGCCGAAAACGGTATTCGACCTAGCAAAAGACTCGAGTAGCGGTTTCATGCTTCTCCAAATCACAAAATAGATGAAGAAACTGAAAACCAGAAACCACACCGAGCTCACAAGCCTCCTTAGCAAATTAATTTTGCCAAATTCTTCGTACTGAGGCTTGCTCCATCTTGGACGGTGTCGCCGAAATATAATAACGTCACCGCTATGACATTTCGGTCACACTGTCCAGGACACTCTTAATTAAAAAAATGTTTTGAACAGTGCAGCGAAACGTCACAACAGCGACGGTTCACGGATATGATCCCACCTTGTATTTAGCTCTTTTAAAACTTGTTTGGATCTGCGTGGCGTTTCTGCATATAAAATACATGGATGTCTAGTTAGAAAAGAGCCAAATATGATGCTACATGACATAAATACAATTTAAGATTAAAACAGTTTACACCTTAAGCGCATATATCCGTGTGCTTGCGGTCCGATCGAAACGATTTGGAGGCAGAACTTGAAGGTGATGTTTCCTTCAATTGCCTCACCATTTTTATGCATTATCGCCGAAATATACTATTACTTCATACACTAGCTACACAAAACCATAACGAGGATTAGCACATTGACAAAGGGTTGATACTAGATTTCATACTAGACTTCAAATACTACAATAATAGACAGAACACAATACTACAATACTAGACAGAACACAATACTATAATACTAGACAGTACTACAATACTAGATCGGTAGGTGCTACTTTAAATAAAACTAGCATGGTGGCCCTCGCAAATGCGAGGGCATCATCTGTAGTTGGTTGAAAGTTTTCAGTAAATAAAAATATGGTTTCATTGATATTACATTATTCCCAGTTATGTGACAATAAACAAAAAATCCACAACTACCGTAAATGTTTCAATAAGCAAGAGATCATGTATGCGAGTAACATCTTTGGCATTCTGAAATTTATGGTCAAATGACTATCATCCCATATGATGAAAAGCCATGTACGTGCTATTGAATTTGTAACTTGAACTATAGTTTTTACATGATGCTTGTTAAATCAGTAGATAAAACGATTTATCCTCCTTAATAGGTAGGTCATATTAATATTGAGAACTGTATTATTTTGCTTTTTCTTCCTCTCATCTACTCACTCCATGTCACAATGTGGAAAAATTTACAAACATGAACATCGTGAAACTTTGGCTATTTTTTAATGAATATGCTACTAAGGATGGATAAATTATTTTGTTCTAGGCATATTCCTTAACATGCTTATACGTCAGTAGTCAAAGTTAGAGAAGTACGAATCTAAGTTCTCCACACTCTTAACTTACTCTTAACATTCAGTGGTTCTACACACTTGAACACATGTATGTTCTATGTTCTGCAAAATGACTATGTGGCTTAGATAGCATTCGCCAATTTTGTTGTGCAATTGAAATGACATGTCTATTATGTTAATTTTGTTACTTGAGAGAAAGACACATATAGTAGTCCAAATATGTCTACCATACAAATCAAGCAATATCGGCGAAAACAATTCAGAAAAATTAACTGTACGCTTTTCAGGTCCTCAGACTAAAATAGTATTGGCACAATGTGCTCGGATACTAAATATGAAACATATCAAGCAGGAATCTATGGTGAGTTAGCCTATGTGAATCATTAAGTCATTTATAATGTGTGAGCCATAGTGTGTCGACTAATGTAGTACCTTCATCAATTTTGAAGGTTTGACGCTTTATGTCACATTAACTCGGAATATCCGTTCAGTGAACGCGCCCGTTTATAGTCTACTAATGTTGTGTTTTCATTAATATTAAAACTACATAACTCCGAAGGGTGTTTTGTGGAAGTGTTGGTCTAGCGATGGTCGAATAAATTTGTCATTTATCTGTACTTAGTAATAGAAATAATGTATGTGGTGCGACTAATGTCGTGAGTACTTTGATATGATGGTAGTCGAATTAAATTTTCATTTATGTCTACTCAATCGTAGAAACAACATACTCGCTCCGTTCAAAACTACCTTATGCTCTCAATATAGTCAAAATCAAACTTTATTCGGTGCGGCGGTTAGGCATCCTTAGACGAAACCAAATATATATGAAAAGATGAACATCCAAAATATAAAATCCTTAGTATTAGAATCATCATAAAAAATGTATTTTCATACTATAAGAATTTGGTTATGAATATTGATACTTATTCCTATAAGTTTTGTCGAACTTTACAAAAATTGACTTTGACTAAAAAGTACCCTGTTGCTTCTAGCTATCACGTTGAGTCTCGCATATGTTTTGTAAACGGGAGCAGCCCTTTGCAGTATTGCAGACGTACGTGTTCGTTGTTTCTTTTTTTTTCAGCCATCGATCCAGCCTGAGATAGCTAGCCTCGGACACACATTGATGTACGTGTTGATCTTTTTGTGCAGTCTTGCGGTCATGCGGACGTACGTGTTGATTTTTTTTTTTTTTTTTTTGCAGCTATCGCATATGTTTTGTAAACATGTTACGTAACTAATAATATTTCATTAAATCCTAGCCACATATTTTAGATCTAACTACTAAAAATAATTGTAATGATGTGGCTTAACGTGGTGCCTCGAAAAACACACTCATTTTGCTTTTAGTATATAATAGATGTAAGATCTAGTGTTGAGGGGTGTTTCATCATCGGCAGTACTACAATACAAGACATAACACAATACTAGACTTCAAATACTACAATACTAGATAGAACACAATACTACAATACTAGATCGGTAGATGCTAATTTAAATAAAATTTAAGATCTAGTGTTGAGGGGTGTATTCATCAACAGCAGTACTACAATACTAGACAGAACACAATACTAGACTTCAAATACTAGACAAGTTATCTGTGCTACTTTAAACAAGATGTAAGATCTAGTCGGCGACATACCCGGGGAAGATGCACGGCAATAGACCAGTAGATCCGCGTCGGCGACATACTCGGGGAAGATGCGCGGCGGCTCGCCGACGCGCCGCTGGGGGGATGCGCGGTGGCTCACGACGCGCCGCTGGGGAAAGATGCGCCGACGCGCCGCAGGGGGAAGATGCGCGGCAGCTCGCCGACGCACCGCTGGGGGAAGATGCACGGCGGCGATGCCGGCCCGACGCGCCGTTCAGATCTGCTAGATAAGGGTTAGGTCTGGTCTGCTGCTTGAAGCCGCCGCAACACTGTGTGTGGAGTGAGAGTGAGAGCGAGAGTGTTAGGGTTGCCGCAGTGGCACATTTATAGCACAAAGTATAACATCGCAAACGGAGGCAATAAACAACCGTTTCCTTTTATCTCTTCACTGACACATTGGACCTACTTACGAATGATCTTACAGTATAATTGAACTAACTATCTACTCTACTTGTTCTTCTTACGCCCTGCCTCCGCGCCATTGTCATCCGGTGTCGCTTATTGCCGGTTGCCTTTTCCTCAAGCGCGTGTTCCTCCTCCTCCGGCTCGTGCTCCTCCTCCTCAGGCGCGTGCTCCTCCTCCTCCGGCTTGTGCTCCTCCTTCTCCGGCCGTGCGTCCTTCTCTGTCGAATCCTCCTCTCGCTCCTCCTCCTCCAGCGCCTCCTCCGACGCCTCCTCCTCCTCGTCATCGTCGGCGTCGTTTTCTTCCTGGCTAGAATACGGCTCCGGCGGGTCCTCCGACTCCTCTTCCTCCGGCGACTCATCCTTTTCGGAGTCGTCTTCTCCTTCGCGTGAAGACAGCGGGTCCGAGTCGTACGAGTCGTCTTCTACAGAGCGTGAAGATGGCGGGTCCGAGTCGTCCGGGTCCGAGTCCGGCGGCCCGTCTTGATCCCACCATGGGACTTCACCGCGGTCTTCAGCGCTCGCGTCATCGCTCGGGACTTCCTCGTTCTGCCACCAGGGTTCCTCCATGGCGGTTGTGCTAGTGTGGTAGAGAATGGGGGAGAGAACGAAGGGGAGAATGTGAGAACTGTCAGGCATCGCGTGGTTCCAGTCACATTTTATTACGTCGAGCAGGCGGTACCAATCCCTCGTGAATTAAGCCGCATTGAACAGACGCGCTTCCAGTTTGCAACTGCAATTTTCCAAGCACATCCCAAACGGATATCCATAAACAACCGTTGCCACATAGATACTTATGGGAAACGAAGGTGTATTTATGACCGTTGCCAATAATATTGGTAACGGAGATACGAAAATCTCCGTAACCAATGTTAACGGACTAGCCACGGCCTAGTTCTACCAGGACTCGTCCGCGACGCTAAAATCGCGATTCTCTGTCGGCTAACTCGTGCCGTTTTCATAAAGGGTATCCAATGTGTCGTTCTGTAATAGTGAGAGACTTAAGCACCTTAGCTGCTCTTGTACATACATCATTTTCTTTCCGAAAACTGTAAACCACGTCTAGTTAGATGTCCCCGACGTGTGAACTTTCGAGAGCCTCCTTCCCCGCTACAGTGAAGAGAGGGGCGATTTTTCTGGAACTCGCCTGGTCGCCGCACTCTCGCCGTCGCGGATCCGTGGGATCCTTCTCCCCCGTCCGCTCCGGCGGCGGTGGGGTGGGGGATCCCCGGATCTCGTCGTGTATATAGAGTAGGGGTGAGTGGGTCCCGCCGGCGGCGCTGTGGAGACGGCGGAGCGGCCGGTGTGGTGTTTGGTGTCGGCGACCTTCCTCTCCGGCGGTGGAGCTCCGGTGGTGCTCCGTCGCGAGGTGGTCGACTTGCGGGAGCTCGGCGCCCGGTGCGGTGCTCGAGATCTCCTGCCTACCGCCGGATCCGAGGCGGCGGATCTGGCCGGTGGGTGTCAGAGCCAGGTGGGCTTCGTCGCGGCTCCGTTCTGCGTCGAGCTCGAGGGTTGCTGCGGCAACGAGGTGGTGCTGGTGCGGGAGGGGTAGCGCCGTGCTCGTTCACCGCCCTAAGCTCCGCCGCACGCGGTCGTCGGGCCGTGTCCGTGTGGGAGTCAGGCCTTGCGGCGCGTTTCAACTCTGGAGGCCCCTCGGGCAGTGGATGGATGGTGGTCGGCGACCCTCGCCCTCGACGCCGGCGAAGCTGCTGTTGCTTTCCCTGGGTCTGCTTCCTCTACGTATTTGGGTTTGTACTTCGTATTTGTACTGTGTACGCTTGTATGTGGTACTTTGTTGATTAATATACGTGGAAAAATTCAAAAAAAAAAAAAATGTCCCGACGTATCATAGATGTCCAACAACTATGAGATTCGGAAAACAGAGTTTGACCACGTCTCTCCGTGTGAACATACTCCAGTATACGGGCCCGCACAAAAACAGCCTTTAAGGATTATTGTGATGTTATGCACTACGCCGATGATTAGCCCGTAATTTCTGCCATGAAGGAGAAACTGCGAATGGAACTTTTTCTGATGCATTCGTTATGCAAAAAAAAGGATCTCGCAACCACTTATTTTTTATCTGAATCATCTGGATAACAAGAGGGGAGAAAAGATCTGAGTCGACAACCTCATCCATCATCAACAAAAAAAAGTTCGGGAAGAAAAGAACAGATCTCTTATAAGAACAAATCAAGAACAAAACTTTTCTTATGCAAGAACGAAAGATCCAGTCTGATACAAAAATATATCCGATGCCGTACAGCAGGAATTAGGGAATACAAGAGGACCTAAAGGTTGAATGAGGTTTATCCTATCTTTTTAAGTTCTACTAGTTGAATTTCAGCGCGTCGGCATGCCGCACCCTTAGTGAAAATGATGATTGATATATTTTTTTTTTGGTTGCATAGTATAATGAGGGAATATGTATTTTGTGATCATTTATTAAATGCAAATCCATAATTTGATGAAGTCCACTTAGATTGTATACAAATATTAGCCAATTTGAATTGTTTAATTATGTTTGTATTTTGGGCATTAATTAGTATCATTTATTTTTCTGAGCATGTCGATATGTTTTGGAGTATCTTCAAAATGTTCAAATATGCTTCTATTTTCCAATAATATTTAATTTAACTACGTAGTTAGTGGTAGTGCATATTTTTTGGATTCGAGTCCACAATTCGGGAAAGTTCATTTATATTGCATTCAAATATTGGCCAGCTTGAATTGTTCAAATATGTTTTCTGTTTTGCCATACATAGTTAGCGTTGATTTTTTGTGTGCACTTTTCATATAGTTTGGCGCGGCGACATGCCACACCCATCGGGATTCGAAATGTTGAAATTTGCCGGAATTTGTTGTGTGGAGTATTATTGGCTAGAAATTATCGCGGAGGAGATCGGGTATTTTTTTTTCAATTCACAATGGATAATATTGTTGGAAATTTTAGCGCGGTGACACGCGGTGCCCGTTGCGATCTAAAATTTTGAAAACCGTTTGGAATTTTTTTTTCTTCAATGACAAAATAGAAGAATTATCTGGAAAACTAACCCAACAAAATTTAAACAAAATGAACATTGGGTAGTTCATGTGGGAAGTTCAAAAATGTCATAAATTGTAAAAATTTGTTAGTTTCACTTTTGTGTGCAATGTTTTTTCGGTGCAATTTTTGTGTGGAAAGTTCAAAATTTTCGTTAATTTGAAATTTGTAGCACGCTATGGGGCTGTAGTGGTCTGGATATGCTATGTATCTGTCAATGCAATTTGAATCGAGCCATCGCAGCAAAACCTATTCGGGAAAAGAAAATCGGAGAGACATGTATGAAATGTATTTGAAACTTTCGTGAATATTGTTGACTAGTCTTGGTGAAATAATATTTTCGTGTTGTTGAATATTCCCTGGGGTAAAATACTTGTTGCAAAAATCTTTGTTGGAAAAAATTCAGGAAAAACTATTTTGAAATTTATTAGAAATATTGAATGTTTGTTCGTGAGAAAGAATTATCCGGGTAAATACATTTTCCTGCAAATTATGTTTTATTAGTTATCTATTTTTGAAATTTATTAGAAGTATTGAATGTTTGTTGGTGAGAAAGAATTATCCGGAAAAATACATTTTCCTGCAAATTATGATATAATAGTTGTGCTATTTTGATTCACCGATTAAAAGATTTTTTTGTATGAATTTCAGCCTTTTTTTTGCAATTATGGAATACTGAAAAATGTTTAAAAAAAAATTTGTGAGAAAGAATTGTTCGGGAAAATACATTTTCCTGCAAATTTTGATATATTGTTTGCGATATTTTGAATTGCAGAGCAGAAGATATGAATTTTACAAATTTTGATATGTTCTGTAATTATGAAAAATCTGACAATGGGGCTCACAGGGCAGGATTTTATTAATTATGGAAATTGTCTACGAAAGAAAAGAAAAACTGACGGAGGGCTCGAGATGACGTCATGGAATGACGTCATCAATGGCCACGGCCGCTGCGGCCATGTGGACGACGCAGCGGTCGAAGGAGAGCGAACGGGGCAGCGCGGTTACGCGCGTCTAACGCGCCGGCGCACGACGAGGCGGATGGTGGCGGATTTGGGACCAAATGGTCGCCGGAGACGTCGGGATCGACGGCGGCAACCATCGGCCGGAGGCGAGGAAGAAGAACACGGCGGCGGCGAATCCGGCCGTCTCGACACGCGGCTCTCGGTGAGAATTTAGAAGACGCGACGGCGCACCTCTCCGTGTTCGTCGATTTGAGCGGGGAGGTGCGAAACGGCGGCGCGCCGTGTCGGCGGCCGCGGCGATCTCGGCGCCGCGCGCGAGAGAGAAAGGGGGAAGGGGGTTTGTGAGGACGGTTTTGCAAAACAAACCTTGAAGTTTCCTATAATTGCAAAGTCCAACGTAGCGAGGAGATGTGGACTGCGGGATAATATCTGGTTTTGGGAGGGGTTCTTCTGCAAAAATGGCACATGCATGACGTGCGGACCGTCAGATCGAAGATCGACGGCGCGGAGACATGCAGATACTGTAGTTACTGTAGGTGAACAGTGACGGGGTGGCGTGGGCAGGCGGAGAGGAGGCTGAAGATGACATCTTTTATATATAGATATAATAAGGTCGGTGTGTACGTGCCTTATAACTTGATCTTTATTTTATAAATGAGACACATATTACCATGCAAAAAAAGAGTGGAGGTGGGGCCCACCCGTGAAGTGGTGTGTCACCGAATGACCATCCGTGAAGTAGATCATTCCGACGTCATTCGGATAGGCGGCGACGAGAAGTCGGAGCATGCGAGCAGCACCGTCCTCACGTCCTGGACGCCGTCAGCGCATATATCGTCGACGCTGACGGCTATCTCCACGGCCACGTACGCTGACTGCCGGAAGACGAATCCTTTCGCCTCAACAGGTTACGCGTTCATGCCGACGAGGCTGAGCATCATCTCCACATGGTGGAGGTGACTGCTGCTATTCTGAAGTCGAAGCAAGCTGCCATGGTTGAGCGGGAGAACTTCTTGCTTCCGGGATACATCAAATGAGCGATCTTCTCCTCGGTAAGTTATCGGGTAATCATCGGGCTTCACTTGGTTCTTCGGTCTTGCCTGTTTTGACCCAATTTTCTTCATAGGTACCCAACTAGATCCAGACGCTGAGGTGAGACGGGTGAAGATGAAATTGAACGTGCTCGCCGACCTTACTGCTCGCGGAGCTCTAGGACTTTGGTCGGATAGGGATAGGAGCCATGTGCTGGTTACTGTTTAGGTCTTTAGGATCGTGTGGGACAATTCAAGACCTTCGTCGAGTCCTGCCGGTCGGCTCTCGAGTTAGCGTTCAACGCGCTGTTTCCCCTGAATCCTGCGCCCCTGTCGGGGGGCTACCCCGAGGTAGGGTCATGATATGGTGTAATCAGTGTCCAAGAGTGGACCGAGGTATAGAAGAACCGAGACATAGCAAGGCCCAGAAGGGGCCGAGGTATGGTGTTGTTGTAAGCCGAGATAGCCAGGCCCAATTGGGGCCGAGATATGGTAAGCGAGGTAACCGAGGTATGCTGACCGACATATGAATGTCGGTATCTTTGTATTTTCTCTTATGAGCAGGGAAGAGTCCGAGGTATCCATGCCGAGTTAAGGAGAGGTGGCGAGTTACCTCGGTCGGAAGTCAAGGGTGTGGTCACTTCCCGTCTGACACGGGAGCGTGTCAGGAGAGGCGTGCAGAGATGAAGGGACGGGCATGCTTATCTCTGACACAGGGGAGCAGATAGCGAGGTAGTGCTGGGCTCGAGGCACTGCGTGTCCCTTACAGAAGCCACAATGATGACCAAGAAGCTGACACATGCGTGCGTGTCTGTGGCATAGGCCATCATCATGAGCATGCGGCTGACTCGGAAGTGACAGCTACAGTGCCGAGTTTGGACTGTAGCTGTTGGACCGTAGTTGTTGGACTGTAACTCGGTTTCGGCCTATAAATAGGCCTGCACCCCCTCCTGCGTGAGGGACGACGAACCCCTGAGATAGTTTTCACCCCTTAGTTCCATCTGCAACCTAGTGCAGCTCCACCGTTGTTGGATCATACAGCTCGAGGAGCACTTGAGTATCTCCGTACCCTGAGATATATACGAGACAGACAGGCAGGAGTAGGGGCTTTACCTCCTCACGAGGGCCCTGAACCTGGGTAGATTGTGTGTGTGCTTTTTGTGTCTTCGTGTGCGCTCCTTAGCGCGCTAGCCCTCCCCGGTTCCACCAGCGTCCATCGGCCCCAACATAAGCCATCCTATGGCATCTGCCATGTTCCCACCACGACAGTTGGCGCCCACCGTGGGGCTAACAGCGGCGTTGGCTGGTGTGTTCATCCGGACGGGCTCCATCATCACCTCGGGCGAGCGCGTGGTCTGTGGCCTCGTCCACAGGCTCGGCTCGCTGAACTTCATCAGCGACAACGCGGGCTGCTTCGGCAGCAGGCCGCTCCCGAGGAACGGCTGCCTCGTCAGCTTCGGCGCGTTCGAGGTCTACGTCGCCACCGAGTTCGTCTGCAAGTACCCCGAGCAGGTGCTTGTAGCAGAGGATCCCCCTGCTGTCTGCGCGGCTCGCGGCCGGCATATCGCTAGCCTCGGGAGCTGCGCAGAGGTCATGATGACCAGATCCGCGGTGGTGCCGACAAAGAAGATGCCGGCAATCCTGGAGCCAGGGCAGCCAGAACGGCGAAACCTCCGCTGGAAGGTGAGGTGCACCTCCAGGCCGGTGCATCCCATGTGCCGGTCAGACCAGCTCCGCTGGAAAATATCATAGAGAAGCTGGCTGTGCCAGTAACTGCCGGGGTAGATGCTGTTATGACAGCCGCTGAGCTAGAGGTGCAGCGTCAGAAGCTGCATCAAGAGGCCATGGAGGTGTCCGAGATAAGGAGAGAGTTCCAGATGACTCTCCGTGAGTATAACAAAGCTCATGGTTTTACTCCAATAGCTGCTCGTCCTAGTCGCATAGAGGAGGTGCGTAGAAGGGGCAAGGGCCTCAATGCCGAGATTCATAGAGATGGTAGATCGAGTTCTAGGAAAACTCCTAGCCATATGTCGGCTGAAAAACCAAAGTATAGTTCTCCTGCTAAGACTCTTAGAGCTGCCGAGGCAGCAAGAGCCGAGTTGTCTGGTTTATCCGGAGAAGCTGTCCGTAGGCAGCAAGACCGAGTTAATGAGTTGCTAGGTGTTGCAGTGCGGCAAAATGAGACCTATCTCAAGGGTAACACAGCTGCAGGTGGGTCCGAGATAATTCACTCGGCTAAAGTAGCGAGTGAAAGGTCCAAGGGACAAGCTTCATCACCACATGTCGGTGGAGGTCGCGACCGGAGTGTAAACTCTGGTAAAAACAAGCAGATGCAGACATATGATCTGGCATATGCCGGGAAACAGTTAGCAGGGCAAGGCAATGTCGGCCGGGGTAGGAGCGGTCCCGGTCCGCGCAATCCGGATGTCGGACAAGTTAACTCGGCCGGCCGAGGTTATCCACCTCGGTATCCGACACAAAATGTCGGGCATATTCAGCAGCCCCGAGGTAATAACCCGGAGGCTGATCGCTATGATGATGGTTACTCGGCCATGGAAAGAGCCGGGTATCAGAGATATGACAATGCGCTGGGATCTCGGTTGGGACCTCGCCAGCTGTCACCAAATGATGCACGCTACAAGTTGGACAGGATCTATATGTCCGAGATGTTGGAAGAGCAAGGTCTACCTGGTCCTGCATGCTTTGGACCTCGGATAATGAGGGAGCCACCAGTGCTGCACTTTCAGCTGAACCGAGGTGCAAGGAGATATGACGAGAGTACAAAGCCGGAAGATTGGCTGACAGATTATGTGTCGGCTGTGCACATCGCAGGAGGAAACCGTCGTTGGGCGGTGAGGTATATCCCGCAAATGTTGGAAGGACCAGCGCGAATCTGGCTAAACAACTTGCGGGAGGGAAGTGTGGACAGCTGGCTGGACTTTGAAGAGGCCTTTGTTAGTAATTTCTCCAGCACGTACAAGAGGCCGAATCGCCCTCAGCAGCTTGCCATGTGCAAGCAGAGGAATGATGAAACTGACCGGGATTATTTAACCCGGTGGAGCACAGTTCGCAATTCCTGTGAAGGAGTTGTTGAAGCGCAGGCCATTTCATGGTTTGCTCAAGGTTGCAGACACGGCTCCATGCTCTGGCAGAAGTTGCAGAGAGAAATGCCAGCCACCTTGGCTGAGACAATCCGGATAGCAGATAGCTATGCACTGGGTGATCCGATGCAGCCCTTGCTGAACTCGGTAGAACCGAGTAGAAGAAACCCGGTCAACCATGGACCTGGACCTTCTAGGCGAGGTGACCACTAGGATTTCGGGATCAAGAGGCGAGAGGACCGGCCGGATTACCGGTACGGTGCAAATCAAGTTGCTGCTGTGAGCCAAGATCAGCCAGATGCCGGTAACAGTCAGCGCCAGAAGAGCAGTGGCCCTGCTTGGGGCCAAAACCAAGATGGAAAGAGGCAGTTCAATGACCAGAGGAAGCCTTGGGAGGATAAGCTGAGGTTAACTTATGAGGCAATGTTGGATGGGCCTTGCAGTTACCATACGCATGATCCTCGCAGGCCGGCAAACCACTCAACTCGGCAGTGTAGCTGGTATCAGTGCACATTAAAGGAAGGAGGAGGATCCAGAGGAAATCAGATGGGAGCACCTCAGAGACCTCCTGCTCAGAGGCCTGTACCGCTCACCGGGGCAAACACTATCCCGGTAAATGCACCTCCCCCGAGGTCTGCAGCTCCAAGGCCTGTTAACCAGGTGAATGTCGGAGGCAACAGTGGCAATGCTGGTCCCAATCGCCCTGCAGAGTATCGCCGGGGTGAGTATAGAGAGGCTCATCAGAGCTACGTGATCTTTGTGACCGAGCCAACTGATAAGCAGAGCTTCCATCGGCGTGCAATGAAGGTAAATGCCGTTATGCCGGCTGTGCCGAAATACATGAACTGGGCATATCAGAAGATTAGTTGGAGCATAGATGATCATGCTCGAGTTATGCCAACTCCGGGAGGTTACGCTCTAGTTGTGGATCCGACATTTCATTGGGCCCACTATCAATGTCAGGTTCACCCAAGTTCTCATTGACAATGGGAGCAGTATCAACATCATGTACCGAGACACCATGGTGAAGATGGGTATCTCGGCAAACATGCTGCAACCGAGTCATACAACCTTTCATGGTATAGTGCCAGGTGTCTCATGCGCACCAATGGGCAAAATTTGGGTTGATGTGCTATTCGGCACCAAGGCTAACTGCAGAACTGAGAGCCTCGAGTTCGAGGTGGTGGACCTCGAGAGTCCATATCATGCTTTGCTCGGTAGGCCAGCTTTGGCTAAGTTCATGATATCCACTCATGTGTCTTACCTCAAGATGAAAATGCCGGGTCCCAATGGCATCATCACCATCTCGGAGAACCATAAACGTTCCTTGGAGTGTGCCTCGGCTGGTTCGTGTCTGGCCGAGTCATTGATCATTGCTGCAGAGAAGAAGAAGATCCATGAAGTGGTGGCACTGGCCCAGTCAGCGCAACTCGGTATGTCGGGTATGGCTAACCCGGAGCCAAATGCGGCATTCCAGGTGCCAAAAGAGACAAAGAAGATCAATGTTGACCCGGCGTTGATACGTCTCAAACGTATCTATAATTTTTGATGTTCCATGCTGATATTATATCAATTGCTACATGTTTTGGTTACACTTTATATCATTTTTATGCATTTTCTGGGACTAACCTATTAACAAGATGCCACAGTGCCAGTTCCCTGTTTTCTGCTGTTTTTGGTTTCAGAAAATCTATTAAGGAAATATTCTCGGAATTGGACGAAACAAAAGACATCGTCAATAATATCACGAGGAGATCACGGAGTCCAAAGGGGAGTCGGAGCAGACCCACCAGGGGGCCACGCCACACTAGGGCGCGGCCCAGGGTGGGCCCGCGCCCCCTATGGCGTGGTGGCCCCCCTCGGCCACCGACGCCGCCTCTTCGCCTATATATTCTCCGCGACGCGAAAACCCTATTACGGTCGATCATATTCCACGAAAAGTTCCGTCGCGGCCGTCATCGTCAATCTCAGATCGGAGGAGTTCTGAAGCTCTTCCCGGCACCCTGCCGGAGGGGAGATCATCACCGGAGGGCTCTACATCACCATGCCTGCCTCCGGAGTGATGCGTGAGTAGTCCACCCCTGGACTACGGGTCCATAGCAGTAGCTAGATGGTTGTCTCTCTACCTTGTGCCTCCATGTTTAGATCTTGTGAGCTGCCTAACATGATCAAGATCATCTTATTGTAATGCTAGATGTTGTGTTTGCTGGGATCCGATGAATATTGATACCATGTTTATTCAAGTTGTTTATCTATGTGCTCTTGATCTTGCATGCTCTCCGTTGCTAGTAGATGCTTTGGCCAAGTAGATGCTTGTGACTCCAAGAGGGGGTATTTATGCTCGATAGTGGGTTCAGTCTCTAGATATCTGGATCAGTGACAGAAAGGTCTAAGATGGTAGATGTTGTTGCTACTAGGGATAAAACATTGGTGCAGTGTCCAAGGGCACTTGTATTGATTACATTACACACTTTACTTCATGCAATAATCTGTTGTTAGCAACTTAATACTGAACAGGATGCGGATGCTGCCTTGAAGGTGGATTATTTAGGCATAGATGCGGTTGGAATAACGGTCTATGTACTTTGTTGTAATGCCCAACTAGATTTCATAGTAGACATCTTGGCATGTATTGCATTGTTATGCCCTCTCTATTTGTCAATTGCCCAGCTGTAATTTGTTTACCCAACATGCTAGTTATCTGTTCTGAGAGAGACACCACTAGTGAACTGTGGACCCTGGTCCAATTTCCTCATACTGTTTACACAACCTGCTGCAATCATCTGTTTCCTGTTACTTGCTGTTTTTCCTGCTGTTTTCCACACCATACGTTTAACTCTTTGTTTCTGCAAGACCGGAGAGATTGACAACCTCTCTGTTTCGTGTTGGGCAAAGTTCTGGTTTGTGTCTGTGCAGATTCCACGTTGGTGCAAGCTCCCTAGCGCCAGGGGGAGTCAACATCAACAACCTTCCGATAGATCGTCAAGTCCTACTGGATTGATAACCTTGGGTAGATTTTCAAGGGAAAACTTCTGCTGTCTACATCATAACCTTCCTCTTGGGGTTCACCAACACGTAGCCATCAAGCTGTTTTCTGGCGCCGTTGCCGGGGAAGTACTCATCATCACCATCATCATCATCCTCAAATACTCTCCCGTCAACCAGGCACCAGCTGTTTTCTGGCGCCGTTGCCGGGGACTTGGAGGCTATTGGAAAGGGGAGTCTCTCAGTTCCAATCTCTTTACTTTGTTTTTGTCTTGTTTTAGTTTTGTTTTGCTTGCTGTTAAAAATCAAAAACAAAAAAAAATTAGTTTCTTGCATCTAGTTTATTTCGGTTTGTTATTATGTCTAGTTGTTTACTTGCTATCAATGGCTTCTCTCTTTGATACTAAATATTATTGGCACGGTGGGTTCACGGAGGAACATCAAACTTATTATGAGGAATACCGCTTGTCTCAAAAAGGGAAACATCTATGGGAACAAATAAGTAGATTGAATTATTTTGCTAAGAACTTGTGTTCTACATTTGATGAATCCTACTGCTTTAATGAATCTTTTTGTTGTAGAAGGCATAAACACCTCCCTTTCCAATGTGATTATAATGATAATGAAACCTTGGCTGCTTATGCTAAAGGAAACTATGACTTTGGTAATCTTGAACAAACTGAAGAATTTGTTGTTTTTAAGGGTGCTTATGAAATTGCTGGTTATATTCAAGATGATGATTCTCCTTATAAATCTGAGAATTTTTCTATACTTGGTTACTGCCTTGAATATTACAATGACAATCCTTATATCACTAAATTTCTTGAGAAAACTTATTCTCCAGAACAACTTGCTTCTTTTCAGGACCTATGGAAGAAGAAATTGCTGAAACTGTGATCTCATTGGATGAAAAAGAGGAGGAGAGTGAAGAACAAAAGGAGGATCTACCTTCTAATGATAGTAACTCTTTAACTCTTACATTATATGATTACCCTCCATGCCCACATAAGGAGGAAAAATGCTATATTGTTGAATGTCATGATTCTATTGAAATATCTCCTTTTGATAAATTTGAAGTAACAAGCTCCTTGACTCAAGAAAAGGAAATTGCAGAAAGTAAAAATGTGCTCCCTAATGTTATATATGATAATGCTCTTGATGATGGTCCTATATTGGCTAATGATATTTATTATACTATTATTGTCAAAAGTGGGTTTGATAACCCCACTGTTTTAGAGCTTAATAAAAATTATGTGTTTGTAGATCATGAAAAGCATGCTTTATGTGATAGTTATATTGTTGAGTTTGTTCATGATGCTACTGAAAGTTATTATGAGAGAGGAAAATATGGTTGTAAAAGTTTTCAAGTCACTAAAACACCTCTCTTTATGTTGAAAGTTTTGAAGCTATATTTGTTTCATCTTTCTATGCTAGTTGCTTTATGCTTCAATAATTTATTTTGTTACAAGATTCCTTTGCATAGGAAGTGGGTTAGACTTAAATGTGTTTGATATTTGCCTCTTGATGCTCTCTTTTGTTTTTCAACTCTTATTCTTATGAGAGCATCATTAAAATCTTCTAGCCTAGCTAAAAGGCATTAAAAGAAAGCGCTTTTGGGAGGCAACCCATTATCTTTTATTTTCAGTATTAGTCAAGGATGCTTGTTTACCTCTGTAGCAACTCCTTTGTATCTTTTATTTGCTGTTTTGTTGTGCCAAGGAGAGTTACTAATGCAAAGTTGGTTTTTATTTTCGGGACTGCATTGGGACAGATTGCTGTTCGTCACCGTTTAATTCAGTAGAAAATCAGAAAAAATCGAAAAATGCTGAAACTTTTTGTGCATGTTCCTGATGATGTTACGCAACTTTCATTATTTCAAAAGTTCTTCATCTGAGCATCGTAAGTGCCTCGAAAAAATTCGTCATTACAGACTGTTCTGGTTTGACAGATTCTGTCTTTTATTTTGCATTCTCTCTTTTACAAGTTTTTAAGTGGTTTCTTTTCGTGTAAAAGTGCCCACTTGAGCCTAGTAACAGTGGCTAATGTTTAAAATAGTTGGCTTGTGAGTTTTGTCTTTGCTAGAACTTTGAAGTATTATCTTTTAGTGCACTAACCTGCTAATGAGAAAAGCTGTTAAGTTTTGGTGTGAAGGAAGTTTTCAAGTGTTGATAGAGGAGAATGATATTACATGATCAAGAAGAGTGAAGAGCTTAAGCTTGGGGAGGCTTACCTCCCAGCATATTTCAAGAAGACTCAAGCATCTAAGCTTGGGGATGCCCAAGGCATCCCCTTCTTCATCTACAAATTATCAGGTCATCTCTAATGGTGCTATATTTTTATTGCTTCATGCTAGTGTACTCTTCCTTGGAGCGTCAGTGTGTTTTTGTTTTCAGTTTGTTTTGTTTTGTTTGCTGTGCTATACTTGTTGGATCCTAGTATTCATGTTTGGGAGAGAGACACGCTCCACTTTTTCATTAGAATACTCTTGTGCTTCACTTATACTTGTTGAGTATTCCTGTCTAGCTGTTATTGCTGTTAGCTCTCAGTTTTTCATGTATCTCTTGTTAGAGCTTTCAGTTTCTTTTGAAGAAAGTACTCTCTTGCTTCACTTATATCTGTTTGGAGAGTTGTCAAATAAGTTGATTGGTGTTTGGTTGGACCAGAAAAATGCTATGCATGTGGTAGTGGTATAAAATGCTTACATGAATCTTTTTAGATCGTTGTCTTGAGTAATTTGATGCTTGCCAATTGTTTTGAGCTGTCAAGTAATTAATGTTTAAGCTTGTGCATCATGTAAGTAATGGCTATTAATGAAGAACTACTATAAGGATTTTCTGCTATAATAATCTGTTGCATAATTGGAAGTCCATAGTAGTCTAGATAATTTTTGGATGAAGGCTATGTGTTAACAAGGAAGACAGTGGGAGTCTATGGTTCGTCAAACCTTGTGTTTTATGTACACTCTTGCTATTCCAGTTGATAATGATGTTTGCTTATAATAACCTTGCTAGCCTAAACTCTGTACTAAGAGGGAATGCTTCTTGTACATCCAAAACCTTGAGCCAAATCCATGCCACCTGTGTCCACCATACCTACCTATTATGTGGTGTTTTCACCATTCCAAGTAAATTTCTTCATGTGCTATCTACTAACTACTCAAAACTGTTACATTTCCTTTTTGTGTCACTACTTGAAAAGCTCATAAGGACGTAGTAGTGAGATTTGTCATCTTCCATGCTAATTAATTTACAAGGATTGGCAGCTTCATCTGCTTCTCCACCTTTTATTTTGCATTAAAGAGCTGGTTAGTCCACCCTATAAATAAATAAATAGACACTCCTCCATGGTGAATGTTGGTGGGCACCCGAGGATTCGGTTAGCCATGGTTTGTGGAAAGTAAATGGTTGGGAGGAGTGTCACCAATAAGTGCTTGTTACAAGTGCAGTCCTAAAAACTCTCGGAACCGCTCTAAAAGTTAGTTAGCCATGGAAGATGACAAGTACCTGCTATTTGATTTGTTGACACCTGTATACACCATTACCTTACAAAACAATATTTTATGCTCTCTATATGCCTTCGGGAACTACAGCTCTAGCACATGATGTTAATCCCTGCTTCCCTCTGCGAAGGGCCATTCTTTTACTTTTATGTTGAGTCAGTTTTCCCACTTCTTTCTGTCTACTTAAGCAAACATCATTGTCAACTCCAGTATAACAGTTTTTACATAACTTTGTGTTTGGTTGATCATATTCTTTGCATTGACATTATCTATATGATATACATGTTGAAAGTTGAAGCAAATGCTGAAGCTATTATCTTCCTTTGTGTTGATACAAACACTTTCATGTTGAGAATTATTGCTGCTGTGAGCTAACTATTATGTTAGACTATTATATCTCTAAATGTTTTATAGTATTATTCATGAAAGTTTGCACTTGTGTGATCACTTATGTTTACTCTTTATTTACTTGCTTGCAAACTATAGACCATTGGCTTGGATCACTTCATTCAGATCATGTGCATTACATTGTTATTTGATCAAAGATTGTGTTGGTAGCATGTCACTTCAAAAATTATCTGTTTTTATCGTTTACCTACTCGAGGACGAGCAGGAACTAAGCTTGGGGATGCTTGATACGTCTCAAACGTATCTATAATTTTTGATGTTCCATGCTGTATTATATCAATTGCTACATGTTTTGGTTACACTTTATATCATTTTTATGCATTTTCTGGGACTAACCTATTAACAAGATGCCACAGTGCCAGTTCCCTGTTTTCTGCTGTTTTTGGTTTCAGAAAATCTATTAAGGAAATATTCTCGGAATTGGACGAAACAAAAGACATCGTCAATAATATCACGAGGAGATCACGGAGTCCAAAGGGGAGTCGGAGCAGACCCACCAGGGGGCCACGCCACACTAGGGCGCGGCCCAGGGTGGGCCCGCGCCCCCTATGGCGTGGTGGCCCCCCTCGGCCACCGACGCCGCCTCTTCGCCTATATATTCTCCGCGACGCGAAAACCCTATTACGGTCGATCATATTCCACGAAAAGTTCCGTCGCGGCCGTCATCGTCAATCTCAGATCGGAGGAGTTCTGAAGCTCTTCCCGGCACCCTGCCGGAGGGGAGATCATCACCGGAGGGCTCTACATCACCATGCCTGCCTCCGGAGTGATGCGTGAGTAGTCCACCCCTGGACTACGGGTCCATAGCAGTAGCTAGATGGTTGTCTCTCTACCTTGTGCCTCCATGTTTAGATCTTGTGAGCTGCCTAACATGATCAAGATCATCTTATTGTAATGCTAGATGTTGTGTTTGCTGGGATCCGATGAATATTGATACCATGTTTATTCAAGTTGTTTATCTATGTGCTCTTGATCTTGCATGCTCTCCGTTGCTAGTAGATGCTTTGGCCAAGTAGATGCTTGTGACTCCAAGAGGGGGTATTTATGCTCGATAGTGGGTTCAGTCTCTAGATATCTGGATCAGTGACAGAAAGGTCTAAGATGGTAGATGTGCTGTTGCTACTAGGGATAAAACATTGGTGCAGTGTCCAAGGGCACTTGTATTGATTACATTACACACTTTACTTCATGCAATAATCTGTTGTTAGCAACTTAATACTGAACAGGATGCGGATGCTGCCTTGAAGGTGGATTATTTAGGCATAGATGCGGTTGGAATAACGGTCTATGTACTTTGTTGTAATGCCCAACTAGATTTCATAGTAGACATCTTGGCATGTATTGCATTGTTATGCCCTCTCTATTTGTCAATTGCCCAGCTGTAATTTGTTTACCCAACATGCTAGTTATCTGTTCTGAGAGAGACACCACTAGTGAACTGTGGACCCTGGTCCAATTTCCTCATACTGTTTACACAACCTGCTGCAATCATCTGTTTCCTGTTACTTGCTGTTTTCCTGCTGTTTTCCACACCATACGTTTAACTCTTTGTTTCTGCAAGACCGGAGAGATTGACAACCTCTCTGTTTCGTGTTGGGCAAAGTTCTGGTTTGTGTCTGTGCAGATTCCACGTTGGTGCAAGCTCCCTAGCGCCAGGGGGAGTCAACATCAACAACCTTCCGATAGATCGTCAAGTCCTACTGGATTGATAACCTTGGGTAGATTTCTCAAGGGAAAACTTCTGCTGTCTACATCATAACCTTCCTCTTGGGGTTCACCAACACGTAGCCATCAAGCTGTTTTCTGGCGCCGTTGCCGGGGAAGTACTCATCATCACCATCATCATCATCCTCAAATACTCTCCCGTCAACCAGGCACCAGGCGTTCCTAGAGCACAATGTCATTATTGGAACCGGGTTAACTGAGAAATAGGAAGGCGAGCTCAGCCACTTCCTCCGTGAGAATCGGGATATCTTTGCATGGTCGAACCATGACCTGCCAGCTGTTCCGAGGGAGTTGGCTGAGCACTCTCTGTTCGTCAGACCGGATTTGAAACCGGTGAAGCAACCAACGCGACGCCTCTCTGATGAGAGGAGAAAAGTGATCGGTGACGAGCTGGCCAAGTTGCTTGCCTCGGGTTTCATAATGGAAGTGCTGCACCCGGACTGGTTGTCTAACCCGGTCTTGGTAGAAAAGAAGAAGGAGGAGAATCCAAATGTGGCCATAGTGTGGCGCATGTGTATAGATTTCACCAACTTAAACAAGGCATGTCCTAAGGATCCATTCCCGCTGCCTCGGATTGATCAAGTGATCGATTCCACAGTCAGGTGTGAGCTGTTATCCTTTGTGGATGCATATTCTGGTTTCCACCAGATACCACTGAACTCCGTTGATAAAAAAAAACTGCTTTCATTACCCCGTACAGGGCTTATTGCTTTCGTGTCATGACATTTGGTTTGAGAAATGCTGGTGCTACTTACCAACGTTGCATGCAAAAATGTTTGCATGATCAAATAGGGAAAAATGCGCAGGTATATGTCGATGATATCGTCATCAAAACTAAAGAAAAAGCCACTCTGATTGATGATCTCAGAGAAACATTTGAGAACCTGAGGAAATTCCGGTTGAAACTTAACCCGGGCAAGTGCACCTTTGGTGTACCAGCAGGCAAATTACTCGGTTTCCTTGTGTCGAGCCGAGGTATCGAGGTAAACCCGACAAAAATCCGTGCTATTGAAAGCATGAGATTGCCGAGATGTCTGAAAGATGTGCAAAAGTTCACAGGGTGCTTGGCTTCCTTAAATCGGTTTGTTAGCAGGCTGGGAGAAAAGGCATTGCCTTTATACCAGCTAATGAAGAAAAATGATAGTTTCATATGAACCCCGCAAGCGGATGCGGCATTCACCGAGTTAAAAAAGATGTTAGCAACTGCACCTATATTGGCCTCACCATTACCCAAAGAGCCGATGTTGCTCTACATTGCAGCCACAAACCGAGTTGTTAGTGCTGTAGTGGTGGTGGAAAGAGAAGAAAATAGCAAAACTGTGCAGAGGCCGGTGTATTACCTGAGCGAGGAGATCTCGCTGTCCAAGCAAAATTATCCTCACTACCAGAAAATGACGTATGGTGTCTATATGGCAGCCAAGAAGTTGAAGCATTACTTCCAGGAGCATTCAATCACCGTGGTATGCGAGGCTCCTATCTTGGAGATCATAAATTGCAAAGATGCAAGTGGCCGAGTAGCCAAGTGGGCCATAGAGGTGTCCCCTTACACACCACATTATGAGAGGAGAGATACCATCAAATCTCAGGCACTGCCGGATTTCTTGGTAGAGTGGGCAGAGATGCAGTATGAACCACCACTGCCTGACTCCAATTACTGGAGAATTCATTTTGATGGCTCCAAGACAAAAATTGGTCTCGGTGCCGGGGTAGTCCTTACCTCGCCAAAGCGGGATCAGCTGAGATATGTGTTGCAAATCCATTTTGCGGCATCCAACAATGTGGCCGAGTATGAGGCACTTGTTCATGGGCTCAGCGTGGCCAAGGAAATTGGCATTCGCTGGATTGAGTGCTTCGGAGACTCGGATCTCGTGGTGCAGCAAGTCTCGGGAAACTGGGATGCTTTGGACGCCAATATGGCGTTATATCGGTTTCATGTGCAGAAGATCTCGGGATTCTTCGAAGGTTGCGAGTTCAAGCATATACCTCGGACAGAAAATGAAGCTGCCACATATTGTCCAAGCTAGGTTCATCTCGGGATCCAATTCCACCCGGCATATCCTTGGAGCATCTCAGGAAGCCATCAATCAAACCCTCGCCTTAATCCGAGTCAATCTTTATCCCGGAGAAACCGGAATCTGGTGCTGTTCCCATGGACGTCGATGTCGGGTGCATTTGGGAGAACCCGGGGACTGATTGGCAGATCTCGGGGACTGGGTACTCAATGTCGGAGGAAGCAGTGTCGGTTGATTTCATGGAGGTGGGTGACCCGTTATTTCCTGTGCATCCTGTGCCGGAATGGGCACAACCCATAATGGCATATATGGTGGATGGAAGTTTGCCAAGTAACAAAGTTGAAGCCAGGCAAGTGCAAAGAAAATCCAAGGCATATACCATCATCAACCAAGAGTTATATAAGAGAAGTGTGACCGGGTGTTGCAACGCTGTGTTGAGCTGCAGGAAGGGCAAGAAATGCTCTTAGAAATTCATCAAGGAGAATGTGGCCATCATGCTTCTTCAAGGGCCTTGGTGGCTAAGGTATTTCGGCATGGGTTCTATTGGCCGAATGCTTTGAATCAGGTTGAAGATATTGTCCGAAAGTGTGAGGGATGTCAGAGATTTGCTAAGAAGATCCATCTGCCAGCTTCGGCACTCAAGACAATCCCAATCACTTGGCCCTTTGCAGTTTGGTGCCTGGATATGGTGGGAGAATTCAAGCCGGCCCGAGGCAACATGACGCACATGCTGGTAATGGTGGACAAGTTCACCAAGTGGATCGAGGTGAAGCCAATCAGGAAGTGTGATGGCCACACAGCTGTGACCTTTTTGAAGGACATCATTCTGAGATATGGTTACCCTCATAGCATTATCTCGGACAATGGCACGAACTTCGCTGTGGGAGAATTTGCTCGGTTTTGTGCTGATAAGGGAATTCGGTTGAAAATAGCCTCGGAGGGGCAAGTGGAGAGAGCAAATGCATTGGTGCTGGCCGGCATAAAAGCTCGGTTAATTGAACCACTGTTGCGAACTCCGGGATGCTGGATAGAGGAGATACCAGCAGTATTGTGGGGTCTAAGGACCACACCGAATCGCTCAACTGGCTATACGCCATTCTTTCTGGTATATGGAGCAGAAGCGGTCTTGCCGACCGATATAGAGTATGACGCGCCGAGAATTGCGTTGTACACTGAGACCGAGGCAAAAGAAGCTCAGGAAAACAGTGTTGATTTGCTCGAAGAAGCAAGAGAGCTGACCTTATCTCGGTCAGCGATATATCAGCAAAATCTCCGACGCTATCATAGCCGGAAGATTAGCCCTCGGGTGTTCCAGGAAGGGGACATGGTGCTTAGGCTGGTGCAGCGCTCTGCAGGCCGACATAAATTGTCACCTCCATGGGAGGGACCGTTCATTGTGAGCAAGGCTCTGCACAATGATTCATACTATCTTATAGATGCGCAGAAACCCATGAAGCACAGGATGGACAAATCAGGAGAGGAAACCAAATGTCCCTGGAATGTAGCTCTACTCCGACCCTTTTACTCATAAGGGCGCAATGTATGTATCTCGGTTTCCTTTGAATAAAGTGTTGGCACTCCGAAGCGTAACTCGGGGACTGCCTTTTGTTTATGCTTGTGTTTTTTCTCTGTTTTGTCTGTGTTGTTTATATGTCAAATGGTTTTTTGACCGCGTTTCAAAGCAGAGGTTATGGTATGTGGTAAACATGAAAATAAACTCGAGGACTTGGTTCAAAAATGATCCGACATATGCTGTTTACTAACCCGGTTTTTTCATGTCGGATGACTCTGAATCTTACCTCAAAATTTACAAATACTGTATGCTATAATTTTAATCTTGTGACTCGACTGTCGAACGCCAAAATGGTAGACAAGAGCAAAGATTACTAAGTATAGTAAACGAGAAAGTAAACTCGGGGACTTGATGAAAGGTGATCCGACATTAAGCCGTTTTCGTTAAGAGTAGCGAGATAAAAGTAACACTGCGAAATACTTAAAGTATATTTACATCTGCACCCGGCATTCCGGGGATTTAATGTTTCAAACTATGATAAGCTCAGGCAGCCGCATGGGAGGAACTCGGATCAGTAGCAGCGGTGCGAGTTGCAGGAGCAGTCTCGGCTGTTGGCTGCGCGGCAGTGTCGGCTGCGGCATCGGTGGCAGTGCGGCGAGCTTCAGTCTCGGCCTCCTCGTCAGACTCGGTTTCCTCGCCGTCATCTTCATCATCATCCTCTTCATCTTCACCATCGGAATACACGGGACCAGGAATGAAGTACTGAGTTTGGGCATAGCTGGCCATGACTGTGGCTGCTTCCTTGCGGTTCTGGATCAATGTCGGATCCGAGGTCCATTTTGAATCAGAGCGCAGAGATTGCAGTGCTCTGAGATCAATGGACTCGTACCATGATAACACAAAGGTCAGAGCTTGATCTGCGCCGGCGCGAGCTGAGGAGGATCTCCATTCTCGGAGCCTTGTCTCGGCAGTCATCAAGCATTTGGACAGCTCGGCAACGGAAGCTGGAGCCTCGGACTCTGGCCATAGGGAATTGTAAACCCGGATACCAGCATTGAGGAGCTCGGTTCCAATGGATTTCAGTGGAGATATGCGAGCTTCCAGGGCTGTCAAATGATCTTCAATGTCCCACTCATCTGAGATTGGGCCAGTTTGTGCTCGCTTCTCCCGTGCCTTGCAAACGATGTTTACTGCAGCAGCCGTGGAGTTGGAGAATTGCTCTGAAGAAAGAAAAGCTGTTACCGAATTAAGCTATATATCGGCATATTTCTAATGTCGGCAGAAGCAAAGCAAGCGAAAAGAAAGGCTGAGGGAAACTCACTGTCCATCTCGTTGTTAATCCAGGTGACCTTGGCCAGCCACCTGTCGCACTTAGCCTTGAGGGCAGCGAGTTCTTGCTGTGCAGAGGTGGCGCGTGCCTCGGTCTGGTCAAGGAGCTCCTTTTGCTTCTGAGCTCCTTCTTCCCGCTGCTTCAGAGCTTTCTCCAGCTCGGACTTCTCATTTTTAGTCCGTTCAAGTTCCTCCTGGAGCCGAGACACCGCGGTTTTCTCCTTCTGGAGTGCAGAATTGTGCGCTTTCTCCTTGGTCTTCACCTCATCCTGCAGCTGCTTGTAGGAGCTCTTGAGCTTATTGTGGTCCAGGAGCAGCCTCTTGAATACTGCAGTCCGAGCGTTGGTGCAGTCCTGAAAAAACCAGTGTGTTAGTATGATCCGTTGAAAATTCGTGTCGAGTAAAGCTTGACCCGAATCTCGGGGACTAAATGTCGGATTTTTTGAGCTTGCTGGTGAAGATTTTGTGAAGATTCGCACCGAGTGATCTTTACTCGGACAAGTGTCAATCACTCGATCCGAATCTCGGGGACTGGGGATTATGTATATAATTGCAAAGAGAAGAAAGGTGTGAAAGGTGTGGCCGAGGAAAGTTTACCTCGGCAACCTGGCTGGCTCGCAGGGTCGCAACTTGCAAGTTGTGCATGGACTGAGCAAGTGCGCTTGGTCCAGCTGGATGTCGGGTGGCCGGATTTGCAGAGGAGACTTCGCCAGTGTCGGCGGCATTCCAATCCATGTGGTACTGCTCCTCCGAGCCCAAGCTGTGTCCACTCTGAGTTCGAAGCTGAGGAAAACCCCAGCTGCCAGTGGAAACTCTGGTGACGGAAGCAGTAAGAGCTTGGTGGGCTGGCGTAGTGGTTGGAGTCAGCGCCACTGATTTCACTGGGTTAACAAGTTGTTTCCCGGTGGCCACTTGACCCTGTGGCTGCTTGCGAGGTGAAGTAGATTTCTGAGTTGTTAACTCGGTGGACTTTTTAGTGGACTTCGGCGGTGGAGGCTTTGATATCTGCTGCTGAGGCTGTTGCTGCTGTTGCTGCTGTTGTTGCTGTTGTTGCTGCGGGGCTGCTGCTGTTGTGAGGATGGTTGTTGTTGCTGCTGATCCGGGGCTGTCGGAGTATCGGTCCGCGCAGCCACGGAATCCTTGATGCTGGCCCCGGGTTCACTGTCTCGGTCGAGGACCGAGGCTCCGGGGGCACCTTGGCCTTCTCCAGGTGCGGCCTCAGAGTCCGGCAGCAAAATGACGGGCGGGGTTGTGTGTGCCGGAGCTGAGCTGGCAGCTCCAGTGTCGGTTGGCGGCGGAATAGGTGAGCGCATGTTGGATGCACTCTGGTTTAGTTCAAGGGGGGCACTGCATCGAAGCAGGAAAAAAGCGTTATCTCGGGGAAGCGTTATCTCGGTTAAAGGAAGAAAGGGAAATGATCTTGTGTCGGCAGAGATTATCTTACCCTTCTGTGACTGGGGGCATCTTCTTGCTCCGAGGCTTGTCTCACGGCTTCTTCCGCATCTTCTGTTTCTTCGCGGCAGGGGCCGGGGGTGCGGAGGTCTCGGTATCCGAGGTACCTGTCCCTGCGCGTTTCCGGGACGCACTTGGGTTGCTTGTGGCAGTAGGGCCCGAACTCGGAGCTTGCCCTGCCGGATCAACTGGTGCCGAGCGTATCGGGTGAGCAAAGGCCAGAGGGCGAGCATCAAATACCTCTAGAATTTCACAATCATCGTCATCGTCATCATTACCCGAGGTAGCAGCCGGGATGGGCATGTGGTCTTCGTCATCCGGATCTTCAACCTCGGTGACGGCCGGGGCAGGCAAATCTTGGCCCCATGTGCTGGAGGGATTAGCTCCATCCTCCCTGGTTTGCCGAGTAAATAGCTGCAGTACAGATGCAATGAAACCGGGTTATTCTTGAAGCAAAGTGAAATGCCGACAAAAAAGTTGTGTCGTCAGGCAAGTTATGTCGGTCGAGGTGGTATATTGCTTACTTGCTTCGGAAGCCGAGTTCTGTTATGGGGCTCTTTACCCCATACCCATTTCTCGGGATTGTGGAATCCACGTAGTGGCAAGAAGGTGGCATGACAAATATACGTGGCATGACAAATTAGCAATTGAGATGTAACTATGAAAGATCGAGGAGAGATTGTGAAACAAAACATCCAGTTACTCTACTCCACAAAGTCCTCTTTGGTTTAATGGGGAAAAGGAGAAATACATTGTACAAATTATGAAAACAGGTATTGACCTATGGTTTGGCCGATAATTGTGGTAGTTTTGTGTAATTTACTCGGCTGCAGCTACCCACTACTACTCCCTCTGTATCAAAATATAAGATTTTTTAGTATTTGGCTTTCCATCCGTATCTAGACATGTTTTAGTGCAAGGTTCACATGAATCTTACACTAAAACATGTCTAGATACGGATGGAAAGTCAAATGCTATAACATTTTATATTTTGATACGGAGGGAGTAGTAGTTAACCGTCTTAGAAACGTGGGACGCTTGTAAAATACTCTATGTATATACCATAGGACAAGTGGGGAATTAGCTACTACCATTTGTTGCCGATGGAGTATATGGAGGAGTCGCTGAGCTCGGTGGGTGGGTGGCTACTGGCTACCTGCCGCAAATTTACAATGACGCGTCCTAGAGACGATGGTCAAGGTTCACACCATGGTACACGTTCTAGCTTGGCTAGCTGTGTCCAAATTATCGCTCAAATTGATTAATCTAATTTGTGAATTTGGCTTCTACTCTAATAGTCATGATGCATGACGAAATCTTGTATGACGAAGGAACGACGAACCTAGCTAGCTTGCTGCTCCCTTCCATTTGGCCTATATATAAATATATCCCCAGCTTCTCCATCCATCCATCATTCAACAGCACTAGGGTTAGCAAGCAGCCTAATTTAGCCTAGACACAATCGATGCCAGGGGGAAGACACCAACCTGCTCATTATTACAACCCCTACCAGCAGCGTGCGCAAGGAAATAATCCGCCCGAACATGCAAGAGGATTCCAAGGAGCGCCCGGAGGCACGCCATACCTGCCTAATTTTGCGATGCCAGGAGGAGGACACCAACCTGCTGCAGCTTATGCCGATGCCATCCTTTACCGGGACCTGCTGCGTGCAATGCCAGGAATTAATCCGCCCCGACGTGCAGGAGGACCCCAAGGAGCGCCCGAACATGCAGGAGGATTCCAAGGAGCGCCCGGAGGCGGGCCACCATACCTGCCTAATTTTGCGATACCAGGCGGAGGAAGACACCAACCTGTTGCTGCAGCTTATGCCGATGCCAACCCTTACCGGCGTAACGCAGCTTATGCACGACAAGGAAATAATCGGCGTAACGCACAACGCTGGCCCCCAGTGCCGCCCCCGCCCCCGCCCCCGCCCCCGCCACAGACGAGGCCGGGCTCTACCCTACCGCCGACGCCGCCGACGACTCCAAGCGCGAGGTTCATTTACGACTAAATTCCTTTCATATGACCACATTCTGTTTCTCCTAAGCAATGTCTCCTCAATTAATTATGGTCGTTTGGGGTACAGGGGTTCCTCGTCATCAGGGGTGGTGGAATCTTCTCAGCAGCAGCAACAGCAATCTTCAGCAGTTACGCGTCCACACAACCCGTCTAGCAGCTCTTTCCAACAGCAGCAGCCACAACAATCTTCAGCAATTACGAGTCAAGATCACCGGTCCAGCTCTGCTCAGCAGCAGCAGCCGCCGCCGCCCGCAACGTCCGCAGCTACCTCATGGTGGCCGTGGTGGTAGAGGTGGTGGAGAGCCTCCAATCGAGGGGTTGCAGGTACAAAGGCAACAGCCATGTAGAGGCTGTGGCAGACTACTTGGTTTCCTACCCATTGTATCAACCTGAAAGAGTAGCAAATACAGCTGCTCATAAACTAGCAAAATTGGCTTCTTAATTAGGTGCTGAGTAACATCCTTGTGTGTACTACACATGGTTCTAATATTGTTGTTAACAAATTAAGCTATTATTTTATAATTCGCATGTAAAAAGAAAAGCGCATATGGAGTTGAAGCCACAACCCAAAGGCTCTCTCACTACCGCCCAGTTAAAAAAGATCCGGATGTGGATTAGACTAGTCACAATGGGAAGTATCATATATTAGTATCATGCACATGATACTAGTCTAGGTTACTATCTCCATAATGAGTAGTAACATATTTGTGGTATCATATAATACTGCATTTATTAGGTTGTAGACTCATATTGCATTGGAATTCGTTATGTTATGGTATCTACCTATGATACCACTATCATCTCTCTCTTCATTAATTGGAGTGCCATGTCATTTTCTTGACAACATGACATGCATGATACTACCTATGATACCCCATTGTGGCTAGTCTTACGATTACGCGCGCAACATGTGTCCTGGCCGTCCTCGTTTATTGAGATCCGTGTCGGTTGGTCCCTAACCTGTCCAGTTAAAGAAACAAATTTACAGCTGTCCAACTAGAGGGTTTTTTTAGCTACTCGTCATGTGCATTTTTTTCAGAAACCAAAGAAGAACTTTTTAGTATTGCTCGACACGCCACAAAACTTTGTGGGCAAGGTGTCTGAACATAACCACAAACAACAAAGTAGTTTGTAGCCACAAACGACGATTTTTTTGGAATGTAAATTTGAGCATATTGAATATTAGGCTGCCTTCCACCACGAAACAGGCTTTCGCCCAGCTTTATAAATAAATCAACAACCACCATACAACCAGCGATACGAACGCAACACCACAGAAGCTGGGGCAGCAGCACACACAAATCCAAAGAAAAGAAAAGCAAAAAGAAAAGGAGACATAGCCGGATCGACTAAACTACGGTGACCCGCGACCGCTGCGCCCTCCGAAGAAGTACCAGCGCGCTCCTAGCATAGAACCGTCGAGTACCAAGAAGGAGAGCGCGTGCTGCTGCCCGGACCATAGGTCCTAGGGTTTCCCCCGGCACACGGATGGAAGCGGACGACGGGTAGCCACGACGCGCTTTAGGAAGGGGAGATGCCATCGGCGTATGGCCCTCGGCGTTGTACGCCCCCGGGTCAAACCGTTTGGCCGTCGGCGTATACATACGCCCAGGGCAATCCTGCCGCCGTCGGCCTATCGGGCCGTTCCCGTAGTGAATAGAGTAATTGATAATCCCGATTCCTGAAGCGTTTACGTTTGCTGATCTAGACAGTCAGTCGCTGGAACAGCTAGCTAATCTGCCTTGAACACGATGCGCCGATAGGGCTGTAAAAAAAGTTCGGGCTCGACAAACTGTGCGAGCTCGGCTTGCTTACAGCTCGGCTCGAGTTCGGCTCGAGTCTTTAACAAACCGAACTCGAACCTATTGGCAAGCTCGCGAGCTTAGACGAACCGAACTCGAACAGTTCGATATAGCTCGATATTTTCGTACATCCCCTAATTTGAGAATTTAGATGGCGGGATCGCGCCCTTGTGTTCCATTATTTTGAGGCCCAACAACAAAAAGCCCATCGATCGGAGTTGAACAGTCGACAGGAGACCATATATGACAACGCCTAATCCCATTCCTCAACCCTAATCCTTTGCCTCATTAGTCGCAAGACCCTACGCCTCCGTCAAGATGGTACCATCGGCATCATCCCGCCTGTCGATGTGAATCCGCCGCCGCCGCTCAACTCTGACGTCTTCCTCCTCAAGCCCGAGCAAGGTCCACGTAGAAGCTCTCCTGCTAGACTGCTGCATCTAAAGGTACGGGAGATCATATACTACTACTAGTTTGATCTATTACTACCACCTGCATCTAGCCTTACTAGTAGCACTTGTTTTGATCGGTTAGTGGCTCTTGCATCTAGGCCTTTGATCTGTTGGTAGCACCGATTTTGATCTGTCAACTTCATGTAATCGTCCCTTTGATTGTGCTCACATTCTGAATCTGGTTGTCCAAGATGGTCTTAAGATGATTGAGCATTTGACTGATAAAGTTAGAGAGACTATTAAGTATATCAAGAAATCAAATAATCGATTTTATAAGTTTCAGAATGATATTGATTCTCTTAACATTGGGCGTAGTAAGGGAATGGTTCTTGATTGCTGCACTCGATGGGGCTCAACATTTAAAATGCTAGATTCTGCTTTCCATTATAGAGCTGCAATTGATGCTTATGCTTCAGGAGATGCAAACTATAGGTGGCTGCCATCTGAGGAAGAATGGTTGTTGTATTAACAAATAAATTATGTCCTTGGTGTTTTTCATGCAGCTACAAAGGCATTTTCTGGTTCAACTTACCCGACCTCCAACCTGTTCTATCCTCACATTGTCAATATTAAGAAGATACTTTGTGGTTTGAAGGAATCAAAGAAGGAATGTATTGCAGCAATGGCTGACGCAATGGCTGACAAATTCAACAAGTATTGGGGGCCTGAATGCAACACTCTGTTTGCTATTGCTGCAATTCTTGATCCAAGATTTAAGATGGGTATGATTCAGTTCACATTTCCTTCTTTATACCCAGAAACTGAAGTTGCTGAAAAGCTTAAAAAGGTGGAGACTACTTTGCATGACTTGTATGCTTTATATGAAACTGAAAACAACAAAAGTATGGCAGCATCAGCTAGTAACGTGTCCACTTCTGAGTGCACTAGTACATCTGTTAGTAGTTCTAGTACTGCCTTTTCTATTACTAGCCAATATCAAAAGTACATGAAAGCCAAGAATGCATATCAGCCTTCCAAGTCAGATTTGAAGAGGTATTTGGATGATCAAGTTGAAAACATTCCTGATGATAAGTTTGATATACTTGGTTGGTGGAAGATGAATGAACTGAAGTATCCTTTGGTGGCAAAGATGGCTTGAGATATCCTCAGTATTCCTGTTACTTCAGTCTCATCAGAGTCAGCTTTTAGCACCGGTGGTCGAGTGATTGATGACTACCGTAGCTCTTTGCTCCCATCCACGGTGCAAGGTTTGGTCTGTACCTCAAGCTGGATTAGAGGAGGCCACCACAAAGAGAAGGATGTGGTACGTATATATGACACTTTCTATTGTTTATAACAAAAAATTGTGATGCTTTTGTATAATCCTTTTTTTCTTTGTTCCATAGGAAGATGATGCTAATTCTATTCCGCTGGTATTGGTTGAAGCAAATCCCTTAGTGGGCATCAACTAGTCACTTCGGCTATGACATATGGTGAGTATTTTTGTGGTTCTATATTTCAAAGTTGACTTTTGGAGTATTTCTTCCGTTTTGATAACCTTCAAGCGAATTTCTTTTTCAGGTACGCTTTTGCTATGAGTAAGATCATCAATATTAGCAGTGGAGCACCAGACGGAGTGGAAGCTGGAAGCCATAGTTGCACTTCTCCCTGGAATCATGAGTTTTCTCTTATGTAATTAACTACTCTTGTTATGCGAGTGAGACTTCCGTTTATATTAGGACTGCTATTCGTATGCTATATAATCCCTATGTAAGACTACTAAGATATTTGTGTTGGCATGTTACCACCGTCTCTGTTATGTGAGATTATATGTGTTCACTCTGCTGTCATCTTGAGATTTTATATGTACTAAATTGCCTTAACGAGCATTGACGAACCGAACTCGAGCCTACTCGAACTTTGGTCGAGCCGAACTCGAGCATGGATGTAGGCTCGAAGGTCAACCTGGGCTCGCTCGAGCTCGGCTAGAGCATGTTTCGAGCTCGAGCCGAGCCTACCAGTGTTCGCTCGAGTTCGGCTCGTTGACAGCCCTATGCGCCGACATCGGTATCAGCACCTTAATTACACTATCATACAGAATCGTTTGGTGAGGCTAAGAATAGCAGACAATGTTGAAAATTTCAACTCTGAATTTGTAATTTGGCACCATCCAGGTCTGGCAGACAGTGTTAAGCAGCAGCTAGCACATGAATAGCAGGTTTACTGGCCAGATCCAGGCCTGTCTGCTTCAGGTCTGAAGTCACACTTAGCTAGACTTTCGGGGCCTGGCTAGCTGGTGCCTAGGAGACGACTTGGGGATCGATCGAGGTCCTAATTAAGAAACAAAATTGAGTTTATATATTTGCGCGTGGATTGACCAACTGTTGACGTTAACCCAGCATGCTTGGCCACTAGCATATGGGATCTGTAGAACTGTGATTAGTAAACAACTGATAGTCCAGCTAGCAGCTAACACATAATACTTAAATCAGTAGAGATTTAAACAACGAACCCCTGAATATGGGGCATGGGGTAAATCAGTAGAAAATATGGGGCATGGGGTAAATGAGAGAGGATCGATGTGCCTAGCTCCTCACCTTCGGTTGAACAACGAACCCCTCCAAACAACCTATCCTGAGGCAAGGCAGGGGAGGAACACTGTCTTCCAACCGGAAACTCCAAAGTGATCTGGAGCTCGCCTCCTCCCTTTCCCTCGCGCAATTCTGGCCACAAGTTTCTCTCAGTGACGTCATAATCAGATGCGTATAAGGTGGAGTAATCCGAGCGCAGGATACGCCCCAACAACCTTCAGAGGATGATTCCTACGGCATTCATCTTGGAAAGAGTGGGGTCGCACTGGGTGAGCTATGGACCGGGACGGTTGGGGAGATGGTGTTAATGCAGCCGTCCTGTACCACGATGGAGCAACGGATTGAAAATCACCGTGTACTACTCTCTTCGTCCTTGAAAGAGTGTACTTCCAACTTTGTTGGAGAGTCAAATATTTTAAACTTTGACCAAGTTTGTATATAAATATATAAATTTTTGTGAAATCAAATAGATATATTATAAAAATATATTTTATCATAAATGTAGTGCTACTAATTTAGTGACATAAATGTTTGTGGTTTTTTATGCAAACATGGTCAAACATATGAAAGTTTGACTTTCCTAGAAAGTTGGAAGTACACTCTTTCAAGGACGGAGGGAGTATGTCTTAATTTCAGCTAGCATGTGCGCTTAATGGAGCTACTGCTCTTCAATTAGGACCTGGTCTTAATCCAACTAGGCAGTTCTCGGTTAGGAGCATGAGCATGAAAGTATCAGAATCACTGTACCGCTGCGTGATTATCAGTTTATGAATCAGTTATTTTTTATTTTTGCTGTGAGCTGCTGTCAGCCATTCTTTCTAATAATCTGACAACGAATCTACAGTGTTTACATTTCCAAGCAGCAGCACGTTTTACTTAACTAGGCACCCAATGCACATGAGGTTTGAACTTCACGGAATTCGGCACTACATTTCCAACCATAATCAAGGTCGTCAGACTAATCAGGTTGTGCTACAGGATTAGTAGGGGAGTAACAACTAAGTGAATCCAGTCTCCGTGTGTAACTAATTTAATCAAGAAGCTTGTTTTTCAAGTAATCATTATGTCTGGGAACTCTATTGCTAATATCGAGCTTTTTTGCATTTAACTCGTATGTTTTTCTATAATTTATACCAATTACTGGTACAGGTTTGAACTATCTTATTGTCAAATACTCGAATGGTACAGGTCTGAACCACCATCCAGATTTTAATGCCATCCATCTGCCAACAATTTTCGTTCAATAGTATACGTATTCTCTACTGAAATAGTATGCTGTATCTAAATCTATTACGAATTTTCAATGTCAGCTGAAATTCAGCATTTATTATAGCTCAGTCCACCACAGCCACTCGTTCCCGGGAGAGCAAACGAGCTCGGGAGCCAAAAATCCGTGTCCCTAGCGAACCAAGTGATACTCATACAGTATGTGCAGCCCATTTGGTAGTTTAGTGGGACCCACGCATGAATGCATGGCAGGATAAAAGAAAGAAAACATTGGGAGTAGGTGCTCCTGCCTCTGTCCTGATTAAGGTTGGTGGAACCAAATGTTGAGTAACTAAGGAGGTTTCAGTGCGGTCGTTGTACTTATTTTTACTAAAATTTGAGAATTTCTACTTGGTCTTGGTCATACTATGATTCTACACACCCTGAACTTTGGTTTTTTTTCTTTCTTCTGCTCTCTCCCTCCCATGACTCTTTGTAATAACTGCTGTACTCTGGCCTTGATTTGATATATAACACGTTCAGGCTGGCTAAGCCCGCCGTAGAGTTGATAAAAAAAAATACTATGATTCTACATCCCATCGCTCTTGAGTAGTCGAGTCTACTTACAAAGGGGCAGGGCTACTCTTCACGCGCGCGGGGGTTTTGAACCGCTAAACGAAAAGACGTTGGGGAGGAAAAAGACCTCGCCGCTATGGCTGGCCGAACCGCCTGGTCTAGCCTCTAGCTGGAAAACTTTTTTTCGTCTCCCTCCCTACTCTGCGTGTTTTGTGTGACCCCACGTTTTTTAGATGCTCCCATAGACACAAGGCCGTTCAAGAGCCTATGCGTCCACGGGCGTGCACTCCCGTGAACGTTCTTCCACGGATAGGTCGAACCCAACTTAGGGCTCAAGGAGGCCGGGCGGCACTTCTGCCCGCCCTCCTCGAACCACGGTATCCGCCGGTCCGTCGCCGCCCCGGCCATCCGCACTGAACCCCCACCCCTCCCCAACACACCCCCTTTCCTCCGACTCGGGCTCACCACCCCGCACCTCCCAGTTCCATTGCTCGGCGCCGCGTCACTACATCCTCGCCGATGCCTTCTCTACCGTAAATCTCTGCCGTCACAGTCGCGTCGCCGACATCAGCTTGGGAAGGTTGAGGTTGGGGATGAGGAACAGAAAGGGTGAGAAGGACGCGGCAGGAGAGCCACACTAGCGCTCACGCGCATGGTAAAGCAATTTCGCTTACAAAGTCGTCATAGTAAGCTGGCAACAACAACATGTCGTACGGTGATCCAAGAATCTATGTTGAAAAAGAGACATTGATTAGTTTTGGAACTTAATCCAACAGCCTCTTGCTGAACAGTAGTATCGATGGTAATGCCGATTTTACTTTGAAGTTTGAAGAACTATATGATCGATAGTCGACCATGAGCCTACTGCCTTCCGTTCCTCCCAAGATCAAATGCTACATCCCTAGTATAGTAGTAGTGTATACAGTGGCGGATCTAGGACAAAATTGTTGGGGGTGCCAAGCTTAAAAACTTTACTATTTACTTAGCATTCAGCAAGAATTTTTCCAAATACTAGTAGCATTTAGCAAGAATTTGTCCAAATATTAGTATATAAATGAATTTCTATACATTTTTAGGGGGTGGGTGCCATGGCACCCCCACTGGATACGCCCCTAAGTGTATACTCTGTAACTTGTACTGTTCCGCAGCTAGCTAGTACCACGCTGAATAAGTTGATTTGAAATTACTGTTGTTGCCACAGGCCCTAGCTACCTCTCTCTCTGCGCTCGAACGAAGGAGGAAGAAGGAAGGGATGAACACTGAATTTTCCGACGCACAAACGCCTGCGGCACTGACGGCTTTTCAATTTCAGTCCAGTCCAACTTGATACACTGACGGGATTACAGGGGAGGGGTTTATATGCACGCACCCACATGCGCGCCACGTCGCGCACTCGACGCACCCACTCGCCACGCTCTGCACACCCCGGCTCGCGCCCACGTCGCGCATTGACGCGATCAACGCGGCCAGCCTGGCCGTGCCTCGCCGTGGTCAATCTCCCCGCTCATCTCGCTAACATAACACATGCACACGTCACACACACGCGCACAGACGCGCCACACCCGATATGGCCTCGACCTAGTGCACTGACACCGTGCTGACATGGCTTATTGCCAAGAATTACAATGTAGGAGCCAGGAGGGAGACACCGCCATGCACTGCTGGTCTGAAGCTGCACAATCATGAACCAAGTTGAAGGCAGTGTCGAGGCTAAGTTAAGCCAGTCTGTCAGTGGGCACATCGACTCGGGCTCAGGCAGCATCCAGCGAATTCGTTTTAGCCGAAACTGGGTGCCCAGATTTCACTCTACAGATTTCCAAACACACGTGCACGCATGATCGCTGTTCAAGGGCATTTGAGATGCAGAGATCGGCGCCTACACATGATCTTACGGGGGAATTCTATTTTACAGTCGAGCGTTCCTGCCCATCGGCCGTGAAAGAGGAGCCGTATACCGAGATCAACGAAGAAGGAGAACTTTGAGAAAACATCACCTATTGAGAATCTCGTGCTCTATAATCTGTTGGAGTTGGACACTTTTAGTGATGTAAAAAACCACATTATTAGTGATGTACTATAATTTACATCGACCAGTTTTTAGGCTGCTATTTTACGTCATCGATTGGAAATGCTCTGATCGTGTTGATTCTCAATTTCGGATTGTAAAGCTGCTTACACATCGTTTTCTCACAAAAGCCCCCTCGCAAAATTTAAATTCCGCCGTCACAGATCCAGCTCACGGCCGGGCCGCCGACCCAATCAATCCTCACCACCACCACCCCTCTCCGGCGACACGGCGGCGCCCGCTCGCCCGCCGTCCACCACCGCCGCCGCAGGGCCGCCCCGTATGCTCGCCCGCCTCGCGGTCCCCCTCCGCTGGTCCCGCGGCCTGCAGCTGCGGGCAGGGAGCAGCCGCCCGCGCGGCGTATCCGCGATGGCTGCCGGCGGCGGCGGACGAGGAGGCGAGGAGGGGCAGCTCGGGGAGTTCCTGGAGTACATGGACCGGCTCCGCAACTACGAGCGCTCCGGGGTGCCGCGCGGCGCCGGGACCGACTCCGGCGACGGCTTCGACCTCGGCCGCATGCGCCGCCTCCTCCGCCGCCTCGGCGACCCGCACACCCACTACCCGGTGAGCCTCGCGCCACCCACTCTCATTTATCAAGCAACAAAAGTTTACAGCTTATTACAAGCGATTCTGCCTGCTTCTGAACTGTGATGGCACATTGGGATTGCCATGTCTTTTACTGTGGTCAGTGTTAGGCTGCCATCATCATTTTCAAAAGGGGAATGCATTTTCTTTGCCTGGTGCCCGTGTTCCAAATGGAAGGATTGGTCTGAGTGAGATCGTGTCTGTAGGCTGTTCATATCGCCGGCACCAAGGGGAAAGGCTCCACCTCCGCGTTCCTGTCCAATATCATGAGGGAGCAAGGCTACAAAGTGGGGTGCTATTCCAGGTACTCTACCACATCACCCAGCTTCTGCTCCATGCATGTCTTGTTGCTTGGCACAATGAGGGATGTCAATGGATTACTACAATCTTACTATGTGATGCCGGGTTATAGTGCCAATTTTTTTAGTACTGTTGAATTTATTAGAGAGCTACGCGAATTCTATAATGCTGCTTCTCTCTATGCAGCCCCCATCTTCGAACTATTCGAGAGCGCATTTCTGTTGGAGAGAATGGAGACCCTGTTTCAGCTGCGTTGCTGAGTGACCTTTTTGATCAGGCTAAGGAAGCTATCGATGAATCGATAGAATCAGAAAATGGAGCCCTCACACACTTCGAGGTAGTTTTTATTTTAAGTTGCAGATTTACTTAGTTTTGCTTTGAAAATACAACGTGAACTCTGAAATTAAATTTTCTGTCCCCAAATGAGAAGCTACAACTGCAATATACATCAACATAGCAAGAAAATCAGATGGGTACCTGTGACATTGCTTCTCCTTCATTAGTTTGCACCATACCTTATTGCAGTAAACCTTAAATCAGATAGGCAATTATGTCAGCACTTCTCCTTCAACTTACCTTATTGTGTTAAACCTTGCAGGCTTTGATGCCAATTTTTGAGTTCTAATTAAACCATCTGATATTCTGATTTCTGTTTGCATATTGGCAATTCCATTAGAATCTAAAGTAAACATTCAATCTAGACCTAAACTTATTGTAGCAAGCAGGAATACATGGCCATTATATGATGCAATCCCAGGGAAAATTATTGGTGCATGTAATAAGCAGGAATATATGGACTGTACATGATGGTCTGATCTCACTTTCTGAACTGTTTAGCCACCCTGATACTGCCAGACCGTTGAGAGTTTCTTAGCATCTGTAACAAATTCATCTCTATTTGATAGTGTGTGGTGTTTGTGCACTAACAAATTTCTTACAGAAATCAGTACGATCAAACGGCATTTATTTTGCATATGTAACCCCACAAAATACACTGTGGGCATTGATAAGCATCTGCTGTTATTTCACTTGGTGATCACGAACTTAAAAAACTACTTGCGTGATTTTTGCAGGTTTTCACAGCTCTCTCATTTCTCCTATTCTCACAAGAAAGTGTTGACTTTGCCATTGTCGAAGTAAGTTGTGTAACATTTTGTTATAACACTGTTACTTCTGTTCAATATTTTTTCCACGTTTGCGTTCATATGTTGCTGCAAATGTCAAGTCTGAAGTAAACCTTAGCTCTGCAACTTTTAGCTCTGCTGTGATAGAAGTTTTCAACATATAGGAACTTCTATTACTGATTTGGAAGTTCAGTCACAAGAATGCATCTGCTGTACTAAAATTGCCTTGAAAGTTGTCACAGGAATGATAAAACTTGCCCTCATAACTGCATCATGGCTCTGATGTCTACTGCCCATGTAATACCCGTGGTGTTTAAGGTGCATTAGTAGGAAAATTAAAATAATTAAATGAGACTTGCATATAGAGTAATATCTATAGTTAGACCAAAATCTTGAGTTTCTTTTGCGTGGACGTAGCAGCCTATGCACCTAGTCAAGCTGAGAGTGGGTCCCCAGATGTTTCTCTTGTACTCAGATATTTTCTTGGTTGGCCACTTTGACCGAGGTTTGAAAGCGAAGAGGGAATACCAAGTGTACCTGACTCACTTGCATGCAAGGTCGACGTGTTGCGTCGCTAGGGTCGGAAAGGCTTACATGTCAGTTCAATAAAAAGTGCAATTGTTTACCAAAAAAGGGAAAAGAGCCGTCGACAAAGCGCTAGATATTACTGCAGCATCGCTTAATCGGTCTGTAAGTGCACTGCTAACTCTTCACTGCTGTAGCTGTAAAAAGGATGAACCCTATCATCTAGATCACACACACCTCTCATTTTCACTAATTAAAGTAGACTGCTGCGGAGTGGGGCGTGGAGCAGTGCAGAGCAGAGAGATTCTGCTGCGGAGTTGACAAGAACCGAAGGCAAGCATGCGTTCCTTCCCAAAATCCTCGCTCCTTTTCCCAGTACAATACCGTACTGTTGCCATGTCTAGCTTGTTGATGCACACCACCTCCTGCGGTTTCCTGAGTAGTCCGTGTCGATGGTAGCCCTGTGGCCATGATTCTTTTACTTCTCACCCTCATGTCTAGCAACTATTTATTTCAGTGGTGCACTATTTTCCTTTGATTTCTTTGTTCATGCATGTCCTCCTACTATTTGATGTGGTAACGTACTTAACTGGATGTGTAGAATAATTAAGTGAGGAGTCAAGTTGTCATGTATTGTCAAGTTGGTTACCAGCTTAAAATCAAATGGTTGCCTGGTTATTTGAACTTCTCTACTCACCAACGTAATCCTTTCTTAGAGTAATTGCACATTTTACGTGTTTAGAATGGATCAAATACTCTTTGGACGTGGAGAGCATGGCTATGACAAAAAACCATGCAAAATTTACCTGGTAACTAGGCATTATTTGGGTGGTAACTGTTAACTAGTAATATGATAACTATGGTTTTATAACTTGGCAACTGACGACGGAAAAAAAGTTCGTCAAAACATATTAAGATGGGATCTTGTTTTAAAGTACTCGTCGATGCAAACCCAGCGGGTGAATATGGATCGTCAATTGGATTAACGGTAACGGTTCAAGAGATAATTTATTTTTAATTTTCGATTATGGAAAAAATTCCTTGCATGCATGCATGTGTCCCGTCTCTGTATAGGGCTGAATTCCATTTGCTCCCGCGCCGGATTGATGTTGATTGTAGGGCATGTCTCCCATGTAGATTAACCCCTCATTAGAAGGAAGCGGTGCATCAGCTGCGCCGCCGAGCAAATCCCTACTTCCGCCCGTGTGCATTTCAGAAGACTCTGCATTATGACTCATCTATGCGGTAAAGAAAAAATACATCAGTCATTACATTAGGAGATGCATTATTAAGAGATACATTATTTAGTACTAGGATTGCTTATAAAGGTGAATGGCCGTAAAGTATACAACGATTAGTACACATCCTAGGTGCAAGATGTGCTCCTGCCATCGGTCGTGCGCATCCACTAGCGCTACAACCATCGTACACATGCATCAGTTCTACAACCATACTATTACTATCACATTACAAGCTTTATTTAAGTTAGAAACTGGCTTGTACTGATGTCATATACTCTACGTGGTGTTGTTCCCATCCTCCTCCGTCTCCTCCCCTGCAAGCTTCTGACGAAGGCTCCTATTTTTTGCCATGAGCTCCTTTATCTGACTCGCCTGCTGACTGGCTATGTCCTCTAATAGGTCGCGCTCCCTTATGAGCTTCCTGCTCTTCTGCTCCTCCAGCTCGAGCCACTTATCTCTATCTTCTATTTCTAGGTTGAGATCATGCTTGACCTCATAAACACAATCCTCATGCTCCTTCTTGAGATTCTCCAACTCCTGTTGTCTACGAACCTCGTGGTACTCATGAAGTTGGGTCATCTCTACGTGGTGTTGCTGCTCCTTCTGCACCAGGGTCATGAATAGGCCCCAGTACTCATACGTGTGCAGGTCCACCAAAGCAAAGTTTACAGTAAGCTGAAGATGTTTCAGCGCCTCACGCGCGGCAGTGTTACATGCCTAGGCAGCGTTTGCCGCTTATCAATATACGGTTTGATAGGAGTTGTCATCGTCTGGTTTGAACTGCACATGCACCGCGCCAAGGACATCTACGCCATCGACATGCTCCGAGGTAGAGACAACAGGGGAATCCCAATCAAAGTGATCGGTCACCTCAAGGATTCACACAAAATTGAGATGTAGGATAGCAGGCTCATCCATCCCTGTTTTTCACATGAGTTAGTACCAAATAATGCAACTATCAATTAGGCATATGAACTAATAGTGCAAAAAATTACATTAACAATCAAATTCGTTTCTACCTAGGCTCCAACACTACCCTCATTAATAATTAAAACCACATTATTTATACCAATTAGATTTTAGTTACTTTTTTAAATCTAGGCTCTCATACCACTGAAGTTGTCACGACCCAAAGACATGCCTATGCAACAACCGCCACATATTTATAAGCATCATGATTATAAACATGTTAAAATGAAGGAGACACTTTATTCATTAGCTTAGATAGTACACAAGCTCTAGTACACATGTACGATTGCATGCCACTACTTTTATTCATATCCCTTCCCGTAGCACTATTCGTACTGGTTGCCATCCAACCCAACAATGCTCACTTCTACAAAGACATAGAAAAGAGTAAGAATGAGTATGATGACATACTCAGCAAGCACGCATGAACAAATATCTATTTGATGACAAGGGAAATCAAGATAATAAGATGATTAGTGGAACCATACAAAGATACAATATTGGCAAGATAAAATGGAAGGGAAAAATAATTGGTATCACATGTGAAAGCAAGTTTCCCGACCCGGGAATCACAGGTGTGAATATTCACGCTTTTAAGCTCTTAAGACGGTACTTCGACATCGATAGCCCCGAGCAGAACCACACAGGAGCATTGTTCTTTTTCCCGCTTAGACACGGACACCTCGAGAATGAGAAATTAGCCCTTGAACTATTCTGCCATGGCAAAGGTCATGCATATCTCTAGCATATTTTGTGGAATAGCTAGAGAATATGTTTTCCAAAATTTTGGGAATATTGAAGAAATATCATGTTATCTTTTCTGGCAGTTTTAGCTATAAATCTTTCTTTGCAAAATCTTGAAAACACTGGTATCACGACTGCAAACACATTGTGCCGGTCGCAGTACGGGTATGGGACTGTTTGGGTTCTCCGTTAGGACGGCCCTCGTTCCGGAACGTGTCGGTAATGGATCCCTAGGAGCGACCTACACTAGTAAGTCCAGGTGTCCAAGTCTTAGCGGGAAAATGAACACTGCTCCTGTGTGGTTTTGGTCGGGGCTGTCGATGTCGGAGTACCTGTCTTACGAGCGTAAAAGCGTGAATATTCACCCATGTGATTCCCGGGTTAGGAAACTTGCTGTCACATGTGATACCAATTATTTTTACCCTTCCATTTTATCTTCACAATATTGTATCTTTGTATTGTTCCACTAAACCTATCTTGATTTTCCGTTGTCATCAAATAGGTATTTGTTCATGCGTGCTTGCTGAGTATGTCATCATACTCGTTCTTGCTATTTTCAATGTCTTTGTAGACGTGAGCACTCGTTCTTGCTATTTTCAATGTCTTTGTAGAGGGAGCACTCTTGGGTTGGATGGCAACCACTAGGAGTAGTGGTACGGGAAGGGATATTAATAAAAGTAGTGGCATGGAATCGTACTTGTGTAGCAAAGCTTGTGTACTATCTAAGCTAATGAATAAAGTGTCTCCTTCGTTTTAGCCTTATGAAAAGAATTTGAGTTTATTTAGCTTAACATGTTTACAATCATGATGCTTATAAATATGTGGCAGTTTTTGCGACTAGGCCTGTTTTTGGGTCGTGACAACTTAAGTGGTATTAGAGCCTAGGTTTAAAACAGGAATTAAAATCTAATTTGTATAAAATAATGCGGGTTTAATAATTAATGTGGGTAGTGTCGGAGCCTAGGTAGAAACGGATTTGATTGTTAATGTAATTTCTTGCACTATTAGTTCATATGTCTAATTGATTGTTGTATTTTTTGGTACTAACCCATGTGAAAAACAAGGATGGATGAGCCTGCTATCCTCCATCTCAATTTTGTGGTAATCCTTGAGGAGGTGACCGATCACTTTGATTTGGATTCCCCTGTTGTCTCGCCTCGGAGCATGTCGATGGCGTAGGTGTCCTTGGCGCGGTGCATGCACAGTTCGAACAAAACCGTATATGGGTAGGGGGCGGACGCTGCCGAGGCATGTAACAATGCCGTGCACCGCAGTTCAAACAAGACCGTATATGGGTAGGGGCGGACGCTGCCGAGGCATGTAACAATGCCGCACGTGAGGATCTGAAAGTTCTCCAACTTACTGTAAACTTTGCTTTGGTGGACCTGCACACGTATGAGTATTGGGGCCTATTCATGACCCTGGTACAGAAGGAGTAGCAACACCACGTAGAGATGACCCATCTTCATGAGTACCATGAGGTTCGTAGACAACAAGAGTTGGAGAATCTCAAGGACGAGCATGAGGATTGTGTTTATGAGATCAAGCATGATCTCAACCTGGAAATAGAAGATAGAGATCAGTGGCTCGAGCTGGAGGAGCAGAAGAGCATGAAGCTCAAAAGGGAGTGTGACATGTTCGAGGACATAGCCAGTCAGCAGGCGAGTTATATCAGGGAGCTGATGGCAGAAAATAGAAGCCTTCGTCAGAAGAAGCTTGCAGGGGAGGAGCGGAGGAGGATGGGAACATCACCACCTAGAGTATATGACATGAGTATAAGTTAGTTTATAGCTTAAATAAAATGGTAGGACTAGATCGTGGCTTGTGACTTGTGATGGATGTGACCTATCCTGTACGTGGGAGTACCCTTTGTAGTGATAGCTAGCTGGTATTTTCTAATGTGATAGTGGTAGTATGGTTGTAGAACTGATGCATGTGTACGATGGTTATAGCTATGGTGGATGTAGCTCTGGTGGATGCGCACGACCGATGGCACAAGCACATCTAGCTGCTAGGATGTGTACTGATCTTTGTATACTTTACGCCATTCCCCTTTATAAGCAATAAATCCTAGTACTAAATAATGCATCTCCTAATGTAATGATTGATGTCTTTTTTCTTTACCGCATAGATGAGTCATAGTGTAGAGTCTTCTGAAATGCACACGGGCGGAAGTAGGGATTCGCTCGGCGGTGCAACTGATCCACCGCTTCCTTGTAATGAGCTACTGTTAAATCTTTTACATTGACAACAACAAACACAGATGAGGCTGCATGAAATACTAGGTTACATGGCGCAGCAACCAACCAAGGGGAGATAAGGTTCTGAGGGAGAACAACATGGCGAGTGAGACATGCATGTGCTAATCATCAATCGGGATCTTACCAAGCACTCCTCACTTAATTATTGTACACATCCAGCTAAGTAAGGGTACCAAATCAAATAGTAGTAGGACTTGCATTTACAAAGAAATCGAAGGAATAGTGCATCACTTCAATTAATAGTTGCTAGACATGAGGGTGAGAAGTAAAAGAATAATGGCCACATGGCTACCATCGGCACGGGCTACTCATGCGTACATCACATGGACTAGAAATCAGGAGGTGGTGTGCATGAATCAACAAGCTAGACATGGGGAAAGAGAGCGAGGATTTTGGGAAGGAACGCATGCGTGCCTTCGGCTCCTCTTGTCAACTCGGCAGCAGAATCTCTCTGCTCTGCACTGCTCCACTCCGTCGCAGTCTAATTTAATTCGTGAAAACGAGAGGTCTCTGTGATCTAGCTGATAGGGTTCATCCTGTTTATAGCTACAGCAGTGAAGAGTTAGCAGTGCACTTATGTACCGCTTAAGCGATGCGACAAAAATATCTAGCGCTTTGTCGACGGCTCTATTCCCTTTTTATGTAAACAGCTGCATTTTTATTGAACTGATGCGTAAGACTTTCCGGATGCAACACGTCAAGCTTGCATGCAAGTGAGTCAGCTCCTTGATGCTAAATGCATGGTACACCTGGTATTCCCTCTTCGCTTCCAAACCTCGGTCAAAGTGGGCAACCGGACAAGAGAAATATCTCGGGACTCAGCTTGACTAGGTGCATAGGCTGCTATGTCCATGCAAAAGCAACTCGAGATTTTGCTCTAACTATAGATATTACTCTATGTGCAAGACTCATTTAATTATTTTAATTTTCCTGTTAATGCACCTTAAACACCACGGGTATTACATGGGCAGTAGCCGTGATGCAGTTATGAGGGCAAATTTTATCATTCCTGTGACAATTTTCAAAGGCAATTTTAGTACAGCAGGTGCATTCTTGTGACTGAAGTTCCAAGTTAGTAATAGAAGTTCCTAGATGTTGAAAACTTCTATCAAAGCAGAGGTAAGAGTTGCAGAGGTAAGAGTTTACTTCAGACTTGACATTTGCAGGTGCATTCTTGTGACTAAACTTCCAAGTTAGTAATAGAAGTTCCTTGATGGTACTTAATGCAAGACCTTACGCGGAAGTGAAATATAGGGATAGCAGAATGTAGCCTCTATGCTTATGTGTCTTGAGAGCAACTTACTACTCGTAATGATCAATGATTGACTTCTTTCTTCAAAGTAGGACCTATCACAGGTTTCTGGGCCTCTAGCGTTTAAATCCGATATTTGAATGCGACTAAGCTATAACACTGATAGTGAGACAATAGTGCTTTGCTTGTCTATTGATTGCCTAGGCAGGTCTTGGGGGAGCTAGAGATGCCACAAATGTCATACGAAATAGTGAACTAGCTGCATCAGTCATAACAACAATTGGGAAAGAACATTTGGCTGCTTTGGGTGGTTCCCTCCAAAGCATCACACTGGCAAAGTCTGGAATTATCAAAGAAGGGCGACCAGTTAAGTTGCTCTCTTATTCTTGTACCTTTTCATGTTCACCAGTCTTACCTTTTCCCTTGCTTGTAATTCCAGACTGCAGTCCGGTCAAGCCAGCTAACTATGTAGCGCTCTGTTATCTTCAGAGATATGAAGTTTGTAACCTGAATATCAAACATTTTTCAGGTTGTCATTGGTGGTCCATTTTCAACAGAGATCGAGCAGGTTCTTCGGGATAGAGCATTCTTGACGCAATCTCCCGTCATATCTGCCTGTGATCCTGGTGTCAGGAGCATCACAAGATGCATTGGATGGGATTATGCAAAACCTTATCAAAGTTGTGACATTGTGGTGAAGATTTCAGATGATATGCCACTGGTATGGTTCATCTCCAACCTTATCTAGTTCATCTAAATTTTTAAAAAATTCCCTCTTCTTTTCAAGTTCTCCAAATGACGAGTACAGAATATATCTCGCAGTCTATTGAATTGCATGATGTAAAACTCCAGCTGCTGGGAGACCATCAGCGTCAGAATGCTGTTATGGCTTCTTGTGCAGCTCTTTGTCTCCGTCAGCTAGGTAATGAAACATGCCAATTCATACTATTTGGTGATTGTCCATGTCAATCAGTTTGGTCTTTTTATTTGAATCTTACTGTTTTGTTGCTTTTGAACGAGACTGCAATACTGGAAGACTGAGTGTCTGCTTTTGTTTAAGTTCCTTTTTCGTTTGTCCACCTTATCACACACATTGCTTTATTTGCACAAGTCTGACATATTTTTCCCTCTTACCCGACGGATTTGGGAAGTTAAGGATGGGACTTGTCCGACTCATCGATCCGAGCTGGTCTAGAGAAGACACAGTTGCCCGGGAGAAGCCAATTTCTTACGCAAGATGAAGCCTCGGCCCTTGGGCTCGACGGAGCATCCACCATTCTAATCGATGGAGGTTTCGCTCAATAACCCGTCCTTAATGCTCCACTTCTCTTGACTGTTGTTGCCTTATCGACACCATCTGATGTTCCGATCATCTTCCAGCCCATACAGAGGCGTCTGCAAAGGCCTTGTCAGATGTGATAAGAACCGTCGAACCAGAAGGACCCCTGGCCCTTATCATCGGAATGGCCGATGACAAGGAACACCTCGCCTTTGCTGCGCAGCTTCTCTCAGGCAAGATCTTCTACCCCCTCTGTGGTTTACCGGGCTCATAATATTTGTATCTTGCAGTGTTCAAACTGAAGAACGCCACAACTCTTACATCCCCGATCTCCTGCAGGCAGAAGGCCGGACGTCGTGCTGCTGACGGAGGCGAGTATCGCCGGAGGCACGGCCCGCTCCATGCCGCCTCGTCGCTGAAGGACATGTGGATTGGCGTCGCACACGATCAGGGCATCGAGTATGTGGACATTGGAGTGGTCACCGACGACGAAGCAGCAGACCGCATCAACCGCCGTCTGGCTGGCTCCAACAAGCGGACACCGCTGATGCTGATCGGGTGCGGAGCCGTGCCGTTCTCGGGCGACCTGATGAAGGCCGCCTCCCGTCTGCTGCTGCGCCGGCAAAGGGCGGCGGCGCGGGCGCTCCCACGGGCCTCGTATGCGTCACCGGCTCGCTGCACATGGTCTCGTCGGTGCTGCAGCAACTTGAGCGGCAGCCGTAAAGTGTCCTTCAAGTTATATTCATACAACAACATGGGTTCTATTCAAATTGAACTCCAAAAGGAAAAACGTTTCTCTGGAATAGCAAAGATCGATGAAGTCGGCCAGTTAAGCTTGGGAATGAAATTTGATCTGGGCTCCATCGATCCCCCAACACCTCCCCGACCTGAGTTTTGTACAAGAGCCAAAAGAGCCTCATGGCTTTCTTTTTTTTCTTCTTTTTTGAGGGATAAGAGCCTCATGGCTTAAACCGGCAGAGTCAGAGCGGAAATGTTGGTAATTAATCATTTTTATGATTTTTGTGAGCACTTATTTTAGATGAAAAAGGGACCATTCCCTGGTTCTTTTTTTTGTCATGAAACCATGACAGCGTCTCAGACAGAACAGTTTTGTGAGCACTAATGTTCTGTAACCCAGTATGCAAATGATTTTCGAATTGCATGCTTTGCCTTTAAACGCTCCGCAATTTTAGCATGTCAAGACCATCGTGGATGAGTTCTAAGGGATCATTTCCGCTAGTCCAAATTGTTTTGGTCGATTTAAAAATTAAGCACTTCACGTCAGCTCCGTGCGTCAAGTAATCAGAAATTGTCAGCTTTTTTCCTTTTTAGAAGGTCTGCTCGGATCGAGCACATTGTTTTGTAACAGTGACGCGTGGCCGTCCCCTCTGCCTCCGCCTGTCTGTGTGCGGACCGCCTTGCTTAGCAAGCGCGACAGTACCAGTATTTGACGTAGATGACCACGATCTATCCTGCACTACTTTAGACGTCAGCATGCGCAAATACTGGTGCACCGCTGACGTCTAAAGTGATCGGACAATTTCGGATACACCGTTGCATACAAATGAGGGTTTAAACTGGACACACATGCATATTGTCTGAACGTGTCATCCACAAATCAGGGGAAAAAATTAACGCATTCCGGTTGGAGATGCTCTTACACGCCTTCCTGCTTTATTCAAAAGACGTCCGATTGGACATGCCGAATGCTCACCTAGTCACCCAGCCGTTTTTTCTTCAAGATCAAAAGTTAGTTTTTTTTTTCCAGATAATCGTCCTCTTTTCTTTTGTCACGACAATATATCTCCTTCTTGTGCGGGAGAAAGAGCTTTCACTAATAAATTTCGGTTAGACGAGCGTGTGTGGTCCAAAGCATCAGCATCAATAAGACTAGTACTAGATAGATGGTTTAATCTAGGACACCTTGCGAATTCATGACTTAACCCTACTCTTTTTTCATGATGGGATTTTCTTGACTCGACATCTCTTTCTCTGAAGCAATAAGGCGCTCAAAATATTCTTCCTTTCTAATGTTGTCAACTCACGGAAAACTAAATAGTCAAAAGAGAATCTGGCTAGCTAGCTAGCTGAACAGTAGTATACCTCGTATCTTTTGATTATGTTCGCGACTTCTTGGATCTCTAACGTTGTCAACCCGTCTAACCGGACCAAATCACACCAGTTTCACGGTTTAGTTACAAGCTGGGTAACCGGATCGTGGAACCAGTGTAATACTAGACGACTTCAGAATTCGTGCAGCCGGCGACGAGCCCGAATCGAGCTAACCGGATCGGAAAGTGTTTTGCGATTTGTGTTGGCACTTTCCGGTATGCCATGCATGCAAATGGTACTCTGATTCAACACCTTTAGGGCATGTACACTCCAAAACGCTTACACGGGCGCTTAAAAAGTCAATTCGTGATCATGGGTAAGCGTCCGGCGCTAGGGGCTTGATTTTCTGTGTGTTTTGGAAGCGCCGGACGTTTGTTTATGCGTCGGCCGCTAAAAAAGCCGGGATTTCTACCGAAACTGCCGGATTATCTCCTTAGCGCCTCCGTTGTACATGGCCTTAGCATGTCCGGACAACCTTTCTGCCTACTACAAATCAAGGGCTCCAAGTCCGTTTTCACAAGTCCACTGTTTTGCTCGATTTAAATACAACCACTTCGGTCGTCAACTCCATCCGTAGATAAATCATAAAAGAGAAAATTGTTTGTGATGACGCCACGCTGTGCTTTTTTCTTTTCTTTTCTTTTGAGAATGTCTGGTCGGATCGGAGCACGTTGTTTTGTAACAGTAATAACGCGGGCCGTCTCTGTGTGCGAACCGCCTTGTTTAGCAATCGCGTGATACTACTAGTATATTTTACGTTTTCCTACTGGTACAATTAGTCGCACACAAGCACGATCTATCCTACACCACCCTTTTAGTCGTCAGCATTCGCACGCTCTTGCCTGTACAATTGTTTTACGATCAAGCAAAATATACACATATTTACGCCAATGCCATTGTGGGTATGTTTGGATGGTGACCAATTATACAATACTTTATTATTTTCCATTTAAACGCCTTCCACTTTATTCAAAAGACGAGAATATATCCAATTGGACAGACCCAACACACTCACCAAGACAATTTTTCTTCGTCACCAAAAGTTCAATTTTTGTTTGGATAATCGCCCTTTTCTCTTTTGGCACGACAATATCTCTCCTCTTGTGCTTGACAAGGAGCTTTCGTTGATGAAATACCGGATATAGTCCAAAGCATCAACATCAAATAAGACTACCACCTACCTACCTACCCAACAAACTGAGCGTTGGTTTGATCTAGGACACCTTGCCAATTCATGGCTTAGCTCTATTTTCTTCAAGTGAATATCTCTTAATTTCTCTGAAGCGATAGGCGTTCTAGTTTCTCTCGCTTGCTAATACCGGCCAACTACTCATGGACAATTAAATGGTCTGAAATGAATTTGGCTCAACAGTAGTATACCTTGTATATCTATTGAATTCTGTTGGCGACTTCTTGGGTCTCTCCGTGTGATGGATGGACAACCGGTTGTATGGATTCTTGCCGTGCCAAGCAGAAGTGGTTTTGCTTTCCGCTTCTAATTTGATGCCCATGCACAAATGGGGTTCACACCACCTCGATCCAGTCCACCTCTTATCTTGCCCGAACTTTCATGTTATCTAGCACTAGTATGGACTATGGAGATGATACCCTAGTTGCCATGCCTACGGATACCCTTTCACTTTAGCATCTCAAAACCGTTATTTTGGATACGAGTTTGCTATGGATCTCCATAGGACCCGAAGTCAGTTTCACACAATGTTTATGGCTTAACTAATCAGTTACTACTCCCTCTGCATCAAATTAATATAAGTTGTAGCTTTGTCTTGAGTCAATCTTCTCCATGCTGGACCAAGTCTTTAGAAATCACGTAACTTTCAAATTTGCATAATAATAGTCTGTGACGGAAACTTTTTCATTGCCTGAATACTCATGCATATATATAACATGTGACGAGCACCACCGCTCCTTTGTGCTGCAAACTTAGAAATAACCCGTCGGCGGTACTATTGTCCATATTTACACACCAACTGACTCATCAATTAACCTAAGAAACCTTTCTTCATGGAACATATCATTCTTGGTGCCTGGCCATGAGGGTGAAGTCTAACCGCTAATCGGATCAATGATCCCTGATCGGGGTAAATCGCTCCGAGATTTTCAATCTGATAGCTACTCCCTCTTTTTTTTTTTTGCGGAGACAGATACAGCAGTGCCGCGGCAAATTACAGACAGGTCCTCGAAAGAAAAGGAAATACAAACCAGCCCCTCTGCAACTGAACGACGCCGGAGACGATGGGCGCCGTCGGTGGCGCGCCGCTGCTCAAGCTCCTCTTGCCTTGGAACAGGAGCCCCCCCAAGCAAGCGGGAAGTCGCCGATCGTCGATCTCGCAAGATCTACGCCAGAAGCCGCCGTCGTCGTCACGCCGAAGCACCACCATAGCCGTCGAAGGATCTTGCACCGGATCCGCCGTCCCGCGGAGTCCAGCAAGGGGGAAGGCGAGCCAGCCAGGTCCGCGGAGCTGCGGACTCGCCGTAGGCGGCAGGTCGACGCCGAAGCTCCCCGGAGCTTCACCGTCGAGGGAGAGGACCACCACCTGCAAAAACAACGCCGACCGCGCCTCCTCCACCATGACGCCGCCGGCCGACACCAAACTCACACCTACTACACACATATGCACAGATCCGTCGATTCCCCTCCTCCCGCCGCCGGAGCGGCCGCCGGAGGGCGGGGAATCGAGCGGATCGCCGGCGATGCGGTGGCGCGAGCTCGAGCTTCCAAAAGTCGCCTCTCTACAGTGGACAGGGAGAGGGGACGGTCCAAGGTGCGTCTTGATAGCTACTCCCTCTGATTTAAAATAATTGTTGCAGTTTTGAACTAAGTTAGTCACTTAGGATGACTCCAACGGGACGACCCTAATGGACACGTGTTTGATCCGTTTGTGTCGGCAAACGAGACGCGCGTCTGACCCAGCCCACTCTTTCTGGCCACTGCGCCCCAACAGAGCCGACGCTTGGGAATTTCCGAAGGCTAATTTGTCCCTTGTGTTGTGCAGCATGCATACTAGTCTCCGCACGTGAATAGAAGAAGAGCAACTACATTAGCAAGCAGTTTGTGCCACAAACTGTGGATTCTGGCCATGCCCCGCAGGTGGTTTTGCCCGAAATGACGGGCGCCACGCTAGCTACACTTCTTCCCCCACCCACCGGATTGATTTGCTCCCCGCCCGTGCCGTCCCAGTTCCTCTCCCTCTTGGTCGGATCGTATTCATCGAGCCCCCGGTTTCTCTCCTCACCGCCTCCCTGCTCGCACTGTCGCGGCCGCATATATCTCGCCATCACTGCCGCTCCTCCTTCCCCACAACAACCTTCTTGCTTCTGGATTCTACTGGCCGAGTAAAATAATTTCTTCTTTGGTGGTGGTGACTGAGCGATGGGAGCGGGGATGGCGGAGATGGGGGTGGCGGGAGTCGCGGCGCCGCCGGCGGCCAAGAGGAGGCGGGTGCTGGCGGCGAAGCCGGCAGCGGCGGCGGCAGGGGCGAAGAGGCCTAGGAGGCAGGCGGCGCCCGGGGCCCTGCAGCGGCTCTTCCAGGCCTGCCGCGCCGTCTTCAGGGGCCCCGGCACCGTGCCCGCGCCCGCCGAGGTCGACCTGCTCCGCGCCATCCTCGGTACGGCAACCCTCTTACCGTTACTCCTACTACTAGTACTAGCTGACATGCTTTGCATTGATTTGATTGCCTCAGACGAGCTAGCTATTTGTAGCTAGTTCCCTTAATTGCCTCGGCTCTGAGCTAGTTCCAGCAGCATTCCCGATCTGCTGAATCTTGTCCACTAGTGTAGTACAAAACTAAACAAGTTCGTGAATTCGTTCCATGCACTTCGGTAAATTCGCGGCATGCGAGATGATCGGTGACGAAATCAAATGTTCGTTGTTCCAAATTTGTAGCATCCGTTAGAAATTAATGATCAGTTAGAATTAATTTTTTAATTAATTTTTGAGGTGGAGCTTGACTGGCTGTGGCTAATGCTGAAGATTGTTCTGAACATACAAGATGTTTAGACGAAATGCACTTGGTAGTGTCGGTTGCACAAAAGTGCCGGAGATGTGGTGGTACTTGATTAACTGAATTTTAGTTGCCGGTGGTGTTATCTGCAGACAGGATGAAGCCCGAAGACGTCGGCCTCAGCTCAGACATGGCGTTCTTCAGGGCTAGAGATGTGGCCCAACGGAACCCAGCGATTACACACACCACCATATACAAATCTGAAAATTTCTCTGTAAGTGGCAGCTCTGTTTAAGCTGAATCGTGTTATCAGCTAGGCGAAATGATCTAGTGCTGATGCATGCTCTATACTCTGCAGTTGGTCATCTTGTTCTTGCCGCAGAATGCAATCATCCCTCTCCACAACCACCCCGGGATGACGGTGTTCAGCAAGCTGCTCCTCGGATCGATGCACATCAAGTCATACGACTGGGTGGGTGCCGATCCCGCCGAGAGTGGTGCTTCGTCGCCTGCTGATGGATGTGAGCTTCCCAGCCATTCTGCATTTTTTCACTGTGGACTGCCTGTCCGATCCTCCAGGGCGCAAATGCGCTATAACGTCGAGACTTTTTCGCTTGCAGTGAGGTTGGCACAACTGGTCGTGGACGATGATTTCACCGCCCCGTGTGACACATCGGTCCTGTACCCGACGGCGGGAGGCAACATGCACCGGTTCAGGGCCATCGCGCCATGTGCAATCCTCGACGTCCTTGGCCCCCCTTACTCCATTGAAGAGGACCGGGACTGCACGTACTACACGGATGTTCCATACTCCCAGCATCCCAGTAAGTTGGCAGTTTGATCTCAGAAATCTAAGCTAGATACATCGTGGACTTGCTACCACTTCTGAATTTTGGCAGTCTGTGTCCTTTTTTCCAACAACGCGAGAGGAAATTAATTAAGAAAGATGACCTAGGCATCAATTGCAAGTTGAAACATATATATGACTTTTACATCCTCAAAACAGCAGTTTCCCTTGGAAGCCTCCCACTGAATGGAGAAAGAGGTCTGTTAGTTAAATAACAACATGCAGCTGGCTGCAGGTGGCTTTGTTTATGATACACTGCATCTGCATCATGTGCATCTGATCAGAGGTATAAGCACACGGTTTTGCGATCCTGTGGGTTTTAGAAGCATAGAATGTTGAGCCCACTCGTAGATATACAATGTACCAAAATGCGCTAGGCGTACATTTTTTAGGACAGTATTAAAGTAATGTAGCTTCAGCCCAAAGATGATTTGGCTCCTCTGACGTTTGATCGTTGGTCGGTAATCACGTGATGATGCGTCTGCTAATTAAATTTTTCTAAAGCTCACTGAATGTTACTGTAGAAGGCTAACTAATTTGTCTTCCTGTCGACAGTGACGGGCACTGAGCTGATCAACAACGAACAAGAAGGCCGGCGTCTCGCGTGGCTGAAGGAGATCGAGATGCCGGGGATCTGAAGATGTGCAGTGTCCGTTACGGTGGCCCGCAGGTATCCGACCGGTGACCCCCCGCCATAGTCATCCAGCCTTCCACGACCGATGATGAGCTATGAACTCAACTCAAAGCAGCTGATGTCAGAATCGTCTAACCTTGTGAATACAGACAGAAGCAAGCTAATTGAGCCTGAAGCCTAGGTTTTCAGTGTGTGTGTGTGTGTGTATGTGGCAGGTTGTCATGTAAGAATGCTTGCTTGTTTGCTTTTACAGCAGTTGTATGGACCTTGTCCAGATCCTTTGTTGGTCTTTGTTAATGCAATAGATCATCCACAGATTTCACTTACTTACCCTCTACACTTTTTGGAATATTGCACGCTCTTCCCAATTCTATCAATTTTGAGATTCTTATAAACAGTTTCCTATTTATAATATTTTTTAACCACTGTCTTTATTTCTTATTTTACTTTTAGATTTTTTAATCTGATTCTTCTTTTTCTATTTTTTGGGTTTCTAATAAATTTTCTACTAACTACTGACTTTTCATTATGTCATCTGCTTATGTAGCTAAAAGCACCTTTTGCATGCGCTCTTTTGATATTCGAAAGAAGGTTCTAAGGCATCTCTGTGCCAATATAGTTTGAAGTGGTTAATATGTTGTCCTGATCTGATCCTTGTATTATCTTTGTGAATACAAAGTTTATCCATAGACTTAATTTACATAGCCTCTACATTCACACAGTTTTTGTTCGGAACATTGTATGTTCTGCCCAATTCTATTAGCTATTTTGAGATTTTTTTTAAGCAGTATTCAATTTTCGATATTTATTGGAGTATGTACTTTGTCTTATATTTACTAGCAAACTACCCGTGCGTTGCAACGGGAAGATAAAAACATGGATACCTGGTATAAAGTGTAGGCACTCTGTTTTATAGATGTTGGTCAAACTTTTTTGGTATCTACATCTCTTTTTTTCCATTTAAAACCATATTACACATTTCATTATACACCCACTTCTTCCCATCACTCTGTCTCTCTCTCTCTTTGTCTCTTTACTACCCCCCCCCCCCCCCCCCCCCCCCTAAATTTTTGTTACCTATATAAGATGTTAGTCTAATGGTGCAAAGCTTTGTTGCTCTGATTGTGATATTGCTAATAATTACACTTGTTATTTGTCGATTTAGAAAATTGGAGCCTACATGAAATATTTATATGCGGAGACCGAGTATCTGAATGGCTCTCATGTGCTACTGAACTTCTCCATATCTGTAAGTGATTTTGGTCGCAGTATAGGTATTCTTGGTTGCACAATGTTTTTTTTTCCGCTGAAGTCGTTAAATCTTTTGTTAGAATAATGAAAATGATAAACCGTTGAGAAGAATTGAAAATTCCACATCATTTTCGTTTTAAACATATTTTTTGTAAATCTTGTATGGTTTAGCGGCAGCTTCAAATATTCCCCAGAGAATTGAATCACTCCGAAACCAGCAACTGAAGTTGAAGCATCATAAGAGATTATATACGAAAAAATAGCACGAGACATCCATCCAGTACTTAGAAGTGACTTCACTAATCATTCCGTTTTGAAAAACATAAATTCACAGATCAATCATATCCAACAGGATAATCTAAGCTGAAGTTCAACTCGCAAACTGCACACAATTGGATGAACTGAACCTGACGCGTCAGTGACATCAGATGGAGGTGGCGCAGCATGCGTGCTTGGAGGTGGAGCCGCGTCCACAGCTTGGAACCAGCGCAGGTCAGCCGTGGAGACCGACAGAATTGGATCCGTCGCCCCAGGTCGCATCTCCGCGGAAGCCCGCCGGCGAGCAATCAAATTTCTTCACGTGTATGCTAAAGAACTTCAACTGCGGAAGAGCTGCACTGCAGTTTTTTTTAACTGAACCACGGCAGAAGAAGCGTCATCCTCGCATGCGCTCGACGGTGGCCGGAGAGGAGAGAGGTTGTGGCGGTGGGCAGGGAGAGGATTTCAGGAGGCGTAGGGTCCCAGAGAAGCACGCCCAAAGTCCAGTGTGGCGCACGCAGTAGTCCAGAGGGGCGGCGCGGTGGGGTCCGTGTGGTCGGACGCGATGCAGCAGGTCTCAAACCAGACATCTCCGCTGGCTCAAAAGTGCGACGGCGTCGGCCCTCCCGTCAAGCTCGACCAGGTAGTCTACTCTGGAGGCGTCCGGGGATGTTCGACGAGCTCGGGAGGCGGCGCTGCAAGGATGCGCGTGCTTTTTTTTTTTTGAATTTTCAACCGCCATATATTAGGTCAGCAAGCCGCCTCATTAAAAACCTTCCAGTCCCCGTAGGTACCCCTGGTAAAGAAAAGAGCGCGTCAGAAACTTGCTGCCTCCAGGAAACACAGTTACATCATCAGTCGGGTTGCAGAACCGACGCATCGTTTGCAAGCGCATGTAAAAGAAAATCAGGGGGGTCGTCAAGCCAAACAGTCGACTGATTCCCCTCCGAACTACTGGCGAGCACATGCGCTGCCATGTTTGCTTCTCTAGGACAATGACTAAAAACTACCTCAGTAAAATTACGACTGAGTAAGGTACACTCCTCGTAAATTGCCGCCGCGGATCCCAGAGAATTGCCACCTTCCTTCATCACCTCGATTACCTCGACACAGTCAGAGTTGACCTCAATCCTGTTGCATCCTAACCGCCCTGCAAGGAGGAGGCCGTCACGAAGCGCTTGCACCTCGGTAGTAGCCGGGTCAACCGCAAATTGCACTCCACAATTGCTAGCCGCCAGGAAGAGGCCTCTGTCATCACGGAGGATCGCCCCAGTTCCTCCCGTACCTGTGTCATAACTAAAACCAGCATCAACATTTAGTTTCACGAAATTCTCTTTAGGACGAGACCACCCGTGTCTGATTATCCCACAGCTTTTTTTTCTTCGCCCTTGTGTAATTTAGAGTGAGCGTGGATATGGCCTGTGCCGTTCTAGCAAGAGCTTGGACAGTTCCCCCGTGGGTAGCTTGTCTTCGTTCCCACCAAATATACCACACAGCCGTCGCCACAAGATCATTCCTAGCAACCTCTGAAAGTAATGGTGTTGTTGCCGATCGATCACGTAACAAAGTTTCGAGGATCGGACCCCCTTCACGCTCCAGACTGCACACCCTCGATATAAGATCACTCAGCCCCAGCAAGGACCAAATTTCTCGCACTCTTGGACATACAAAGAAGGCATGCCGCAGGCTCTCACAATCCACTCGGCATAGCTCACATTGAGAGCTCGGTTGCATATGGCGATTTGCCAAAATTCCATTGCATGGGATGGCTCCAAGCAAGGAGCGCCAGTAATGAATCTTGATCTTAGCTGACACCTTGAGGCCCCACACCGTCCTCCAGATTGGTAAGTTCGATGATGCGCGTGCTTTTTTTGTCTGTCGAACAGATAACGTTTCGTCAGGTTTAGCTGGACTGCGGGTGTGTTTCCTACTTTCCGAGGGACTAAAACGCAAAATCGCCACGACGTACCATCACCTGAAGCCGTATTATATAGTGGAGAAATTTTAAGGACATTTTGTAGTTCAAATAATATGATTCTTAAATATCCTCATTTTATGGATTTTTCAGTTATTATTCTCTGCTGACTAGTCACAATGCCAGAAAATAACATTAGAGCGTTGGTTTAAGGGCAATGTGTCCCTGTTCCAACATTTATTTATTTTCATCTAGAAAACATTTATTTATTTTTATTTCTTGTGGAAAAGAAGAAAATAGTGCGTGCCAAATTTAAGTGGGCCGAATCTTGTGTACATTTCCAAGCTAAAGGCCCTAATCCATTTGCAAGTAATAAACTGTTATCAAACAAGCTAAATGGATCCCGTGTACATTTCAAAGCTAAAGCAAAATTAAGTGGGCTGAACATAGTACGACATTATGACACAAAATAGCACACAACATGGTTACACTCAAAAGCAATAGGGGACATCAAGACATTATTGTTTTTATTTTCTAATAATAAGAGTATTTAAGGTAAATAAACTATTATCTACATTTTATAGCTTGCATTCAATTTTTGCGCACAAAATAACATGGGTTTCAGTGTTTCATACATATCCAGTACGACTCGTTCCCTATAGTTTCAGTAGTACGCTCGTGCCAGATTCGGAACAGGCTTGTTCCCTATAGTTACAGCCCCCTGTGCCAACTCTGCCAAGGACAGCCGGAAACTGCTAGGCACATTCTTTTTGAGTGTCGTTACTCTAGGCGAATCTGGCAGGCGACTGCCTCCTGGCTTTCTTGCCCTGACCTGCTTCATGCTCTGGGATTCGGGAGGCCTACGGTTCTTCATTATTGGCAGGCCGTCACCAACACCTCTTCGAACCACCCCAAAGGTCTTAGGACGGCTGTGGTGCTCCTAACTTGGGAGATTTGGAGCGTAACGCTAGAGTCTTCAACAATAAATTCACCGCTCCTCTGGCCCTTTTCCAGAAGATCAAAGATGAGGGAAAAGATTGGATCCTGGCTGGCGCTAGGCACTTGGCGGAGATGGTCTCTTAAGTTGCTTTTAATGGCCTGAATGGCCTTTTTTTCTTTTGCCTTCGGCCTTTGCTTGTTTGCTCCTTCTATATCAATAAAAATGGCAAGACTTTTGCCCGTTTCAAAAAAAAAAGTATGTCTAACTTTTCTTGGCTACATTTGCTGTCCTTTTTTCTCCGGTCGAGGAAAACCGATGCCTTTTGACCGTCATACATACATATCCATACTATATTCTTATTCTTAACCTTACTTGCATAACTGTATTTCGTTTTGCTTCTAAGATGAAAAACAACGAGGGACGCCAATTTTGACATCTCTTCCCATTAAAAAAATGGGTTTGCTTCTAAATTCTAACAACGTGTTGGCAAACTTAGCATCACAAGAAGATGGTGCGATAATATAAAATTTAAGAACCATACAGGCAAATAGATAGCGGTATTAGAGATTATAGCTGATTTGCTGAGTCATGTGTCACTGTTGACACCTAACCAATGGTACATGATCCGTCAGAGAGAGACAGAGGGGCGTGACAAAATTAGCAGTCTAGCACAATCAAGTGGAGGTTATAGTATTAATTAGTGTCACCTAATATATAGCAATGACCAATCATAGAGATGTGTAGGATGTATACTAAAGGGTTGCAAGGTCCAGATTTTGTGAAATTATATACATATATCGGATTCTATAGATATTATAGGAGCTGGCACACACGCCTGGATCACGTGTATACATGCATGAGAAAACTTGTACGGTTCTACCTACTGCATCTCATACTATGCTATGGCAGAGCTTGGGTATTATGGTTTTGACTAGAGTAAGTAGTTTTGCACTCGCCACTAACTAAAATATCATGGGAACTTTTGAAAATTTGACCCAAGCACTCCACGCCAAATTATGTAGATAGGTAGCTCTCCACGCCAAATTAACATACCAAAACGCCGACCATAATCTTGGGCATGAATTGCAACATTTGGAATAATTAACCACGCCTTAGCTAATTTTCAGGGCTGAAGATGATGAAGATCAAGAGATGAAGACAATATTATCTCGCAAGTGCTCCAGTTCTACTACTGCATCATCTCTCGCAATAATTAATCACCTTAGCTATTAAACAAGAAAATCTCTAATTCGGACGGGGATATGGCTTTGATTTGAGCTTTATATAACACTCGAAACCATGTGTTTTTTTAATAGATCAAAGGTTTATCATTTTTTGCAGGTTATTCTCAAGGCTACGCACGGGCTCCGTACACCCTGTGGAGGCGAGAAAGTCTCTAAACTATGGGTGCAACCGTTTGGGGCAGTCGCACGTGATATGTTGAACCTATAGGGCCGGCGGCTTTAAATGGAATTACGAACGCATAAGGATGTAATCAATTTTGTATTGAGATGGTTGAGCTTTATAACCATTTTATGCACTTTGTAAACTTTGAATGACGACTTCGTAATAAATATGAATGTCTGCATCAACTGAGCCAAATGATGGGACGTATCCCCTTTTCAAAAAAGCTAATTCTTCTCACAATTGCATCACTTGGTGAAGATAAATGCAGTGACGCCAATGTGTCGAGATTTTAGCTTGTGAGAAGTAGGAGAAGATTGCATCACTTTTGAGAGAGTCCATGTGTTGGCTCGGGGTTTGATTTTTTATATTTTCCAAACACTATATATTTGATCCAAGAAATGAATGTGGCTGGGGTCGTGGGTGCGCCTATTTTTTTTCTGGATGCATAAGTTCCATCTATGCCTATCTACATAGCGTTCTCGTTTTCTCTAATTCAAGTTTTATCATAAACCTGATAAATTATACATCAGACATGTAACATAAAAATTTATACTAATAGAATTTTTATTCAATACGGATTTGTATAGACCATAACACACATTTTGTCAATCAAATAGTGGTAAAAGTAGAACCTATATGGCTATATTCTGACAACAAGTGGAGAAAGGCAAGGGATTCATGGGCAAACTACTTGTTGATGTTCACGTATTCTATAACTCTTATTATCTAAAAGTAAACTAGACAATCTAACTCTACAAACATCTACTATGATATTCGTAAGATTTGTACACTAAACTCTCTATCATGATATTTTTTAGACTCTAAAATATGCGCTTATAAAAATAAACACTATTATACATCTCAGTTCAACAAAAAAAATTGTATATGAATGTGTTGTTCTCATATTTTCATGATTTTTTCGATTTATAGGGAATAAGGAAAATATTCCAAACTAAGTCTGAAAAATAACATAATTTTGGTGATAAATAGTGTTCTACCTAAGAATTTGTGTACTTGCAACATTGATAGATGTTTGTGTTGTATAACCATTAATACTGATATTTTTAATATTAAAAATGCAATTAAATTAATGATGTGAGATGTGAAGAGTTAAAAATATTTAGTATAAATAGGTGAAGACCATGAAAAGGTTTTTCCATTGGCCCGAAGAATTTTATAAATCTGAATTGCATTAGGATTTATTTCTATGTGATACAAAGGGCAAGTGAATTTATAGCTAGGCACAACACATCCAGGTGTAAAGAAAAAAATGATCCAATTCAGCTCATGAACCACTACCTTCATGTGTTTTCACGCCTTACTTTATTATTTCATATACTTCTCTGTAATATGAAGATGTAATTTACTACTTCAAATTGGGTCACACTTGGTTGCGGTGGGGTCGACTTTTCTCCGGGTTTCCTAATCGTGTTTGTCCATAGAACAAAAAGGTGTTCTCTCATATTTACACAATGAAAATAAATTATGATTTTATTTGATCATGGTTTTTATCTCATAGTATCTTTCATTTTCATGAAGAATCTAGTTCACTTAGTACATGAAGAATCTTAGAATCCCTTCCATTTTATTCATGAAGAAATAAATGTGGCATGATATTTTTTGCGCGTATGTATGGATGCGTGGTTGATTTTTTGTTATGTAAAGCTCATGAACTGAATGGACAAAATATATTTGATCCACACATGGTAAGATATGAAAAACAAACCTAATCATTTGTTGCAAGGAAATTATGCATACAACCTTTTTCCTTGAAATAAACTTTGATACTGCATAGTGCTTCATAATGTGTTCTTACTATAATTCTTCAAAATAATAGTACCTTAAATAATTATGATGGAATTTCCCACAAAGATAGGAATGATCCCTTATGAATGGTCTTGATGAAGAATAAACAGTTTTTGTGGTAATATTGTGGTATGAAGAAAATAGCCTTAATTGAAGAGCTCTCATGTAAAATTCTTGCATGAATCTTGTTTACATGGATTGAGTTGCTCTTTATATTTCAAATTTTTGGTGGGTATTAACTAGGTAAGACGTATTTCTCACTTTGTTGCACAGATTCCATTGATCACAACCTCAATCTAGAGAAAGATAGAAGCCTCTTACTTTTCAAGACAAAGTATGAACCTATTCATCGGTGAAAGAGTCAAATACGCTGTGCTTGTTTGGAAGTATATTGCAAGATCTCGGGAAATATTACAAATCTGCAGTATGTGAAGATGAAGAAAGTCAAATTCAAATTTGTTCTAAAGAAAATAAAAATCACCATTATGGTTGTCTCGTGTCCTTCCCTTGAGTTGCTTAAAAATAGGCTCGGATAGAGAGATGCGATATTTTACATCACCACAAATCCACCCCATGTCCTGTATAAAATGGTTGCACAAGTACAACAATTATTCAGAGAATATAAAAATGGACAAGATCCCCTCTACGTGTGTCTCAAATTTGTCTTACCATGATCATCAGAGTCAACTTGCTCAGTTTTGCATCTATATCCACATTGAGAATCCTTGCAGGTTGGGCTGGGATCATCACCACTTTTTTGCAGCTGGATAAATAGATTTTGTTGTTTTTAACAAAAAGGTCCACCAATATATTAATAATGATCTAACAGTGGTACAAATAAATCCAAAAATAGCAATTATAAATATATCATTTTATAACCTAGCAACGATTACAAGCATTAGAGTGCGTTGAAGGCCCTCCACCGTCCTCGCCTCTTCCTCACCAAAGACAGGAAAATATTTTTATAGTAGAGCTTGTCGTAGTAGATATACATGAAGTTGCTGTGTCAAGGCCCCAAAGTACCAACGCACCAGAGAAGAAATCATCGCCGATAATGAGAACCTTAAATTGGAAGGGTCATACATGAAACCACACCATCGAACACGAAAATAAACAAGACCAAAGGAGGCGGTCACATACACAGCTTCACTCACCCTCCGATGACGCTAGACGCACCACCGAAGCGACGATAAGACGGGAATGACCTTATTCTGACACTGGCATGTAATCACCACCTTACCTCACCGACGACGACATGAAAACTAACTAACAAATGAAATGAGAACCCACCTCCAAAGCCTAAAGGGCCACCGGAAGCAGGACGGGCCGGTTGCATCACCAGCGAGGGGGGGGGGGGGGGCGGCCCTAGACTTCTCTGGATCACCTTTTTTCTCCTCTAGTACGTCACAAATTGTAAGTGCCCTCTATTTTGATTTTCTGGTATCTTCAGGGTACAATATGTTGTTGTGATTCGCTCAGACACATTCCACTCTTAGGAGATATTACTACTTGGATGTTGGAATAAGGTGACGATAGATAGTCCCTTTATCCCTCGACAAGAGGGGTTGCTATAGTGATAAAAAGAAAAAGATTCAACATTTGTTTCTCTCTTTTCTTTTGCACGGCTTTTGTGGCGAACGATATTCGTGTCTTAGTGTCTTCCACCAACAAAGAGGGTCTTGAATATGTTTAGGACTTGATTCACAAAAATAATGTTTAGGACTTCTTATCTAGGATGAGTAAACAACTTAAGGCTCAAAACCGGGTTAGTGTGCCTTTTATGTTAGGCTATTTTGAAATCACGGTAATGAGCTTCGTTTTAGCCCCAAAAAGTGTTTTCACTAATTGTGCATTATACACACGCCTACCCACTAGATAGGTACATTGACCTCACTTCAACCACTAGAGGGCCGGCCTAGCATGCCTTGGTGTAGAACCATTTGGAGATGGTACGATACTACTCCCTCCATTCCTTGATTTAAGGTGCCTAAAGTTTTGAGAAAAAATCGAAATGTAAAGTGTACTTCTTTCCACCACTCATCTGAATTTTTTTTATTTGATTATGTTTCCTTATCTCATGCAAACTCCTTTTTTTCTCAAGTCAGTTAGGCAGAGGTAATTCTGCCCGAAACTGGTGGTAATTTTTTCCTCCATTAGCATTTTTTTATTTTCATGACGAAACTTATACACCCTGCATATAAAAACTAAGGGAGTATTAGAGTGGCACAAGTGGGACATGTAATCTTGTTGTGGGGTTGTTTTGGTTTCTCAAATTGACTAGTTTTTCCTAACATTTTCATCTTGTGATCGCAATAAAAAATGGTTGGGTGCATGAGAGCAGAGATCGCGGTTACCCTCGTTCTCTAAGAAGGATTGTTCTCTTTTTTTGGTTCCTACTTTTAAGCTAAAATCAGACTACGCGTATATATATGGACTTCTTTCGGAAAAAAAAAGAGGTACATGAATTTTTTTTTTTTGATTTTTCCATACTAGTATTCATACAAGGAAAACAAACATACAGATCCAAATACAGGCAGGAAAAGGAAGAGGATACAGAGGCCAAATCTGCCGTGGCCCACCAGCTACAACCACGAGGAACACCAGGCAGCCGGAGCTCCACCACCGGAGGCGACGGAGAACGCAGCATCCCGGCGACCTGCACCCTGGAGCGGAGGAGATCCTTGCCCGTAGGCGTTGACGAGCCGCATCGGTCGCCAGCTCCGGAGAGCTGGAACCCTTGACGGTGGTCCTCCATCGGCCGGGGCCTGGCCCCGATCTCCAACCGCGCCGGATCTGGGGACAGCACCGTCCCACCTCACCGGAGGTGGCCAGATCCACCGCCAGCGCGCCGCTACCCCACACCGCAGACACCCCGCACCTCCTCCACCGGATCCGCCGCCAGCGCGGAGACCGCGGCGCTGGAACTGACGGAGGATCGACGCACGGCGCGGATCCACCGATCCGCCGCCGCCAGAGGAGCAGGCCCGCCACCACGGCGCTCCAACGAGCACCGCCGCCGGAGAGGACGCGAGCCCGCAGCAAAACCAACACCGGCGACCCCACCGCCTCCACGGCGCCGCCGGCTGGGATCCCTACAGAACCAACCCTATGTACAACCGAGAGGCGGGGATCCCCCACCCTCCCGCCGCCGGAGCGGCCGCCGGAGGGCGAGGGATCCGTCGGATCCGCGGTGCGAAGGTGGAGCTGTCGAGAGGGTTCTAAAAATCGCCACTCACCGCTACAGAGAAACGGGAGGGTACATGAATTAGCAGTAGGAGAAGCATTTGATCCATTGGCCAATCGATGGACAAGATTAACAGTCCATCTCAGTTAGGCACTTATGCCATTGGATAAGAGTGAAGTAACTGTTTTCAACACATCAGACGTCGATTGATGCGTTTCTCAATTTTCACTTCTATTTTTATTTCGAGGATGTCGACGTGTCTTGGATCTTTCTGAGCCAGACGTTTCTTTCGGCCGATATAAAATTCTCAACACGAGGCAAGCCAATCATCGATCGTGCATGCAGCCGTTACTGTCGAGGGAAAGATCGAAGAAAATTCAATTCCAGTTGGCAAAGCCGCTGTCACAAGTCACAGCAGCTCGCATGCAGATCCGATCCTTGAAATAAAACGGAAGCAACATAGACATGCTATGTACAGCAAGGTGCTGATTAATTTATATTTCTACAGACGATGCGTGAAGGAGCCCTACTGTAGGCCTCTACGTTGTCTTGTAATCAAGACGCACGCATCTTCGATTTTTAGATCTTCTTTTTTGAAACACTGGTCGTTGATTTCTTTTTAAGACACGTCACAACGTTTTTGCAGAATATACGCTCAAAATAGGTAAAAGGGACATGACAGCGGCTTGATCATATAATACTTGAAATTTGCACTAATGGTCTTTCAAATCATTCACGTATGAATTTTGGAGGATTTAATTGCCTAGAATTGTTTTTGTACGGTTGTTGATTGATTCATAGGATCAAATCCTGTAGAAATTTTCTAATAAATCATTTGCATTGAATTTCATACGAAATCAAAATCCACTCAAACCCTGTTTTTAGAATCCTTTGTTTTTTGTGTGATGGGATCAAAGGCCTTGATGCATACAAAAATCAAGTAGGATTGGAATGTACATGATATTGTAATCCTGCACGTCATTCCTGCATTTTTTGAAACCACGTAATCAAGATCGGCCCTATGGTGGTTCATTCAAATTTCATCTGTACGATAAATGAAAGAGGGTCTGTCATAACGACAGATAGTCATTCGTCCTATTCATCAACTTAAGCACAACAATCCATGTTGCGAACCATAGGTAAACTAAGGGGTGATGTTCGGTCAAAATCGCATCCACTTCGACTTTGTACTGCCGCATGTTTTGCTTCGTCTATCTCGCATGACCGTGAAGTGTGCTTCGCCAAAGTTTGTATTGTGCCATGGACTGAAAAGAAAATTCAAAACTATATCAATATCATAAGGGCGGGTTTACATCAAGTTTATTCTAAAATAAAATAATGAGAAAACATAGCAAGGGTTTGAGTATAGCATGTGTCCGAATCTTGCATGGGAGAGACCAGCCATTGGCTCAACAAGCAAGATATGGGAATCTCTGCCATACCGGAAACAGCTGCAGGGTCGGTTGGGTGGATCTCAGCTGAATGCAAGAAGATACCAACATGGCATTCATAGCAACCACCCGGCCTACCTCGATGTGTAGAGTCGGTCCCTAGTTTATTGGTGTCGTTGACTCACACAAATAAATAAGCATGGTAGTACTCATGTACAACCGTAATTAAGCATGAGCCAAAGTGTCTAGATTTACTTTTAATTGGTGAGACTCATAGTACCGGTTACCCTGCAAAGCATATACTCCCTCCGTTTTTATTTAGTTAGTGTTCTGGGTTTTTTTTAAGTCAATTTTTCAAAGTTCGACCAATCATATACGAAAAATATCAACATCTATAATATTAAATATATATATAATATAAAATATATCTTATGAGGATTCTAATAATACTAAAAATTTGTTGTAAATGTTTGTATTTTTTCCTATATATTTGATCAAGCTTCATAAAGTTTGACTTTGACTAAACCCAAAACACAAACTAATTGTAAACGGAGGGAGTATTGTAACCATAATTAGTGTGGTTGACTCATATTACTATACTAGTATCGAGCATGATAATAGATTCTAAGAAAACCATGAGTACTAGTATCGAGCATGATAATAGATTCTGAGAAAACCATGAGCCAAAGTTTCTAGATTTGAGTTTATATGCATCAGTCGATGCAGAGACCAGGATATTTTTTTTTAAATAACTGTTTCTAGATTTCCTTTTGTTTAAATTATGAACACTTTGAATTCATGCCGCACTTGCACTAAAAACACACATATTTTGCCATATAGGTGACTTATAGGAATTACCACTCCACGTGTGGTTTACGACCTCTTGACTCTTCGAGTAAAGTCCTAACTCATGTTAGCGTATTGAACACAACAAAGTTTATTGATTCATGTCCCAGTGAGAACTTTCCGTGCATGTATATGTATATCAAGTAAATAAAAAATTTAAGATACGACTCTCTTGTTGCCAAAATATGTTGCGCATAGTTTTTTATTAAAGTTATATTTTATAAAGTTTGTCCAAGTATATAGAAAAATATCAACATTTAAGATACCAAATGTATGCAATATGAAAATAAAATTCATGATGATTTATAATAATATTGATTTAATATCGCAAAAGTTGATACTTTTATCATATACTTGATTAAAATTTATAAAGTTTAACTTTTCTAGAAATTATACACAATATATTTTGAAGAGGACGACGTATACTAGTACTCCATCCGTCCTAGTTTGTAAGGCTCAATTTGCAAATCTCTTGAATCAAGGTGCTAATTGATTGGAGGTAAAGTCTTGCATGCATTGGTGGGAGAGGCAACCATCCAATCATAGAGAGGGAATTAAATGCAATTGTGCCTTAGAGGTGGGACAAATTGTTTTTGAGATTGTGCCCTACAAACTAGGACGGAGGAAGTACGTAGTAGTACTATGCATGTATATTTATTTATGATGGACGAGACCAGCCATTGGCTGAATAAAGAAAATATCGGGAATCTCTGGCTGGCATACCGAGGAAACAGTAGCAGGGTTCGTTGGTTGGATGGGATCTCTGCTGAATGAAAGAAGATACCAACACGGCATCGCAACCGCCCCGATACTCTACCTGTGTACTACTACTATATTCCATCTAGTACTCCGTATCATTGGTGCATCGTTGACTCACAATTTGATAGTACTACTTTCAGTACTTGGTGCAACCGCCCCCGATACTCTACCTGTGTACTACTACTATATTCCATCTAGTACTCCGTATCATTGGTGCATCGTTGACTCACAATTTGATAGTACTACTTTCAGTACTTGGCTCACCAAGTTGCGCCTGCCTGTCAAGTGCAAGTCCATAATTACTTTCCCCTCCCTCCCCGTCACTGTTCAGGAGAGAGGCGAAAGAGGCGATTTTTGGACACACACCGCCGATCCACCGCGTGCTCGCCGCCGCGCCGTGGGATTCCTCCCCTCCGCCGGCCGCTTCGGCGGCGGGAGGGTGGGGGATCCCCGGTGCCGGCTTGTACAAAGAGTAGGGTAGGGTGGTGTTCCCGCTGGCGGCGCCGTGGAGGCGGTGGTGCTGGTGGTGGGGGTTTTGGCGTCGGCGAGCTCTCCTCCGGCGGTGGTGCTCCTCGGAGACCGGCGTCTGCGCGTGCGACCTGCTGGAGCTCGGCGCCCGGCGTGGCGGTCGAGTTCCTCCGTTTCCTCCCAGATCCGCGGTGGCGGTGGATCTGGCGGCCGGAAACCAGTGCTGGACGAGCTCCTCAGCTCCGATCTGCGGCGGATCCGAAGGCAGCCGTGGCAAAACGGCGGCGTGATGCCGGGGGGACGTCTGCCCTGGCTGTTCAACGACAAGAACTCCGTCGCGGCGCGGCGGAGAGACACGGTGGCGTCTCTCAAGGGATGAAAAGAAGTTCCCAGGCAGTGGCGAGGTGGTGGTCGCTGCTCTTCGTCTTCATCGCCGGCGCAGCTGAGGTGCTCGGTGCCAGCACTGGATTCTCCTCCTCGTATGTTTGTTCTTCATTTTCTTCGATCTATGTACTGTGTATGTGGATGGTTTTGGTGAATATATGAGGTTGTTGGTTGTGTGCAAAAAAAAAAGTTGCGCCTGCCTTAATCTACGGCCACATACCCTCCCCCTCTCATGCAAATAAATAAGTCTGGTGAATCATGTATAGTCATAAGTAAACATGTTCTCTCCCCTCCCAAAGAAAAGAAAGGTACAATCAACCATGGTAATACATAATGAGAGTATACCTGACCATGGGAAGCCCGGCCATACATGCCCGGCCCGAAATTCCAAGGCCTGGGCCGACCTGGGCTTATCCATTGGCCGGGTCTGGGCCTGAGATTTTGGGCCGAAGATCGTATGGGCCTGGGACTGGGCTTTGCATATTGACGTTTTAAGAAAAAGGCTCGGTCCGAGCCCTGAAAGCCCAATGGAATTTTGCTGTCATGGGCGGGCCTGAGCCTAAAATATAGGCCTGAAGGTCGGATGGGCCTGGAACTGAGACTTCGCCCGTGGGCTTTTTTAGGCCCGGCCCATGGCCAGGTATAAATGAGAGTATGAGACTCAGAACTATAGCCTGCCGAATCTAGGAACTTACTGAATCCTAACCAAACCATATGGATCGATGGACCCTAAAATGCTATTTTTCGAAAAGAAGGACCATTTTGTTCAAAGAGAAAAAGGAAAGAAGGGTTGTTCCAAATTTCCAACCATGGGGAAACATCACAAAAACTTTTAAAACACCTTCAGTAAGATTGGACAAATTTGACCCCTTATATATGTATGGACGCGTCCGAACTTACCTACGGACAAGAAACCGGCGACCTCATTTATCGGCCCGGAAGCACCCCCCCCCCCCCCCCAGCCGCCACCCTCACTTTCAAATCTCAAATACATGCAAACACACACGTGGATCATATACCAGACAATCAATTCACCACAAACTCAACAATTCAATGTTAATCAAAATAATATTGCACATCAAGACATGGCAAAATAAAAATCAACAATTTGTACGTAGAAGAAACATGACTGAATCAAACGCCCCCATTGGTGCGCTCGTTGATCTCCTTTTTCTAATTCATGAATCACTTCTTACTTTCATCGTCCACAAGGCTAGTGTTGTGCAATATGATCCTTGACTCCTCCGTGATCCTCGTGAGTCTCAGCTTCCCTTTCTCAATTTCAAGGGCCTTAAACTTTTTGCCTTATAAACCTCCATTTTCTTTCATTCTCTACTCTACAACTTCATCGCCCCCACCCCCCTCCCCATCTATGCTCACTTCTCCCGGACAATCTCTCGATCAAATACTCGTCACTATGCTCATTCTCCGGGAGATGCCCGATGATGGTCACGACTGTTAAAGCAGCAGCGATTCGCACACCGTATCCTGGAACATGTCCTCGTCCTACATGAACCTATTGGGGAGACCTCCACTAAGAAGGCAAAAAGGTGTCAGCCTTGACCCTAGGCGTGGTCGAGGATGCAGACCTTCTCGTGAGCGGAGCGAACGCGGCGAACACCACATGGATGACGATCTCCTTCTCAGTCTTCTCGCGGACACTCTGCTGGGCGTGCTGATCCATCCGTTCCCGGCTGGAGATGCTCTTATAAATTTGCGTTGTTCTCCTGTTGGTGTTGTTTACTGGTGACAGCTTAGAATTGCGAATTTTAAATTCATTATCACGTGCGACAAAAGCATAAACCGCGAGGAACTTTCTCTTATAGGCGTACGGATGGCCACGGGTGGTGTTTTCAACTTTTCCTAGCCTCAAGTTAAGTAACTCTCGTAGTAGCTTCCCTCAACAACAAAAATTCGTCGTATTAGCTCCGTGGTAAACATAGCAAACTAGTACAACCTCAGTTCCGAAATATAAAATGTTTTACCTTTTTCGGATGGATTCTTATGTATCTATATGTGTTTCATTGTGTATATTCACTCATTTCAATTCATATCTAGTCTATATTTAAATGTCTAAATCATCTTATATTTGAAAAGGAGAGAGTAGTACTTTATCTTATTTTATTTGCGTTGATTTATATTATTATTCCCCGCCAAACATCTTTTACTAGTAGTCTAATACCAAAATCATACGAAATGTCGCGAGTTTTATACGAGTATACGCGTACAATTTCATCTGTCTTTTGGATGATTCGGAGAGAGAGCGGCACGGTTCACGATAAAACCAAAAGCAAAGGCGGCTCTGCTCGTGTCTGCCAATCCTGCCCATAAACACACTCCTCCTCTTCTTCTTCTTCTTCCTCCTCCCGAGAAGAGGAGAATCCCCGCGGCTCAAGCAAACTACACAGACGCGGCAGAGCGGCGCGATCCCCCTCCTTTTCTACGTTCCAGCCAAATCGCGGGAGCAGAGAGGGATTCCTCCTTCCTGGCCTGGTGGCCGGCGATGGGGTTCGAGGATGCGGCACCTGGCGGAGGCGGCGGCGGGATCCGGGGGCTCATGCGGCGGAAGCAGGTGGACTCCGACCGGGCCCGCGCCGGCGGCGGCCAGCAGCTCGCCAAGGAGCTCTCCGTCTCGCAGCTCATCGCGATCGGTGCGACTTTCTTCTTTCTTGAGCTTATTTCGTGGGAAAGGCGCGACCGAGCTTCGCCCTGCCTCTTCTTGCTTGGGTTAATCGAATTTGTGTCCACGGCTCAAGCTTCTGCTTCGGCGGTTTTTTTTTTTTTTTTTGGATCTTTGAACTCGGAACAGTGAAAATTTATTTGCTTTGTGCGTTTGTGAATTCGGATTGCTCCGTGGGTTGCTGCTGGTCTCCTGGTGTGATTGTGTAAACTTTTACCGTTGGATTTGTCTCATGTCACAGGGCCGACAATTCCGAATTCTGTTATACTAGGAATGTACAGTTGCAATAAATTTTCTTGCTACTGATGGCGGGCAGAAGCTTCCATTAAAGAACACCAGAAATATCACGGAATTTGAGGCATAGAAAAAAAAGCACCTGAAATACCAAGTCAATATCATTCGACCCGTCATGAAATATATTTTTATATTGTAGCAATTTGGTATTGCAATTGTGAGTAGTTTTTCCAAAAAACTTGATCAGGCTTTAAAACTTTTGACTTAAATGCGGAGTAAAAAGGACCGGAAGGAGTACTACATAGTCTGAGATCTGAATAGGAATGTTTTGACCGGACCACGAACTAATATTTGAACTAGGGTCAATAGGGAAGTTCTGATTCGGCAATGAATTAGGTTGAGGGATATCTCAAGTTCAGGCTTCTGCCGTGCCTAGTACTCTTGTGTCTTGTGCCTGTTTGGTTGTTGATATGTCAGGGTTGGCAGGACACCTGCAGGGTGGGTGGTTGCCTCCTTATCATTCCAGTTTCTGAATCTTGCTACCCTGATATGATGGTAAAGGACCTATTCTCGTAGCTGTATTTAGGTGTAGAAATTGTTACATGTCATGCTTCTGAAATGCTTGTGTTTTTACCACTCTTTAAGAGCATAAGCGTTGCACTGATTTTCATACTACAAAAGTATTGCTTAATGCTTATGGAACATTGTGTGTCATCATCCAGGCGTTGGTTCGACGGTTGGAGCCGGAGTGTACGTTCTCGTGGGGACGGTTGCTCGGGAGCACTCTGGCCCGGCATTGTCGCTCTCCTTCCTGATAGCTGGAATAGCTGCCGCGCTCTCAGCTTTCTGTTATGCGGAGCTTGCCAGCCGTTGCCCTTCTGCGGGAAGCGCCTACCACTACTCGTACATCTGCGTCGGTGAAGGGTAATTTACTGATACGTTCGACTGGACATTCTTCGTAAAGTTCTTTTCCATTTGATAGGTTGATGTTCTCACATTGATCGGTATTTTGTTTATGCAGGGTTGCGTGGCTGATCGGCTGGGCTTTGATACTGGAATATACGATTGGTGGATCAGCGGTTGCCCGTGGCATATCTCCCAATCTTGTAAGTGGGATTTACCCTCGTTTCTGCAGCATGTTGCTTCTTAGTTTGACCTTCCATCCCTCCTAACATGCTCTGTATATGTTGTTCAGGCATTATTTTTTGGTGGACCGAATAGTCTACCGTGGATCCTAGCGCGCCATGAGCTCCCATGGTTAGATATTGTTGTTGATCCTTGCGCTGCTGCCTTGGTTCTCCTTGTCACTGCCCTGTTATGCGTTGGCATCAAAGAGGTTGCTGGCTTCTACAGTTCAGAAACACCTTTTGTGTTCCTTTTATTCGAGAAGTATAGCTCACTCTTCGAATTTTTTGTTAACAGAGTACGCAAGTACAAGGAATTGTGACGATCCTGAATTGCTGTGTGATGCTATTTGTTATTATAGCCGGTAGCTACATTGGCTTCCAAACAGGATGGGTCGGCTATAAGGTGTCTGGCGGGTAATACAAAATTTACTCTGTTTTTTAGTTTCCTCTATTTGGAGAATAGTGCACCTAACAACCTGTTTTCCCCCAGGTTTTTACCTTATGGCGTGAATGGAATGCTTTCTGGTTCAGCAACTGTTTTCTTTGCCTACATAGGCTTTGATTCAGTTGCTAGCACTGCTGAGGAGGTAATGAAAGTCCCTATTGCCAAAATTTCTTATGCTCGCTGGATCAATGTGATAGATTGTAATACTTCGTATATTGATTGATATAGGGTGCAGCGTACATGGCTTTATATAATGGTACAAACCGACTATAGCTAGGTAACTTGAGATCCAAGTAATTGTCTAACATACCTAAACTACCAAATCTAGCCTAACACATAATATACTCTAACACCCCCCCGCAGTCGGATCGGTAGTGGCGCGAACAGCAGGAGCGTCGCGGACGGTCTGACTAGAGCATAATCCGAAGTCGCGACCGGAGAGGATGCCGGTGGATGCCGATGTCGATGAAGCCGGAGTGGGGCGTCGTAGTCGTGGTCGTGGTGCCGTTTGGTGATGTAGTCGCCGCTGATGAAGTCGAAGAAGTTGGTGTTGTCGTGGTGTTGTGGTCGATGTCGTCGTTGAGCCTTGGAGAAATTCGCCGTAGTAATGTTGTCGAAGTAGCTGGAGTCGGAGTAGTCGAGGTAGGCGACACGCCTTGCTGAGCTTGCCAGGCTTGGGAGCGTGTCGGGGACAAAAGCACGCGCCGGCGTTGCCAGTGCCGGACATGTGAAGACAGGGACCACCATGAACCTTGCGAGCCAGAGTTGGAGGGATCAGCAAGGAAATTCTCCGTGACCGGTCGGTGCGAATAAGTTGTCCGCCGTTGATGCCGGAGTAGACGAAATAGTTGCAAGAAGAAAATTGGTAAAGTAAAAATAAAAATAGACTGCAACTCTGGCGACGAGGTCGTGGTGGACGAAGACGACAAGTAGTTGTTGATGGAGATTGAATTGTAGCGGTAGTAGATTTCCGGGATTAGACCCGTGTTTTCCGCTTGTAATCAGCGCGGCGTCGCTGGTGAAGAAGAAGAACTTGTTGTTGGCGTTGACGATGACCACGATCGGTGGTTGCGGCGACGATGCGGTGATGTTGATGTAGATGGTTGTCGGCGATGATGACCACAGTTGATGCAGATCGGAGTCGATAGCTTGGTGAAGATCGGCGGCGTAGATGTGCAGCAAGATGCATCTTGACTCGGAGAGATCCATGCGTGTCCGATGTGCACATGCACGCATGCGAACATGGAGTCCAAAATTCTTGCATGCAGCCCTTGTGCCGCCCGTAGTTGCCTGACGTCCAGCGCGTATCCGGCCGGACGGCCGAACGGAGCAGCTTGAGGCAGACGTTGGTGTATCGATCAGATCTGCAGAAGTTGTGGAATTGCTGATTGCATCGACGGGGGTTATTTTGGTGGCTAAAGCAAACTAGATCTAATCTAAAAACGAAAAATGGTAGAACTATGGAACGGATCTAATGAATTTGAAACAAAAACTAGCTACGAGATGCGATGCCCCGGCGATCATGGAGATCTCGCCGGGGGCGGCGCGGCGGAAGCGATTTGTGGCTAAACCCTAGGCCGAGGAGCGAACTGCTCTGATACCATGATAGATTGTAATACTTCGTATATTGATTGATATAGGGTGCAGCGTACATGGCTTTATATAATGGTACAAACCGACTATAGCTAGGTAACTTGAGATCCAAGTAATTGTCTAACATACCTAAACTACCAAATCTAGCCTAACACGTAATATACTCTAACACAATGGCATTATGGATAATCCTTTCATGTACATTTACAACAGGTGAAGAATCCACAACGAGATCTGCCTTTGGGAATAGGAACAGCGTTGTCAATCTGCTGTACCTTGTACATGCTGGTTTCGATTGTAATTGTTGGTCTCGTACCATACTTTGCTATGGACCCAGATACCCCTATTTCGTCCGCATTCGCAAGACATGGGATGCAGTGGGCAATGTAAGGACCCCTTTCGACACTGCTTCACCATACATCACTTAGCGAGCTTCCTGCTGAGGCTGTTCCTGTGTTATCTTGTTTTTAGGTACCTTGTAACATCTGGCGCTGTTCTTGCTCTCTGCTCAACCTTGATGGGATCAATTCTACCACAGGTATACCTAAATATCTTTATTTGTACGTGATGCAAAGCTTCTGTGATGACAGCATTGAATTTTCGAAATGAGCATGGTCGATATAGCACTCTTCGCATGAATGATACACAGACAAGAATTGTTTCTTCTAAAGCTCTCTGTGTCCATTAATTACTTTTCTCCGGATAAAAGTGTCTATTCTCCTTAATTACTTCTCGTATGATCTGGATAGAGGAGTTGGAATTCTTACCAGTTTACTCTCTAAGTTAACACATGCAACTATAATCTTATGCCGAGACGAATATTTGAACTAATGGTTTGTTATTTTCTCACAGCCAAGAATATTGATGGCCATGGCGAGAGATGGGTTGTTGCCATCCTTCTTCGCTGATGTTAGCGAGAAGACACAAGTTCCTGTCAAGAGCACAATCATAACTGGCATCTGTGCGGCTTCTCTGTCTTTCTTCATGGATGTTTCTCAACTGGCAGGAATGGTAAGAATCTAGAACCATTGGATAGTTGTTATTTGAAATTTTGGATGGACTTTGGCTCAAGATGTGATTTCATGAAGGAGCCTTCTCTCCAGATTAAAAATGTTACACAGAATGTAGCTTAAAGAGTTCACTTTGGTTGCAGGTCAGTGTAGGCACACTCCTCGCGTTCACCATTGTCGCTGTCTCCATCTTGATCCTCAGATATGTTCCTCCGGATGAGGTGCCCCTGCCATCTTCTCTGCAAGCGTCGTTCCGTTTGAGCCAAGAATGTGATGAGGAAAAGGCGAGGGGTCCTCTTGGAGATTAGAATCGTGAACAGGGGACATCGGAGATAAAGGATGTGATTGTTGATGAATCAATCATGGACCCACTTATTGAAAAGCAGCTATACGCAAGTATGTCTGAGAAATTGCGTTTCGACTTGGTCTACTCTGCTATTCTAAGTAGGTGCATTTTCCTTGATCTAGCTAACCTGTTTCTCTATAAATTTATCAGGCAAATGGATGAGCTAAAGCGGCGCAAGACTGCTGCTTGTAGCATAGCATCTGTTTGTGCAGGGGTTCTAATCCTAACGAGTTCAGCTTCTGTAACATTCCTGCCATTGTAAGTACAGAATCTGCATACCTTGTTCCGCAAGATACACTTGTTGCCACAATGAACTTTCCCGTGTAAGAAAAATACTGGCCAGTCTAACACGTACATCTCCCATGTCACGTCAGCCTGGCGATGTGCTTCTTATGCATCTTTGGCGGCCTGCTCCTCCTAGCTGGTCTCGGTGTGCTCTGCTGGATCGACCAGGATGACGGAAGACACTCGTTTGGCCATTCTGGAGGTACTTGCATCACAGTAATTTTATGCATCTGTCTGTACTAGACTCTACCGGTAACTTGATACCATAAATTGTTGTCCGCTGATTCTCCAGGATTCATCTGCCCATTCGTTCCAATGCTGCCAGTGATGTGCATTCTCATAAACACGTACTTGCTAATAAATCTGGGGTGAGTACCCGATACAACGATCTCACATATTATAGGTTTGCTTGTTGATGACATGTCCAGAATGGATGTATGCCTATAAACATGTCTGAACCTTGTCTTGCCTTGTGTTCTTCAGGGGTGGCACGTGGATGCGAGTTGGGGTATGGCTGGTGATGGGGGTCTTCGTCTACATTTTTTATGGACGGACCCACAGCTCATTGACGGATGTTGTATATGTCCCAGTGGCTCAAGCAAACGAGATATACGCTTCTTCATCAGGGTTTGTGGCCTAGGTTGATACCGTTACAGTCTTACAGATGATCCTCGAGAGATTAGATGCTCCAGAGTCCATTCCACAAAACCCTTGAGCACCCTGATTGGAGGTGTTCCCTGCTGCTGCTGCTGCTGCTGCATTCTGCATGGCGTTACAGGCATGAGGTTTGAAGAATTCGATAAATTCTTAAGCTGTGTAAATTGTAATCTGTAGGTATATCATTATTATCATCATCATATATATATGTGCCTCGTTGGAGGAATGTAAATAGTAAATAGATATAATTGGGAAGTGTATATAGTGTGCAATATGTGCAAGGGGCAATTCATGTATAGTAAATCATTCTGGTTAACCCCAGGCCCTTCTTTGTCCATGCATCCTCTTGATGCCGATGTAAACCCTATTTGATTCAATAAATATCTCAATCTTTCCTCGCAAAAAAAATAATGTATTCATGTGTACTATGTACAGAGTACCAGAGTTGAGTGAATAGGGCGGGACACAATTCTGAATCATATCCGCTCTTCGGTATGACATGCGTGATGTGATGATTCTGCATTTTCTCTGCGACTGCATAAGCAAAGTTAGCAGAAAGATAGCCATGATTTTTTCACCATATAACTTTCACTTTGCTTCAGTTAAAACAGCCCAGGAGGCTAAAGGTAGCCAATGTTGGATTACAGCAACCATCAAAGATCAAACCCAAGTTTTTCACCTGATTAACTACATTACAACACTGTTCTAAAAACATACAGCAATCAAATCCAAGCCACTGAACAAGTTATTCACCAGATTAACTACATTCCAACACGCTACTATATAGAGAAAAATACAAATACTGTATACTAGTATCTCAGCCATATATCCCCTTCTGTTTTCCATGTTTTCTGAAAATTGCGCCTAGGAGTCATTATTGCGTAGGGTGTAGAAGATCGAGCCGTCAATTGTCTCCATAGCCAGTTGATTCAACCGCAGAAGGATCAGCAAGTAGGATCTTCCTTTGCGCCCTACAAGAACAAGGGCGTGAAAGGAAGCATCAATGGAATTTGTTTAGCACATAGTAACATTTAACATTTCTCCAGGCACAGAACTGTAAGTACACATAAGGTTATGACATACCCAAACCAACTGATCCGACGTCATCCTGATTCAGTGCAACACTTCCCTGACCTTTGTCACCGCCAAAGTATGAATTTAGTTTCAAAACTGCATCACATAATTCCTGATCCAAAGAAAAAAATCAAGCATTACATTAGATTGCTTTGAGCTGGCATCACCTAGATAACACTGGCATGGTCATGCCACCAATGCACTAATTGATGACGAAAGGATATAAAAAGCCCAATTACGATAAACATTTTCATGCAGGTTCTCGCCATTTGGGAAGAGTGTCACGAGATACATCTAAACCATACTGTAGAAGATGATTGGAGATGGACCTGGGGTCCAAAGGGTGATTTCTCCACCAAATCGGTTTATCAAGCCCACTTTAAGACCAAGATAACATGTGAAGTTGCTGAGGCAATTTGGAAATCTTGGGCACCAATGAAATGTAAATTAGCAATGTGGTTAATCATCCGGGGGAGAGTATGGACAGCAGATCGATTAGCTAGAAAAGGGTTGCCTCACAACGACAAATGCCCTTTCTGCAACACAGCGGAGGAGAATGTTCAGCACCTTTTCCTTGGTTGCGCGGTCGTTAATATTATTTGGGGGCATATGTTGTCTTGGTGCAATCTTCAGCAGATTACTCCAACTTCTCAAGATAATCTAAAAGAATGGTGGGTTCATGCTCGAAGCTCGGTCGTTGGGAAGCTCAGGAGGAGGATTGACTCCCTTGTCATGTTGGTCGTTTGGATGATTTGGCGGAGAGGAATAACAGCGTCTTTGACAAAATTTTCAAGCCAACTACAGTTCTCGTAGAACTCATAAAACAGGAAGCGAAGCAATGGGCTACTGCGAGTGCTGGTCGTTTCATTCTAGACTTAGAATAAGCTGCTTCCATGGTTTCTCTAGGTTGTCTAGGTCGCTAAGGGGGTTTTGGTCGTTTGTAGCTTGCTGCTTTTTTTGTTTAGTTGCAGCTTCCATCCTTCCTCTTTAGGCCGGAGGCCACCTTTCTCTGTAAGACTACTGCCAGCGTACGGCTTTCTTCTTCTATCTATTAATATACATGCAGCGCTCCTGCATGGTTCTAAAAAAAAATGACGAAAAATGCAGAGACAAGACAGAAAAGTTTGTGAAAGGATGCAAGAATATTTATTGTACAGTTTTTCTATCCTAGCAATTCCAGTAACATACTGGGAATTACATGAACCCTGCAGTAACTTGTGACCATTATAAAATAGACAACATCAGAATGTACTACAAGAAGCATGTCCAACACCAGAATGTACTCATACCTCCCATGATGCAAGAGTTCTCATATAAGGTGGAAGTTGCTCGTACTGCTCCTTTGACGCCTTTATCATCCCTTGGAAAGCATCATCTTCATGGATTCAGCAGAGAAACAAGTTATAAGGAGCAAATACTCAATCAATCTTTTGAACTTAAAAGAACAAACAATTGTTGCTAACCATCTTGCCCATCTGTTTCTATCTGGGGAGGTGTGGGTTCCTCAGCCTCCTTTATGATCTCTTGGCCATCATCAACACTGAACACCATAAACGCATGGGTCATTTTCAAGAAAGCTAAAGTGAGTAAAGAACGGTGGAAGCAAAACAAAAGAACAGCGAGATAGCAGTATATATCTCATGTATATGTGTATTTCGTTGAGTTACCTTTCACTTTCAGGTTTCCACATCTTTGGACTTGCCGAAAAATCTTTATCTGCAACATCTGAACAAATTATTATCTATGTTCAACTTAGGAACTGCAGTTAGAAATATTTGATATGGCGTCTAAACAGTCGATGTAGCAGTGAAGATGTTTTGCAAGCATGTCGTACCTTGAGAGGACAGAGTAGCTAGACAAACATCAGAAATCCCCAGATTCTTCAGTGACATGGAATCCTCAAATCTTTCGTGCAGTCAAGAAAGAACTCAATACTCTACATCTCCATTACACAAACCACTAATCAAATATAAAGAAATGTTGAACAGTGTAATTTAGTAGAGTGGATCGTATGGCATCAGAATCGTCTGTACAAAGCTAGCTCTCCCTACAAATATGGTTTGAACTCCTAGATGCATAAATCCAACATTGACAGATACAACTAGGCACAGATAGATGAGTACTATTTAGAGCCTATGCACCTGGAACTGCAGTACCTATCTGCCTATTCCATGAGTTGAATCATGCATATTTCACACCAAACGAATTGTATTTCTTGTGCAATGGAAGGATACAGGGCATCGGCGTCGTCCTCGAAGCGGTCCCAACCAGACCTGAGCACCGAGCTCGATCCTCCATTCCCAGGAACCCCAATCTCCCCCGTGTCTCCATCTTCCTCCTCCTCGTCCACCTCTACACCAAACAGACAAAACCATTTGATCCTCGGCCAAACGAGACGAAGAACACTGCGTGGCTATCCCGCTCGCACATAGGAGACGAGGCGGACGCTCTTACCGGGGGCGACGTAGCCGAAGGAGACGAGGCGGAACTCGACAGCGTCGGCGTGGCGGGAGACGATGTTGAGCGCCTCGCGGCAGTGGCCGAGGAGCTCCTCGACGGAGACGGTGCCGAAGGCCATGGACTCGAGGCGCGCCAGGTCGGCGCCCGCCGCCTCCACCCGCGGTCCAGCCCCTGCAGGAACGCGGTCGTCGCCGAGTCTGCGGGAAATACATTGGTTAAGCGGGAGGAGGAGGGAGTGAACCCTAGAGAAGGAGACGGGGAAAGGGGAGGCGGAGGTAAGTACCGAGGGGGATGGGGCGGCGGGTGAGGGCGTCGGAGAGGCGCGGGAGGAGGAGTCGGCGTGGGAGAGCACGTCGGAGAGGGCCCCGCAGAGGGAGGAGATCGACGCCTCCATGTCGCGTCGCATCGCGGCGGCGGCGGGGAGTCGCCGGAGTCTGGTGGAAGGTGGGGAATTTGGCTGGGGAATGAATCTCTCTGGTTCAAAATTCGGTGGAGGTGGGCGGGGAAATGGGTATTTTTCCTGGATGGCGGGCCCATGATGGAAGGTGATGGGCCGGTTCAAAACCGCAGTAACTCAATGCAACCAAACCCCAGTTTATTTTTGGCAAATCCTATAGGTCGCCCGTTAGCGACGCCTTGCGCTTGCGTCGCCTGAAGCATCTACTTACTGGACCGGCCCATTTAGTCGAGAGAGGTTGCTGTGATATTTTCTCCTCCATTACACTCCCGATCTGCGTACGATGACGTTTACTTTTTCGTTTCTCCTCAACTGTGCGCGACAGGTTTGCTTTGATATTTCCACGGTCTTGTTTTTGCTTTCCTTTTTCTTTTCGTTTTCCGTTTGTCGTTTGTCGTTTACTCTTTTTGTTTTCCTTTCATATTTATTTTTCGTTTTTCTTTTTTTTTTTGACTTTTAAACATTGTTCAGATCTAAAAAATAGTTTTGGAAAATAATTATTTTCAAATTTTCTGCAGATTTCAAAAATTCAAAACTGAAAAATGTTCACCACTGGAACATATTAAAAAAAATACAATTATTTTTCTATTTTACTATTTTCAATGTTTTACTTTCGAATTTTAAGCAGATTCCAAAAAATGTGCAAAAATAGTTTCTATCCACCCACCTTTTTTTTGTTTACTTAAAAGTCAAGCAAACATAATATCTTTTCACCTAAATCGTTCAAACATAGTTTTTATTCAGATCACTTTTAAAATTGTTCAAAAGTTGTTTTCTTTCACCGTTCTTTTCTGTTCACTTTTAAAATCGTTCAAAAATTGTTTATGTTCACCCTTTTTTTGTTCACTTAAAAATCGTTCAAAAATGATTACCGTTCGCTGACCTTTTATGTTCACTTTTAAAATCGTTCAAAATTGTTTTTGTTCACTTAAAAATTGCTCAAAAGGATTACCGTTCGCTGACCTTTTCTGTTCACTTTTAAAATCGTTCAAAAAGTTGTTTCCTTTCACCGACCTTTTCTGTTCACGTTTAAAATCGTCCAAAAATTGTTCACCCTTTTTTTTTTGTTCACTTAATAATTGTTCAAAAATGATTACTGTTCGATGACATTTTCTGTTCACTTTTAAAATCGTTCACCCTTTATTTTTTACTTAAAAATCGTTCAAAAACGATTACCGTTCGCTGAAATTTTCTGTTCACTTTTAAAATCATTCAAAAGTTGTTTCCTTTCATCGACCTTTTATGTTCACTTTTAAAACCGTTCAAAAATTGTTTTTGTTCACCTTTTTTTTGTTCACTTAATAATTGTTCAAAAATGATTACCGTTCGCTGACCTTTTCTGTTCACTTTTAAAATCGTTCAAAAGTTGTTTCCTTTCACCCTTTTTTGTTCACTTAAAAATCGTTCAAAAATGATTACCGTTCGCTGACCTATCTCGTTCACTTTTAAAATCGTTCAAAAATAGTTCCTATTCACCGAACTTTTTCTTTCCACTTAAAAACCATCCAAACATAATATATATTTTCACTTAAAATCGTTCAAATGTAGTTTTCGTTCACCTTTTTTCCGTTCAGCTTTAAAAATGTCCAAAAATAGTTTCCGTTCACAAACATTTTTTGTTCACTTTTAAAGTCGTTCAAAAAAAATTGTGTTCACCTACCTTTTTCTCTTCACTTAATAGTCGTGCAAACATAATATTTGTTCACTTAAAAGTCATACGTAAGTACTTTCCATTCACACAACTTTTCTGTTCATTTTTTAACCATTAAAAATTAATTTATGTTCACTTAAAAATAGTTCAAAACATAATATCTTTTCACTAACCTTTTCCGTTCACTTAAAAATTGTGGGAACATAATATTTGTTCGCCTAAAAATTGTGGGAATGTAATATTAATATTCGTTCAAACATAGTTTTTGTTCACCCTTTTCTTTGTTCACTTAAAAATCATTCAAAAATAATTTATGTTCAATGACCTTTTCTTTTCACTTTTAGAACCGTTCAACAATTGTTTTTTTTTCACTCATAAATTGTTTAAAAATAGTTTTCGTTCACACTACTTTTAAGCTCACTTTTAAAATCGTTCACACTACTTGCTAGACAATTTTCCATTCACACTATTTTTCTGTACAATATTTTGCTAGTTGAAGAAGTATCATAAACGCCTCTTGACAAACATTTATTTATTACAGTCTATACGATCTGTGAGCATAGGCTAGTAGAAACAGCCTAGACCATTTATTCTCGCCCCGGAACTGGTACTACTGGAGGGAAGCAGTACAAACAGTGCACTAACGAAAAAGTCCAACGGAAACCGTGCGGAAAAGGAAACAGCACGAAACAGAAACAGTCGCTGGAAGCGTGCATGCATATGGGCCGAGCCCAATAGGCGCACGTAGTATGCGACGCGGCTACAAGCAGTCGCCTGAAAGCGATGTATATGAGCTCCCTTATTTTTTCCAGATACATAAATCAGCCACAGAAAACATAATCCATCCCATCCGTCACATAATTTGAACTAAAACCGCGACAAGAATTATGGAACGGGGATAGTAGTTCACAAACACTGAAAATATTCACGACGCCGTCGAGAATGTACAGATTTTTTTTATATAAAAAAAGAGAGAAACCCCTAACCAAGAATGTACACATGAACTCCGAGAGTGATTTGGCTTCGATGTATTTCGTTTAGTCAATCAATAAAGGCAAGTTGGATTGTTTTGAAAAAACAAACCAAAAATATCTGAGAATTACTGAAGCAGATCTATGTGACCCACGAGAGCTGGCAAGACCAACAAGATTTCAGAAGACTGGTTGAGTGAGAATCACAGAAACTACGTACTACAGTAGGAGTAGTAATTAGGAGGCTACTCAGGCAGCACTGCAAATGCAAAATGTGTCTGAATTCCTCCAGTTGGCAACAACATCAAACAGCTACAACAACAAGATCGACCTCAGAGTCTGGTCGATAGCAGCGACATTACAGAAAGAAAAAAAGGTTGGCAATGGAGAACCAACCCAACGGCTAACTGATCAGCAGCAGTGGAGTAATCTATCTGTCTTCTTCGTCTTCTATCCTGTTCTTCCCTGTCTAGTACGGAGTAGTATCTTGTCACTGGTGGACTGGTGGTGACGGTGATGGGTGGAGAGGCAAAACTTGATTGGGAGGTCGGTCAGTAGGAGGGGGTGGCCAGGGCCAGCTCGTTGCCCACGCCGCCGCCACGGCCGGCGTAGAGCGCCAGGGTCGTCGTTGTATTCGTGCCTTCCGGCAGGCCGACGGTGGCACCGCACGGCAGAGGCAGCGACAAAGACGGCAATGCGTCCGGCGCCGTGTGCAGCTCAGGGCCGGAATGAGGCGCCTGGATGTCCACGCCCCTGGGGCTGCTGCAGGTGGGCGGTGGCGGGTGGGCCGGCGAGCCCGGGGCGGGCAGGAGCAGGAGCTTCGCGGAGGAGGACGCGTTGGTGGAGGAGGCGGACGGCGGCGTGGGCGGCAGCTCGAGGCCGCCGGCCATCGCGCACTCGTCGTCGTCCTTGACCAGCGTCGGGGTCAGCGGCGATGAGGGATACTCTGGCGCCGCCGCGTCCGGCCACTGGAACGCCCCCTGCGGCTTGCAGATCCGCACGCTGCACTTCCTCGACGTCCTCTTCCCGCCGCCGGAGGCGATGTCGGCCAAAGCAGCAGCAGCCTCGTCTGGTGACTCAAGGCTGCCGCCATTGCTCTCTTGCTTCTCAGCTTCAGTGGACTCCTTGGCGCACAGACGAAGCTGCACCTCAGCCTGTTCTGGCTCCATCAGTTGCAGGTGCTGCTCTCCATCATTCAGAAACAGCAGGTCGTCCTGTTCATATGGTACAGTGTGCAAAGCAACCAAGGTTCATCTTTGCATCAGAAAATTGCTAAATTTGATCCTAAAATCTAATGCTAGAATGTAATGAGGCACAGGCTTTAATGTAATTTTACAATGACAAGAAATTGCAGGTCTATTCATCAGGCAACTAGTTCAGTTGACGAACTGCGGCGATTGGCGATCTTAAATGTACCTTGAGAGACAGGAAAGAAGTGGATAGTGCAGTCATCTGCTCCTCCAGCCTGGTGTTCTTCTCAACCACAGCCTCATACTTCTCCTGACAACAGAATTCAGAGTCCAAGCGTATGTATGATTCAACATGAATGAATGCAGCAACCTGGTAGTGTAAAGTGACAGCAGGAGATGGGTAAGTTTGGTTCAAATTCAGGATGTACCTTCAGGAACAGAACCTCCTCCTCCAGCTTGTCATTCGCCTGCGCCGCGTCGGCATACTTCTCCTGCAAACAAATACAGAGCAATGGTCTCAGATCAAGTGGAGAAAAGGAATCATCCAGAAACATAACTAGATAAGTATGATGAATTTAAGCTGAGGAGTTGCCCAAATTAGTGTGGTGTAGGTGTACCTCCAAGGACAGAACTTGCTTCTCCAGATTACCATTGGCCTTCACCATACAGCCATACTTCTCCTGCAAATAAGATCATGATGAATACAAGATCAGCTATCCACCTGTATTAAAATATATACTCCATGGCACACAGACAAACAAACAAAAACTTAACTTTGCAATTCTTACATTTTGCTACTGAGAAGAGAGATGCATGCAGATGATTAATACTGTATATATTAAGTGTTGTGTGCAGTATATCTGCAGATCAACAATGGAAATAAACAACCTAAACATCCATCTTAAGCTCAATGTAGAACAATGTGAGAAGCAAAGCTAAGAAAGATTAGTGTACTACAAGTGTCAGCAGTGCCTTCACAGAGGTGACAAATCAAGAAGCTACGAATGTACATGTACCATGCATTGGAAAAGAACAGCTACTCCTGCAACTTTCAGTTTCTGATGCAATACTGCAATGCACCTCACAAAACCAAAACCAAGACTTGTCATTTCAAAGCAACACAAATGTCAAAGTTCTTTCTTTGGCACAATGAACCACGCATTGGAAATGAAAGCCTTCCCCCTGCATCTTACAATTTTCTGATGCAATACTGCAATGCACCTCAGAAAACCCAAAACCAAGACTTGCCATTTTGAAGCAACACAAATGTCAAAGTTCTTTCTTTAACTGAAACTCCAACATCAGAGTTTTCACAGAAGAGGGAACTAGAAATGTGCACTCCCTGACAAGTGTCTAGTCATGCATGTCCCCTTTTCTCATAATTTTCACAACAAATAAATATACATGATGCAGAACAAAGATATGCATGTCTCAGTTTAGGACTTTAGGTGAGTGTGATCACCTGATAAGGCTCATTAGAAATGTAGGCTTTGACTGCCTTAGATTTCACTTCATTGCTCAATGTGCCTGGATGTGCCTTGAGGAGCTGCTCCATGTGCCTACATACACAAATTCAGAGCAAAAAAACTCAGTGTTAGCACAACAGCAGCATTGCAACTTGCTGTATGCAAGAAACTTCACAATATACTATCAGCAATTGAGCAGAAATAATCAATTTTTTCACAAGCATTTCTGCATACTACTACATGCAAGAATCAAAAAAAATAGTATAAGCATTCCAGTGCTTAACTGGCACCAAAAATTGCAAGAAAGAGGAGACATTGCAGGAGAAGAATCTTGAATCAGAGCAACAAAGTTCAGTGTTAACACCAACACTAGCATGGGTACTTGTTGCAGCAAAAATGTTAACAATGTAATTCAGCACAAAAATATCAAAACATTTCCACAAGTATTTCTTCTTACAAATTCTACATGCAAGAATGCAACAAAGTTCAGTTTTTACACAACGCTAGCATTGCAGTGCTTAACTGGCGCCAAAAGATATCGTACTGTCATCATTCCAGTGCTTAACTGGCACCAAAAATGCAAGAAAGAGGAGACATTGCAGGAGAAGAATCTTGAATCAGAGCAACAAAGTTCAGTGTGTTAACACCAACACTAGCATTGCTACTTGTTGCAGCAAAATCTTAACAATGTAGTTCAGCACAAAAATTCAATTTTTTCCACAAGTATTTCCGCTTACAAGTTCTACATGCAAGAATCTAACAAAATTCGTACTATTAGCACTCAGAATGCTAAATTAACACCAAACAGGCAAGAAAAGAGAGAAATTGTAGATGAAGAAGGTGAAAAGGGGGACCTTTTCACACCGGCGAGCTCGGCGGCGAGCTCCTCCACCTGCCTCTTCATCTGCAGAGCGCAGTCGTCCGGCGACACGGGGTCTCCGAGCTTCCACCCGGCAGGCGGCACCCAGTACGGGTCCGAGACGCCGGCCTCCCGCCGCAGCGCCGCCAGCCCGGCCGGCTCGAGCCAGTACTCCATGGCGCCGTCGGCGTCGTGGCGGCGGCGTAGCCGCTCGGCGCCACAGGGTGTGACCTTGTCCTTGGTGTGCTTGAGGAGGTGGTCGAGGAGGCCCGTGTCGCCGATGCGCTTGCGCAGTGGCGGATCCAAGGGGGGGCGAGCGGTGGCCAGGCCCCCGCCATGCTCCGGCCACCCCAACGACATGCAGCAGGGACCAGTATTTGTCTACGTGTATCAGTCTTAATACTCAGGCAATTGGCAAGGCTTTATAATCCTAAAAGCTAGACCAGCCGTGTTTGCTTGAATGGGCCAGGCCAAGGCCACAATGACACATACTTACTAGGCTTGAGAGAAAACAATCGATCCATTAATCGCATGAACTGCTTGTTTGACTCATTTCGCACGATCTCGTTTTTTTTCGCACGATCCCGTCTATTCGATAGTATTCTCCTCTTCCCAGCGCACACGGTTGGCCGCCGCCGCCGCAGGATACGGTCATACGGAGTCGATCATCGGTGATTAGCGAAGCTGCGACTACTCCCGCCTCTTTGCATATATCTCGGTCAGTTGTTGACGGCCGTCGTCCGGCGCGCACAATTCCCTGCCTGATCGCTCCAAGGTATTATTTTATAAAATAGTGCAGTTGCTACGTGCTACTGTGCTAGTTTGATTATCCGCAAATTTGATTGGCTAGTAGAGCTGTTTATCTAGTAATAAGACACCGTCCCAATTAGAAGTTACTTCAATCATATGAAAATACAAATCCAAGAGAGGAGAAAGAGATTACAGAACAATCTACCATATATTACGATTCCAATCCTGATCCGACTAATTATATGCAAACTTTCGATCAAAATATTAAGTCATCTGTCGTAGTACTAGCACCATAACAAGCTAGGGCTAGAAGCATGGTATATTTATATGTTGTATTTCTTTAATGGTCAGTGTATTCTTCACCCTTCGCCCCCCTATTCTCAAATCCTGGATCCACCCCTGCGCTTGCGCGCCTCCTCACGCAGCTGGCGGCGCTGGACGGGCTTCCCGGCGCGGGCGCGGAGGGAGCGCAGCACGGCGAGCAGCGACGCCTCGGCCGCGGCGTACCGCTTCGCCGCCCACCGGTCCACCATCGCGCGCGGCGCGCCGCCGGGTTCCTCCACCTTGACGAGCTGCCTGTTGCCGGGAGCGGGCTTCGGCTCCGTCTTTGTGTTGGTCTTGCGCCGTCTGCTCTTCCGCTCCGCGTTGATGATCACCAGCGCCTTGCGATCGTCTTGGCCGCTGTCCTCCTCGTCTTCCTCCCGCCGGCTCTGCTTCCTCTCTTTCTTGACGACCACCGGCTTGCGCTCGCCTCGGCCGCTCTCCTCATCCTCCGCCTCCTCCCGCCGGATCTTCTTCTTCTCCGTCTTCACGACGACCACCGGCTTGCGCTCGACATCGTCGCTCTCCTCCTCCTCTTTCTTGGGCAGAACCTTCCTGGGACGCTTGGCGACGGCAGCTCGCATCACAGCTCCTTCCTTGCGCTTCCTCGTCCCCGCCTCCCTGCTCCTGCAGGCCACCACGCGCTCACGGTCCTGCTTGCTCTCCGCCGCCTCGGTGGCCGCGTACACCTGCGCCACGGACCGGTCGGCCACGGCGCGCGGCGCCGCGACGACGCGCTCGGCCTTGGGAGCGGGCGGCTTCCTCTCGCGATGCGCCCTCTTCTTGGGACGGCCCAGGGTGAAGCCGCGGCTGCTGACGTTCTTCCTCCTCCGCCTCTTCTTCTTCCCCTCCCCCGTCTTGACCTCCTCCTCGCGCCCGTCCTGGACGCTCACTTCCGCGTCGGCCTCCGGCTTGAGCTCGGGCTGGTCCGCGGGCTTGACGTTGCTGGAGCTCTCCTCGTCGGCCTGCCGCGCAGCCGCCTCAGCGGGCGCGCTCTGGGCGGGTGCCGGCGTCAGGGGGAAAGCAGCGTTGGCGCGTCGCGCGGCGCGGTGGACGAAGCGGACGCGCTTCCGGACGCCCCAGCTGACGCCGGTGCCCTGCAGGGCGAGGAGGCAGCGGTGGGCGTCGCTGGAGGGCGGGGACGGCGGCACCGGCGCTGGCGAAGGCGGAGAAGGCGCGGGAGGCGGTGGCTCTGGCTTCGGGGAAGGCGGAGACGGCGCGGGCGCGGGAGGCGGCGGGTGGTCGTGCACGGGAGGCTCGTCCTTGAGCAGCTGGTGCTTGGAGAAGTCGTAGAGGCGCGGCGGGGATGCCCAGTAGGCGTCGTCGTCGTCGTCCCGCCCGTCGCCGAGGCCGAGGCCGAGGCGGTCGTCGGCCATGGCGCGGCGGCGCAGGACGGCGTGGATGGTGGCGGAGCTCATGGCGGTCGGAGCAGAGAGAGCACGGGAAAGGAAAGAAGGGGGGGAGGGAGGATTGCGTTCCAAGAAACGGCAGAGGCCGGACGGAGCTCTGCGGTGGGGGAATAAGAAGACAAAAGGAGGCGCCGGTGGTGGTCAGAGAAGAAGGAAGGGAAGGGTGGTGCCGACGTGCCGGTGCCGTGGTGATTGGTGTGTGTAGCAGCTTTGCTCTGCTCTGTTCTGCTCTGCTTTGGCGATCAGATCCCATGGCTGCTCCTGGTCATGCGACACAAGATCAGCTGTGTCTGTCTGTGTGTGATGGACAGAGAGCTGTGTGTCCGTAGCCAGCAGCATTGTGTGCATGATCCTTCTGAAAAAGGAAAATCGTCTCAGATCAAGGAAAAGCACAGCAGAAAGAGAGAACTGAAAGATGGTCATCTTCCCGCCAAAAACACCATACAAAACGACAGGAGAGAATCGGATATTTGTTTTGCTGCTGGCTAATCATCAAACAAAGACCAAAAGTACCAAGGGAAGTATCATTATCTATTTGTTTTACTCATCAGTACCAAATCAAATCAAGAGCAAAACGTACAGAGGGCTATCATCCCACAACAGTGGGAGCATGATACACCTGAACTCCTCCAAAAGGAGGCGCCGGCCAATTCCTTCTCTTCTCCCTGGCCTGGTCAAAGCGCCAGCCCCTCCCGCCCAAATATCAGCAAGCAAAACGACAAGCAACATTCTCATCTTCACGAATGTAGCAGCACAAATAGTCCAAGATGTAAGAAAATAATACATATTTAACCATCATTTTCCACCTTTCTTTTTCCATTAAACAACCAGTAAATATGTCCTGTGAATTACAAACACAGGGATCATAAGTTACAGAACCCCTCTACAGCACAGGGGCTTTGTTCCAGAACCCTCTGCAAAAGCTGAGGCGTTGGATGCCTCCTACTAAAAGGGGGGCCTTCTGGCTTCCCTCTCTGTACCCATGGGGGTTCTTCGGGCGGAGAAGGTACACGGGAACAAGCTGAGGCCTTCTACCCTGGAACACCAAAGGTGGCTGCAACGGCCTCGCATCCCATGTACCTCTCCGAGGCGTCGGAGGAGCTCACACGGTCGTGTGCGCGACATACTCTCCGTTGCTGTAACTGAGCCGCCGGAGGGAGGCGGTGTGCAGCGAGGGGACCAGCAAGGCGCCGGGGACGCCGAGGGCCTCGCAGCACCCTTCAGGTGTAGATGTCTTCGACGGCTGGGTGCTTCCTCCTCCGCCTACGGAGGCCAAGGCGGCGTTCAACCCCATGGACGAGGGCTCCGTGCCAATACTGGAAAAAACAACCTTTCTGTCAGCAAACGATCAGATTTTGGAACAGGTAGATGGTCGCAAGGGGGAAGAGAAGAGGCCTCACGTCACGTCAAAGCGGTCCGCGTCGGCGCTCATCGCGGCGCAGACACCCGAGACCACCCACGGCGGGACGACCACGTCCTTTATCTCCATGCTGTAGCACATGTTGCCCCCCAGAGGAGCAAGCGCTGATCCAGGTTGTTCTTCAGCGTTGAGGCCACCAGAGGAGGCCAGGCCAGTGTCGGCTTTCCTCATCTCCCGGCATATGACCTGCAGAAGCATGTGTTCAGGGAGGGTATATCAGATTTTCACCCCGTGAAATTACATTTATACAAGTACCCCATGTAACTTCTTATTGTGATATCAAAATGCTGAAGAACATGGTAATGGTATAGCTGGTTCAGATTCAAGTAACATCGCATGATATGGTATGGGATGGTATGAATAAGGACTTCCATATGCAGTACTTTGCAGCTTATTAACAGCGAATCTAATGAATACTAGTACTTCTAGACTAATAGTTGCTATTCACTGGACAGAAATATGAGTACGGAAACCATGTGGATGAAAAACAAAGTCTACAGAAATGAAATGACCTCTGTAATATGGAGGCAACCATTTTGAAATGGCACCGGTGAATATAACACTGGGACATCTGTGGCAGATAATGAATTCAGAAACGACCTGTAAAAAACGCAAAATTAGGTTATACAACAGAAATTCTGGGGGTTAAAGGGAACAGAATAACTAGTTGAAACAAGCACCCTACTTGTAGTTCAGCAAGACATCATACAAGCCATGAACGCTCTTATTGCCAGTGAATGAAAGGAGCGATTGTGTGGTGTTGTCCACCTCAGATAAAGCATCTATATGCAGTGTCTGCAAGTTCAGTAGAAAAATCCCGATCAGTCAGTAGCTGCAGCCTAACTAAAGCAAACAAAGGAAAGGTTGAAGACGCGAATTGAACCTGGCCCAGGTTGAGTGTTTGGATTTTTGAAAACTCAATCATGTCATCCTCAGTAGCCTCCTCCACTTCAGTGTTGCAGAGAGGCATAGAAAACCGAGCACCCTGCAACAATGCAGTCACAGAATCATATTATCGTACCTGAAAATTTGGACTTACAACCACCAAAAAGATGTTGCTTTCAGTATAATGGGGAAACGGGTGTAGCATTGGTTATGTCAAAAAATATTACTCCCTCCGTATCAAAATATAAGACTCTCTACCTACTTTCTGCACACATGTATCTAGACATGTTTTAGTGCAAGATTCACATGAACCTTGCACTAAAACATGTCTAGATACATGTGTGTAGAAAGTAGGTAGAGAGTCTTATATTTTGATACGGAGGGAGTAATGCTTTAGTCACATGTGGAACAAGTATTATTTTTCAAGCCCTCAAGCTACAAAAATGAAAAAAATCCAGAATACCCTTTTGCCAACCAGTTATCTACTAGATTAAAGTACCAGTAACAAATTACAAACAGTAATATAATGACATAATAATTGGTCTGCAACAGATATATGGCATCTTAATACGTAGGCATTTAGAGGCTTGTGACTATACCAGAAATGTGAAAACAATAGTGAGGTAGGTGAAGAACTCACATGTTTCCGTAGTAGTGAACGTATGCCACGTGTAGATTGTGATAAGTAGGCATTACAGGACTGCTTCTCCGAACAGTTTCCGCGAATAAATAGAGCAACAAATTGTGCCGTATAAACTAGAACAAATAAAAATGATGTTCAGTACAATGAAGGAGGGTTAGCCATGGAGTAGCAGTCTAGCAGAACCTTAAAATTCAATAATTGCAAGGGATATGAAAGCGTGTTGCAAATGAAGGTGGCCATGAGACAATGCGGCATTACACGTTCATGGTTATCAGCCTTACTACAAATACAAAGTGTAAGGTAGACAAAATGGATATTATATAATGCTGAAAATGTATCTCTCCCTTGATAAAAATACTTTTGCATAAACTGTCATGAGATATTGCTTTTTTATAATAACATTACACCAATATTGCGCATGTACAAATGAAAACACTTATACTTCCGATGTAAATGACTTGTCAAGTAATTGGATCATTAGGGTTTGAGGAACAAGAAGATACCATAAAATATATTCAACATATTGTTTCGGAGCATGTAGTAGAGATTCTGAAATGAATCTTCCCAGTCCTGATACCTTTTGTGAAGGAACTCTTTTTCTACATGCCAGAAGGGAAAACAAGTAAAGAGATGCATCCACACAAATTATGGGGTTAATTGATCTTTAAATACACAAAAAATAAGGTTTATATATAGCGGGGCTACGGCCTATTTCGTCAAAAAATAAGGTTTAGTGATTACCTCCTCGTGCAGTTGATGAGAGCATAAAAGATACGATGGAAGCAGGTAACACCGATTGTGGATATACCCATGATTGGAGTGCCCTCGAGAACAAGAGTTCCTTGTTGCTCTCAGGCCTTGTGCATCGTGAATTTTGAGACCTACCACGACCAATGGGTCCAGCAATACTGCCCCTAAATAAAGTTGTACTTAAATTGTGACACCTGTTACAAGATAGAGTATTATACTTAGTCTTTGAAGCAACAAAGACAATAGAATTCAACCAACAAGTAATTCTCAATTTTTCCCTAGTGACCATATTTCGAGAATGTTGTAGTACATATGGGAACACTGGCCCATACAGACACCAATAGTAAATTAAAATGTGTTGAAATTTTCTTGCAGGTGCGGTAAAGATACTTAGGAGACCAATAGGCACATGACCATTCCGTATAAGCACCAAATGAGATATGACACTGGTTCAGCCAAGAGACACATAACGTTCATTTGGAGAAAGTGCATTTTCTAGACAAAAAGTAGTTTGGAAGATAAGAAAGAAATAGAAGAGAAGCTTATGCCCACCCACCACTTCACAGAAGATGATGAAACAAACTGCAGAGTAGTCTTCAAGGTGAGATCCAGAGGAGCTCTTTTTCCTGGTATTGTGATCTTCGAAGGGCATGCCTCAGAAGACTTCAAAGGAGCATCACCAACTTGTATGTTAGGGGCATTGAAAGCTGTAGAAGCATCACGAGCTCCAAACCCTTTCATCACTTTTTCCTATCACAAGGCACTAGGCAGATTAGCAAATGAGGTCATATACATATGCTGTAGTTCAATGGGGAGCTGCTCTTTACCATGTCAAATTTGTTAGATCCATCCTGCTTCTCATCGCCAATGTGAAGCTCAGATACACTCCGTAGAGCATTCTCACTATATTTCTCAGCTTTCCTAAAGCCGGGCTTTGCTGTCTCCGCAAGTGATGGAACAAAAGAGCCATCCAACTTAGCAGAGTCGCCATGGCTTGTGAAAAAACAATCCACATAAGAGCATGAACATGATATAAGATACACCACCTCTAGTCAAGTAATTACCGTGGGAATGAAGATGATACAGATTGTGAAGTCGTTACAGAATCAGCAGACTTGGGAGCCTTCTCATTATTCAGTAAAGCATCCTGCTTACAAGATATCACGGTTGTATCAAAATTAGCACTCCAACATGACGATGTAAAAGACTGGCAGAGCAAGGAGCACCATGAAGCCTGAAAAATGGATAACGTCTAAAATGTCTAACCTTACAATTTTCCTTTCCAATGTTTCTGGATTTCTTAACTTGGAACACCTCTGTGACACGAGTGTTGATATATTTGGATATCTTTTGCTGTTCTGGGTTCTGAAGCCCATTGCTCGACCTAGACCGACAAGATAAGTATCAAACTCCTTATCAAAGCACAAGAAAAACATCAGTATGCGTAATTACAGTAGACTTACCTATCAAATGCCGCAGAAGCAAATAACTGATCATTAGCAGCCTTTTCAGATGTGCGTCGCTTCAACTGCTCTCCCTGCAGGAAATAATCATTGGAATAACTTTGAGTGTCCATCTGGACCCTGTGCCATATAGTGCTTATAGTACGATGTGCTTTTTAGCTAACAATTTCAGTGTGTGCCTACGCATTGTGGAGACATGGCATCGCACGGGGACATGCTTACAGCAGGATGTGCTAACAATTTCAGTATGTGCATACGCATTGTGGAGACATAGCAGAGCAAGGGAACATGCTTACAACAGGGTGTGCTAACAATTTCAGTATGCACCTACGTATTGTGGCGACATAGCAAGGCAATGGGACAGGCTTACAATAGGATGTGCCTATGGTCCGCCAGAATGGTTTTGAAGGGATAAACTAAAAATGTGGTTAACTTGCAGCCTACTTATCTATATATAACCAAGCAACACAGATGGCACTTGTAGATCACAATGTGGTAGTACGTTAAAGGCTTGTTTTGGACCAGTTCAGTGTTGTATGATAAATCTAGTACTACATCTGGTCTCATCATTTGGTACAACCTCACAGGTCATGATAGCATTTTGCCAGATGTAGCATCTGCAGGAAATTCCACTTAGTAGATTAAAATTTCAAAGTAGATTACATTAGTTGAGTGTTGCATGATAAAGCTAGTACTCTATATCATTCATCGCATCATCGGCACATATTGCATTGACATATAAATTTCACATATTACGGACTGAAGATACAAAGTCAGGTTGAACAGAGGCATTTACCCGCAGCTCGGAGGGGTCTTCCTCTTCATCCTGGGGACCTCCGCCGGCCTCCTGATCAACGCGCCGCCGCTCGCAGCAGATTCGACGGCAACCTGCGCCATTATAGCATCCACGCCTGCCTCCCTAGCTCCGCATCCCTCCTGCCCTCTGGGTCGCCCACCGGCCCTTTTACTCCATCAGCCTACAATTGAATACTCGGTGACATTAGGGTCATTTTCTGCATCTCATTCGGAGTTAGTATCTCGGATACGCCTTAAACCATATACTACAGTAGTAAATGTAGCTTTTCACCACTATTTTTTAGTGGACAAGCGCATGGTGGCTGGATCTAATCGGCGAACGGCATGGATAGCCCCAGAAGACAACTCTGGCGCCAGATCAAATCATGCGCGGGTGCGTCCCCGAATCCGGCAGTGGACCTATCGCGGCTCCGATCCGGCCGCTGGCGGGGGCGGGTGAATGCCGGCGACGGAGTTAGGTTTTAGTGTTTTATGGCGGCGGTGGCGGGCGGGCGGACGGGGGAAGTGGCGGGGGCGGGGGCGATGGGGGTCGCCTGAGGGGAGTGGAGGAGACAGACGGGCAGGTAGGCAAGGTAGGGTAGGTCGCGCTCACCTGGAAGCCGGGAGGTCGCCGCCGCGGGGAAGCTTCCGGAAGGGTCCAGCGCCAGCCGCTTCCTCCCGGCGGCGGTGGGGGCGGGGAGAGGAGGCGGAGCAGCGACGAGGGTTGGGGTGAGCGGGAGCAGGAGAGGAAGCGGCAGTGGGCGGGGCGGGGCGGGGCGGCGCGTAGGGGGAGGAGAGGGAAAAATTTCCCCACGAGACGACAGAGATAGAGAGAGGGAGACGCACAAAATTTTTGGGGCGGATTTCGAACGAAAATTTTGGGCACCAGCCCGCCCGCGACAGACTGTCGCACGCACACGGTGGGGGCTCACCGGCTGAGAGCCTTTTCTTTCTCTCTTGAGCAAAAGCATTTTTGGTTGATTGATTAATTATCTAAAGAGGTAAATGGGGAGACCCCAAGGAGGCTCCTCAGTACTTAGCGCATATCGGCCGTTGTATCGAGTGCATCTGGGCCGTTCATCGTTTTCACCGCGCCGTATAAAAAGCCCACCCCGCGGTGGAAACCCTACCCCGCGTGAGAGCGCCCCCGCATTCCCGCCCTCAGCCGCCGCCTTTCTTCGTCTTCCCGCGCAGAGCCCCAGGGAGAAAACCCTAGACTCCTTCCGGCCGCCACCGCCCCTCCCGCCTCCTCTCTTCCACGGAGACGAGCTCGCGCCGCTGCTGCGCTTGGCCTCTCCATCCTCCTTCAGCGCTCCAAAGGTGGGGCAGTCATTGCCGCCGCTCGCGCCGGTCCTCCGCCTGTCGCCGCCGCGACAAAGATGGAGACGAGGATGACATGCCGAGGTACGCCGCTGGCGAATGACCGGCTGCAAGCCCCCATCGTTCTCCTATTATCCACACTCTCTCATCCTCTTCCTCCCCAACAGCAGACAGCAGGAGGACCACGGAGCAGCGCAGCCCGCCGCTCGCACCCCTGCCACGCGTCGTTCGTGCGCCGGGAGGAGTGGCTCATGGATCTGTGGGGTTCCCTCTCAGGAGCAGTGCTTGGCTCAGATTCGCCGTGGAGGGCGACGGCCAGAAGCACAACTACCTGGCCGCGTTTTGGCTCGGGTGAGCTTCTTTTAGCTTGCGTTCTTTCTTCTACTTTTTTCTATTCTGATTTTTGGCATTGGTTTGCATATGGGATCTAAAGGATGATGCATAGCAGCGTGGTGCAGAGCAAGGTTTGCTGGGTTGGGAATCATCGGCAGTGACGGAGCCGGGTGAGGCTGCTAGCCAGTTCGTCTCCGGACAAGCGACCTACAGGACATGTTTCTTCTCTATCTTCCTGTCTCCTTCCACGCCAGCAGCAGGAAATTGCAAGACCGACAGTAGCTCATTATGTGCCTCCTCTTTGTGACAGATTGGTTGTATACTGATATCGAATCAGAATAATGAAAATTTCTTTATCCCCTATTGTATATGATGTTATTCAGTGCATGCTTGCCTCAGATCTCCCCAATCTTGTGTGAGGTTTGAAACATCTGGCGATATCTTATCCTATGGTTAATTGATCCATGTAAGAATCTGGTGAGCATAATATTGCTGGAGCTAGCTGCAGCCTAAAAATTGGTTGAAGTATATGCTGGAAGTTCATGGGTGTTTAATAAAATTGGTCGAAGTACATGCTGGAAGATCTACTTACTTTCTGGTCATTATCACCTATGAAATATAGATAATTAGGATAGTTCTTTTTCACTAAGAACAGTATTCACTTGCGTTTTAAATTTTAATGCTCTCCTCCTGTTATTAAGAACATACAATCACACAGTTTTTGCTGGACTGATGTTGGTAGCTAATAAGATGCTTGTTCAATCTTTTTGAGCTCTGTGATATAGCCGACGAAATCAACAATGGTGCCTACTGATGTTGACACTGGTATCGCCGGGAGGAGTGGCTGGTCGAGCTGTGGGTTGCCTATTAGGAGTGGTCTCCGCTTCTCTCACTCTTGCTGGAGGACGCCACACAGCAGCACAGAGCGTTTGTCTCAGGTGTGCTTCTTTTCATTTGAGTTATTTCTTCTCCTTCTTTCAATTTCTGATTTTCCGATATTGTTTTGCATATAAGGCCAGTGACATTTGGCTTTGTTGAAATTTTCAGGGGCTATTTTTTATCGTGTTGACAAGAAGATGCAGATCAGGGATGATGTAGAGCAGCGGTTGGGATCATTGGCAGTTCGGCCAGATATAAACCTTCCTTTCTGAACATATATTTTGGTAGGCCTATTGGTAGCAACGCATCTCCATATTCATTTTGCTTCCAGCATATGAAAAGCTTTTACTATATGTGTGCATTCCATTTTCAGTTACAACATGGGGCTCAAAGTTTCATTTAGCTAACAGTTACATGCTTAACTCTCGAGCACGAAACTGTTTTTGATGTAGGTTGGTCCCGATTTTCACGGATTTGGGCGGAGGGATCGATGAACACGAATAACACGAGGATGAACACAAGAACACAAAGAGGGAAAACTCACAAATCAAGGTAAATAGCAAGACATAACCCAGCAAGATTCAATTGGTAACAATTCCCCAAGGGCAGCTGATGGTCCCGAAGAGCAAGGCCTTGATACCTGCAAAAGTAAACGTGATTAGGTTGAGACTCCAAGTGCAGAGTGTATAGTAAGTGGAAGACAGTTTTCCCCACGAGGGGTGACTCGAGGGTTTAATATCGAACTCTCGGGGAATCTGAAGTGGTAGATTTATCTTCTTATCCTTCTTTTGGTTACCTACAAAACAAGGTTAGATGTTTTGGTCCTCAACCTCACCTGTGGTTGTCAAGCACAAGGTGTAAGAATGATATCAGGATAGTCATGCAATGCAAACAAGAAATAAATATGCAATGATGGTGGATGCAATGATAAATGATATTTTTGGGTTTTTGAATGATGTATGCAAGATCAAAAGTATTTTTGTATTTTCGGATTTAATGATGGCTGAAAATAGAAAAGTGGTATATGGTGTTGGAAAGGTGTTTCTTATGATTAAAAATGGACTGGGGTTCATGGTTTCACAAATGCACTCTCTCTTTGTAAAGTGGTAGACAATGGAACACACACAGTTAACATATGAGATTGCAACACAGGGTTTGATAACAAGTTACTTAGATATATGGGCATCACGTCCTAACATAGAGATTTTTTGGTTATTAACCTCTCTTATACTCCACCAAGATGCGAAGTAAATCATAACACCTCAGTAATTAAGATAACTCAGAGTATAGCATTAAGTATCATGACATGAAGTGAAAATAAGAACATGCTAGATCTAGTCATGGAGTAGTGGCAATGGTCACGCCCACATCCCCGGTAGCATGGTATTTTAGTTTATCCCTACTGAGGTAACAAAGTAAGTTAAAGATACCAAAATGGATCGCAGAACTTTCTCTCACGTTCACTGCACTAGCCACCCCCCGTTACTCCAACTAATGCACACGTTCCCCCACACACGCTCTCATAAACATGCTTGATCAAAACAAGTAGACAAGAACGGGGTACATAATATGCATCTATACTCATAACTAAAACAAACATTGCAATCTCAAACATATATTAACTCATAAAGATCCACCACAAAGGTATTACAACGGTGACCGTAATCATGTTCAGCAGCTGATACCCGATGAGCAATGCCTGCACAAATAAACGGGATTAGGTTGAGACTCCAAGTGCAGAGTGTATAGTAAGTGGAAGACAGTTTTCCCCACGAGGGGTGACTCGAGGGTTTAATATCGAACTCTCGGGGAATCTGCAGTGGTAGATTTATCTTCTTATCCTTCTTTTGGTTACCTACAAAACAAGATTAAATGTTTTGGTCCTCAACCTCACCTGTGGTTGTCAAGCACAAGGTGTAAGAATGATATCAGGATAGTTATGCAATGCAAACAAGAAATAAATATGCAATGATGGTGGATGCAATGGTAAATGATATTTTTGGGTTTTTAAATGATGTATGCAAGATGAAAAGTATTTTTGTATTTTCGGATTTAATGATGGCTGAAAATAGAAAAGTGGTATATGGTGTTGGAAAGGTGTTTCTTATGATTAAAAATGGACTGGGGTTCATGGTTTCACAAATGCACTCTCTCTTTATAAAGTGGTAGACAATGGAACACACAAAGTTAACATATGAGATTGCAACACAGGGTTTGATAACAAGTTACTTAGATATATGGGCATCACGTCCTAACATAGAGATCTTTTGGTTATTAACCTCTCTTATACTCCACCAAGATGCGAACTAAATCATAACACCTCAGTAATTAAGATAACTCAGAGTATAGCATTAAGTATCATGACATGAAGTGAAAATAAGAACATGCTAGATCTAGTCATGGAGTAGTGGCAATGGTCACGCCCACATCCCCGGTAGCATGGTATTTTAGTTTATCCCTAGTGAGGTAACAAAGTAAGGTAAACACCAAGTGGATCGCGAATTTTCTCTTACCGCACTCACCACTCCCCGTTACTCCAACTAATGCACACGTTCCCCCACACACGCTCTCATAAACATGCTTGATCAAAACAAGTAGACAAGAACGGGGTACATAATATGCATCTATACTCATAACTGAAACAAACATTGCAATCTCAAACATATATTAACTCATAAAGATCCACCACAAAGGTATTACAACGGTGACCGTAATCATGTTCAGCAGCTCATACGGTGCTAATTAGTGAAGCTCAAGAGAGAAGAGATACATAAGTTACTTCCACAAACCCATAGTCCAGAGGTGGACTACTCCCTCTTCATCATGGAGACGGTGGAGAAGTCGATGGAGAAGATGGAGACCACACCGGCAGCGCCCCGCCGGAGTTTTCCCCCTCCAATCTGCAGCTCCTGATCTCCGTTTCGGTGTTTCTGTGTTTGTGCGGCGCTCCTTCCAGAGAACGTCGGGGGACCTTTTTTATAGGCGTTTTTAGGTCAAGACGATGTCGGTGGAGAAGAGATCGACGGCAACGGAGCCACGAGGCCCGAACGGGTGGGTCCCACGCGGCCTGGTACTGTGGCCGCGTGGGCCATGCCCGTTTGGCCCTCGGGTCTCCGTTTGCTTGCTTCCTTTTTCCGTAGTCCTTCTTCCTTCCAAATATTGACGCCCGTAAATTTCCAGGTGATTTCGTTGACGTTTGGGTCCCTGAAACATTAAAATACAAAACTAGGGTTTTCTGCCTGTGCAGGGTTAATTCCAAATAAATGGGAAAACTATGAAGTATTCCCAAAATCATGATAAAACATTGATATAACCCTTATATGATGCAAATATGATTGGAATATAAGCAATTAAAGTGCAAAGTTCATGTATGCATTTTACATGCATCAACATCCCCAAGCTTAATCCATGCTCGTCCTCGAGTATGAAGATGATAAAACTAACATGGACTTTGCAATTTAATACTTAACAATGGATATCAAAGATGATTACTATTGCTACATATAGTCAAATGATTCATTCTTCAAAGGAGTAGCAATATGCAAATAGTTTATGAAGTGATATCAAGTATTCAAGACAAGGATGTTCATTGATAGTTCACAAAGTGTAACATGGTAGCAAGTAATATGGAACACATGTATGCATAATGATAAGTAGAACATCCTACAATGGTCATAGAGTGTAGATGAAAATCTGAATATGATAGGTGTACACTTTGGAAAGATGTATATGTGAGTAGAGGTAAAGCATGCATAAGTTTCATCCAACTTCCAAACTCTTCTAATTAAGTTAATGATTGCAATAAGGTATTCATTGGTGTCAAGCTCTCATTGCCCCTATCATAGCATCTTGAATGATTAAGGTTAAAGTGAAAGCAAATATGAGTAGTGTGCTTGACAAAGTAAAGGTTGGATGTCTCATGCCCCTTGAATACAAGTACCTACACCATGATTACTCAACTTAGGAAACAAAGCAAGTTCAAGTTATATATCATTGTAAGTAATAATAGTATCATCAAGAGCGTCAACTGGGGTACCTCTTGTCCCAGGATATGGAACAAGCCCATATCAAAATGACAAGACAAACAAACAAGATGAAAAACCTCAACACCCTTTTTATTTACCATTGGAATAGCTTTTTATTGTAAGGTGTGTCATAGATAATTCACCATAGCATGTAAGTAAATTTCCACCATGAATAATGCATGGCTTAGATTAGCGGCCCAGGCGTCTCTCTAACCATTTATACAAACTCATTTAAACTTCTTCATTTCCACCTCATTTCACCATGATAGGCATCCATAAACAAAAGTACATGATATCAACTAAATGAGGTGAACGAGCATGTTGAAAGCTTTGCATGTAAATCCCAACCTCGAACATTTATCAAGCCACTAGCATCATAATCTTAATCACAATGGGTCATGTTTTATTATGCAAATAAAAGAACATTGTGCATCAAGTTCGTGAGAGCTATATAACCAAAAAAATCCATTGCAATCAATAACATAAACATTTTCATTTAGAGGTAAGATAACACAAGCAACATGTTAAACATACTCGGAATAGCATAAAGCCAATAGGTAGATATGGTGGACTGATACGTCTCCAACGTATCTATAATTTCTGATGTTCCATGCTTATATTATACCATTTGCTACATGTTTTATATGCACTTCATATCACTTTTATGCATTTTCCGGGACTAACCTATTAACAAGATGCCACAGTGCCAGTTCCCTGTTTTCTGCTGTTTTTGGTTTCAGAAAGTTACTTCTGGAAATATTCTCGGAATTGCACGAAACAAAAGGCCAAGTCCCTATTTTTCCAGCACCGTCACGGAGCCCGAAGGAGAGGCGAAGGAGGGCTCCCCTGCCGCGCCACCAGGTGGTGTGGGCCCCTCAAGCCTCCACCGACGTTGCCCCTTCGCCTATTTATTCCCTCCGACGCGAAAACCCTAAAGAACGAAGTCATATTTCCAGAAGAGTTCCGCAGCGCCGCCGCCATCGACGACAAGTTTCGGGGGACAGAAGTCTCTGTTCCGGCACGCTGCCGGGACGGGGAATTGCCCCCGGAGTCATCTCCATCGACACCACCGCCATCTTCATCGCCGCTGCTGACTCCCATGATGAGGAGGGAGTAGTTCTCTCCCGAGGCTGAGGGCTCTACCGGTAGCTATGTGGTTCATCTCTCTCTCCCATGGTGTGATCTTTATGTGATCATGTGTATTGCTAGTATCGCTGAATACATTAATAATGTTTATGCTACTCAAGTGATTTTGTCTAGTTTCTGGAGTCATTGTGACAACACGGTATCAAGGTGACAGTGTGGGTACTTGTGTGACTCTATGAATAATTTAGACATTTATCATGGCTTATTCTTGGGAATTGTGGTGTTTGTTTACTCAGACTTTGAGGTGTGCTTTTGCAGCCCTACGCATAGTACTCTTGCTTCATCAAGAAGGAGAATAATCCCGAGCAGTATTTACTTGTGTTCAGTTGTGCTAATCTAGTTGAATATGTAGATGTTACTCTTTATCTATTATGCACTCTATAGGTTACTTTAATATGAACTCCGGTACTCTCCACGGTGTAACGGTGACAGTGTGTGCACTGTGTGTGACTCCTTTATGACGTTGTGGCGCTTGTTTACTCCGGCTTGAGGTGTGCTTTTGTAGCCCTACACAATGAATGGTGTTTGTTATCCAACAAGAGAGTGTTTAAGAGTAGCTTTTATTTATTCAATTATGAGATCATTGTTGAGAGTGTCCACTAGTGAAAGTATGATCCCTAGGCCTTGTTTCTAAGCATTGAAACACCGTTTACATCAAGTTCTGCTACATGTTTGTGTGCTGCCATCTTTATTTCAGATTGCAGTTACTACTTATAATCATCCATATTACTTGTATTTCACTATCTCTTCGCCGAACTAGTGCACCTATACATCTGACAAGTGTATTAGGTGTGTTGGGGACACAAGAGACTTCTTGTATCTTAATTGCAGGGTTGCTTGAGAGGGATATCTTTGACCTTTACCTCCCTGAGTTCGATAAACCTCGGGTGATTCACTTGAGGGAAACTTGCTGCTGTTCTACAAACCTCTGCACTTGGAGGCCCAACACTCTCTACAAGAATAGAAGCGTGCGTAGACATCAAGCTATTTTCTGGCGCCGTTGCCGGGGAGGTAAGGTAAAAGGTATTCACATCCTCTGGCTACTAAGCTATTCTAGTTTTGTTGCTAGTGTGTGAGTGCTCGAAGTTATTTCCTTTAGATTCTGCAATTATATCTTTTTGTTTCTTGTTTTTATTTCACCAGTTAGGCTTAATGAAAACAACAACAAAAAATTAGAGAGCTCTATGAAATTTATCTTGAGTTAGGACATGATGCTTTTGAAGAGAAAATTAAAAAACCTATGGAAATTTGTTTGCATAATAGTGGTAGCAATTTTATTACATGAATTCTTTGAACACCATTATTGCTAATGCTATGGAAAAGTCTAAGCTTGGGGAAGCTGGTTTTGATGAATATGATATTTTTAGTCCCCCAAGTTTTGAGGAGAAAATTTTCTTTGATGATACTTTGCCTCCAATTTATGATGATTATAATGATAGTGGTATTTTGGTGCCACCTACTATGGAGGATAAAATTTATTATGATTATACTATGCCTGCAATTTATGATGAATACAATGATGGTTATGATAGTTTTACTCTCACTATTACTAATAAAATTGATTATGCTTATGTGGAGAGTAATGATACTTTTGTGCATGTGGATCATGATAAGAATGCTTTATGTGATAGCTATATTGTTAATTTTGTTCATGATGCTACTGAAAATTATTATGAGAGAGGAAAATATGGTTGTAGAAATTTTCATGTTACTAAAACACCTTTCTTTATGACGAAGGTTTTGAGCTTTCTGTTGATTTGCTTTTATTTGATGGGTACTTTAAGACCTACTGGTCCTTATGAGAGAGGGAGACACGATTTCATATATCACAATAATATTAAGTCTCCTCTCTTTATGTTGAAATTTTTGAAGTTACACTTGTTTTGCATTTCTATGCTAGTCACTTTGTTCTTCATTGACTTGTTTTGTTACAAGACTCCTATGCATAGAAAGAGTGTTAGATTTAAACATGTTTTATATATGCTTCTTGATGCTCTCTTTTATGTTTCAACCCTCATCTTTATGTGAGCATCATAAAAATCTCTATGCCTAGCTAAAAGGCTTTAAAGAAAAGCGCTTGTGGGAGACAACCCATTGTTTTTATTTCTGCAATTTTTGTTTTCTTTGAGTCAAGGTGTTTGTTACTTCTGTAGCAACTCCTTTGTATCTTTATTTTATTGCATTGTTGTGCCAAGTAAAGTCTTTTATTGAAAGTTGATGCAAGATTTGGATTTCTGCGCAGTAACAGATTTTTGGCTGTCACGAATTTGAGCTTTTCTCCCTGTAGAAAATTCAAAAAATTCTGAAAACAATCACGCATATTCCTGAGATATGTACGCAACTTTCATTATTTTGGGCCAGATCCATCTGAGAAACTTAAGTGCCTCGAAAAATTCCGTCTTTACAGACTGTTCTGTTTTTGACAGATTCTGCCTTTTGTTTTGCATTCGCTCTTTTACTATGTTTGAGTGGATTTCTTTGCTCCACAAAGTATTGGTGGCTGTAGCTAATGTCCAGAAGCTTTAATAATGATTGTGTCATCACGGAATATGAGAATTTTTGATTATGCACTAACCCTCTAATAAGAACTATTTCGAGTTTGGTGTGAAGGAAGTTTTCAAGGATCAAGAGAGAAGGATGATATTATATTCTTTAGATAAAACAGAGACACTAGATCCTAGATCAAGTATGGCATGGTGTGTCTCTTTTCCAATAGTTACTAGTACCTTAGGTATCCACATATCCCCAAGCTTAGGTGGTATCATAGCCTCTTGGTTGTACCTAGCAATCTTTTCTTTCAAGACATGATTAGCAATATAAGAACCAAAACCTGCTTGGTTAGTGTTGATGGAAGGATCACTTGCAAATTTTTGTAAGATAGATATTAATTCATGCAAGCTACAATTTTCTAAGTCAAGCAAAGGATCCTTGACTTCATTAAGCATTTTAACTTCCTCAACTTTCTTTTCCAACTCAATCAGCATAAGAGATTCATCATGTTCAGTTTCTTTAGCTTCTTCTTTTAAACTACCAAGTTGAGACATGAGTGGCAACAAATATTCAGGGTAGTTTAATAATTCATCAAGAGTTTCCTCCAAAGTAAGAGGAACATTTTCAGCAATGTTAACAGAATTCATTCCAACCACAGGTGATGCTTGTGGTTTCCCTGCAGACATACTCAATAAAGTGGCTTGATTATCAGCTAGTTTAGACAAAGCTTTGTCTAGTCCTGCAGCTTGGAGTTGTAAGCCTTTAATATCAGAACTAATAGAAGCAACAGACTTATTCAACTCTTGTATCATGGTATTATGACTAGCAACTTGTTCCATGAGAATTTTGTTAGCCTCAGAATTATCATTGCGTGATAACATAGGCTTCCAATTATTATCATTAGCATTAGGATATGGAACAAAAGGACGATTGTTGGGAACATATGGGGGTTTATTATAAGAGTTATAATTGTTGTTACCATACCCATTATTACCATAGTTCCTAATGAAGTTGACATCAATATTTTCAGAATTGTTTCCAACTAGTTCTTGCAAAGGAACATTTTCAACACTAGGTTTATTAAGCAAAGCAAGAATAGTATCCATTTTAGATGACAAATCATTAGTTTCTTCAATAGAGTTCACTTTCTTAGAAGGATTAGGTGCCCTATCAGTATGCCATTGACTATAGTTTTGTAAAATGCTTTCCAATATATTTTTAGCTTCTACTATAGTCTTACTCATAAAAGCACCTCCAGCAGCAGAATCAAGTATGTTTCTAGACATGTAGTTTAAACCATTGTAGAAAGAGTGTAATATGGTCCATTCATTAACTCCATGTGAGGGACAAGTTCTAAGCATAAGTTTTATCCTATCCCAAGCCATAGCAACATGTTCATTTTCATTTTGCCTAAAAGAAAGGATGTTGTTTCTATTTTGCAAAATTTTAACAGGGGGATAATATTTCTTAATGAAAGCTTCTTTTAGATCATCCCAAGAATTAATACTACCAGATGGCAAGGAATGCAACCACTCTTTAGCTTTTCCTCTAAGTGAAAAAGGAAATAACTTCAGTTTTAGGATATCACTTTCCACATTTTTAAACTTTTGCATGTCACATATTTCAACAAAATCATGAAGATGCATAGAGGCATCCTCCATAGCACTACCACCAAATTGTTCCCTAGTTATCAAGTTCAACAAACTAGGACTTACTTCATAACTCTCAGCATTTATCTTAGGTGTGGCAATAGCTCTCGTGATAAATTGATCATTAGGAGTGTTTGTGTAGTCACACACTTAGTTCTTTCTCCCATTTTAGCAAGTTTTTTTGGTATTTTTAATTTTTTATGCAAAACTGAAATAAATATGATATGATATGCAATGACACTAACAAAACAAATAAATTGCTTTGTAAGTAAAGATGGATAAGATGGTGCTCACGTAGGTGCAACCTCCCCAAGCTTAGGTGTTAGCACAAGTTGGTGACGTTGACTTTGTTGTGAGATGAATGCGATGATGCACACCCTTGGATAAATCTCTCAGCTACGATTCCCCGGCAACGGCGCCAGAAAACGTCTTGATCCCGAAGAGCAAGTCTTGATGCCTGCACAAATAAACGGGATTAGGTTGAGACTCCAAGTGCAGAGTGTATAGTAAGTGGAAGACAGTTTTCCCCACGAGGGGTGACTCGAGGGTTTAATATCGAACTCTCGGGGAATCTGAAGTGGTAGATTTATCTTCTTATCCTTCTTTTGGTTACCTACAAAACAAGGTTAGATGTTTTGGTCCTCAACCTCACCTGTGGTTGTCAAGCACAAGGTGTAAGAATGATATCAGGATAGTTATGCAATGCAAACAAGAAATAAATATGCAATGATGGTGGATGCAATGATAAATGATATTTTTGGGTTTTTGAATGATGTATGCAAGATGAAAAGTATTTTTGTATTTTCGGATTTAATGATGGCTGAAAATAGAAAAGTGGTATATGGTGTTGGAAAGGTGTTTCTTATGATTAAAAATGGACTGGGGTTCATGGTTTCACAAATGCACTCTCTCTTTATAAAGTGGTAGACAATGGAACACACAAAGTTAACATATGAGATTGCAACACAGGGTTTGATAACAAGTTACTTAGATATATGGGCATCACGTCCTAACATAGAGATCTTTTGGTTATTAACCTCTCTTATACTCCACCAAGATGCGAACTAAATCATAACACCTCAGTAATTAAGATAACTCAGAGTATAGCATTAAGTATCATGACATGAAGTGAAAATAAGAACATGCTAGATCTAGTCATGGAGTAGTGGCAATGGTCACGCCCACATCCCCGGTAGCATGGTATTTTAGTTTATCCCTAGTGAGGTAACAAAGTAAGGTAAAGATACCAAAGTGGATCGCAGAACTTTCTCTCACGTTCACTGCACTAGCCACCCCCGTTACTCCAACTAATGCACACGTTCCCCCACACACGCTCTCATAAACATGCTTGATCAAAACAAGTAGACAAGAACGGGGTACATAATATGCATCTATACTCATAACTGAAACAAACATTGCAATCTCAAACATATATTAACTCATAAAGATCCACCACAAAGGTATTACAACGGTGACCGTAATCATGTTCAGCAGCTCATACGGTGCTAATTAGTGAAGCTCAAGAGAGGAGAGATACATAAGTTACTTCCACAAACCCATAGTCCAGAGGTGGACTACTCCCTCTTCATCATGGAGACGGTGGAGAAGTCGATGGAGAAGATGGAGACCACGCCGGCAGCGCCCCGCCGGAGTTTTCCCCCTCCAATCTGCAGCTCCTGATCTCCGTTTCGGTGTTTCTGTGTTTGTGCGGCGCTCCTTCCAGAGAACGTCGGGGACCTTTTTTATAGGCGTTTTTAGGTCAAGACGATGTCGGTGGAGAAAGATCGAGGCAACGGAGCCACGAGGCCCAACGGGTGGGTCCCACGCGGCCTGGTACTGTGGCCGCGTGGGCCATGCCCGTTTGGCCCTCGGGCCTCCGTTTGCTTGCTTCCTTTTTCCGTAGTCCTTCTTCCTTCCAAATATTGACGCCCGTAAATTTCCAGGTGATTTCGTTGACGTTTGGGTCCCTGAAACATTAAAATACAAAACTAGGGTTTTCTGCCTGTGCAGGGTTAATTCCAAATAAATAGGAAAACTATGAAGTATTCCCAAAATCATGATAAAACATTGATATAACCCTTATATGATGCAAATATGATTGGAATATAAGCAATTAAAGTGCAAAGTTCATGTATGCATTTTACATGCATCAGCAGCTCATACGGTGCTAATTAGTGAAGCTCAAGAGAGGAGAGATACATAAGTTACTTCCACAAACCCATAGTCCAGAGGTGGACTACTCCCTCTTCATCATGGAGACGGTGGAGAAGTCGATGGAGAAGATGGAGACCACGCCGGCAGCGCCCCGCCGGAGTTTTCCCCCTCCAATCTGCAGCTCCTGATCTCCGTTTCGGTGTTTCTGTGTTTGTGCGGCGCTCCTTCCAGAGAACGTCGGGGGACCTTTTTTATAGGCGTTTTTAGGTCAAGACGATGTCGGTGGAGAAAAGATCGAAGGCAACGGAGCCACGAGGCCCAAATGGGTGGGTCCCACGCGGCTACAGTACCTGGCTGCGTGGGCCCCCCTCGTTTGGCCCTCGAGCCTCCGTTTGCTCGCTTCCTTCGCCCAAAGGTCTTCTTCCTTCCAAATATTGACGCCCGTAAATTTCCAGGTGATTTCGTTGACGTTTGGGTCCCTGAAACATTAAAATAAGAAAACGGGGTTTTCTGCCTGTGCAGGGTTAATTCCATAAAAATAGGAAATAAATGAATATTCCCAAAAATCATTATAAAACATTGATATAACCCTTATATGATGCAAATATGATTGGAATATAAGCAATTAAAGTGCAAAGTTCATGTATGCATTTTACATGCATCAACATCCCCAAGCTTAATCCATGCTCGTCCTCGAGTATGAAGATGATAAAACTAACATGGACTTTGCAATTTAATACTTAACAATGAATATCAAAGATGATTACTATTGCTACATATAGTCAAATGATTCATTCTTCAAAGGAGTAGCAATATGCAAATAGTTTATGAAGTGATATCAAGTATTCAAGACAAGGATGTTCATTGATAGTTCACAAAGTGTAACATGGTAGCAAGTAATATGGAACACATGTATGCATAATGATAAGTAGAACATCCTACAATGGTCATAGAGTGTAGATGAAAATCTGAATATGATAGGTGTACACTTTGGAAAGATGTATATGTGAGTAGAGGTAAAGCATGCATAAGTTTCATCCAACTTCCAAACTCTTCTACTTAAGTTAATGATTGCAATAAGGTATTCATTGGTGTCAAGCTCTCATTGCCCCTATCATAGCATCTTGAATGATTAAGTTAAAGTGAAAGCAAATATGAGTAGTGTGCTTGATAAAGAATGGGTTGAATGTCTCATGCCCCTTGAATACAAGTACTTACACCATGTGTTACTCAACTTGGGAAACAAAGCAAGTTCAATTAAATATCATTGTAAGCATAATAGTATCATCAAGAGCGTCAACTGGGGTACCTCTTGTCCCAAGATATGGAACAAGCCCATATCAAAATGACAAGACAAACAAACAAAATGAACAATCTCAACACCCTTTTTATTTACCATTTGGAATAGTTTTTATTGCAAGGTGTATCACAGAAGGTTCACCATAGTATGTAAGTAAATTTCCACCATGAATGATGCATGGCTTAGATTAGCGGCCCAGGCGTCTCTCTAACCATTTACACAAACTCATTTAAACTCACTCTATTTCCACATTTATTTCAACATGATAAGCATCCATAGACAAAAGCACATGATATCAACTAAATGAGATGAAGAGTGTTGAAAGCTTGCCATGTGACAGCACATATGGGCTAACTTCCAACCCAAAACATTCATCAAGCCACAAACATCATAATCTTAATCACAATGGGTCAAGTTTTATTATGCAAATAAAAGAACATTGTGCATCAAGTTCGTGAGAGCTATATAACCAATTTTTTTCCATTGCAATCAATAACATAAACATTTTCATTCAGAGGTAAGATAACACAAACAACATGTTAAACATACTCGGAATAGCATAAAGCCAATAGGTAGATATGGTGGACTCACTGGAATAACTTTGGTTGAAGGTGTTGGAAACAAGTTTTTGCTTGTTGGAGTTTGGGCTAGCAAAAGGGAGAAAGTTGACCATCTAGATGCATGCATGAGTGTCCATAGAACTAACTAATCCATGTTAAACCAAGTAAAATAACAATCAGCACCAAAACATGAATAAGTGATAGCTCTCAAAAAGAATTTGCAAACTATTACTCATAAACAAGCTCATGAATCATGCAACTATATGTATCATTAAAAATCAAGTCAAACATCCCTTTTCCCAATCTTATAAAAGCATCCAACATATTTCAACCCATATTTCCAGTAGCTCTCTCATATATAATTGATAGTGTGGTGGTCTCTCAAAACAAATAACAAAACAAAACAAAAGACGCTCCAAGTTTATGCGATAAAGTGTTTCGATCGAAAAACAGAAGTTGGACGTGTGCAAACCGAGAGTGTGTAGGTCCAGCGGGGTTGTCTTCACATCCCCAAGCTTATGGTCTTCACCATCCTTGGATAGCTCTTGGTGCATCTCCTCCAATCCCTGTGAAAAAACTTCAAAACACCGTTTCTCCCATTTCTTTTCTGTGGGGTGCATTAATAGTGATAAACAAATAGGTTTCTTGCTGCATATAATCCTTGAACAAAAACAAATGTCCAGAAAGTGTATAATGTTGTATGCCTACTCATAAACTCAATTGGATCAAAAAGATTCAACTTAAAAGCTCAAAGCATGCATCAAACAAAATGGGACAGAATCTGTCCAAAAAACAGCAGCAGCAAAACGTATTTTTCTACCCTACCAAACTTTCTCGAAAAATTCCGAAAAAATTCATGCATACAGAGGATGAAAAGTTGCAACTACAGTTCAAATATGAGCTCATTCGGAGTTACAGAATAAGAATTAAAAATCATACCGTGCACTGACTCGTGCAGGAATAAAATCTCCGAACTCAATAAGCAACTTTTCAAGACCAAAATGGGTAAAACTTGGCACTTTATTAAAACTCCAGAACTAAACTAGACACAAAGTCTCTTGTTACAGCAAGAGGACACAAAGAAAAATCACACAAAAAATAACCGGGTTGCCTCCCGCAAAGCGCTTTCTTTATAGCCATATAGCTAGGCTTGATAGTTTTAATGATGCTCCCATAGGAATAAGAGTTGAATATAAAAGAGCATCAAGAAGCAAATATCAAACACATTTAAGTCTAACCCACTTCCTATGCATTGGGATCTTGTAAGAAAATAAATCAATAAAGCACAAAGTGACTAGCATAGGAAGGCAAAGCAAGTGCAACTTCAAAATTTTCAACAAAAAGAGAGAAGACTTAATATTTTTGAGATATATGAAATCATGTCTCCCTCTCTCATAAAAACTTTTAGTAGCATCATTGATAAACTCAACAACATAGCTATCACACGAAACATTCTTATCATGATCCATATGCATAAAAGTATCATTACTCTCCACATAAGCATAAACAGTTTCATTAGGAATAGTGGGAGTAAAACATTCATAATAATCATTGTAATCATCATAAATGGGAGACATAGTATCATTAAACAAGTTAAAGAACCTCCCCAAGCTTAGATGATTGCAAGATATAAAAGGAACCTCCCCAAGCTTAGTCTAGTGCACACAAGAATAGAAAATTAAGCGCTACGCTCCACGGCAACGGCGCCAGAAAACGTCTTGATGGTCCCGAAGAGCAAGGCCATGATACCTGCAAAAGTAAACGGGATTAGGTTGAAACTCCAAGTGCAGAGTGTATAGTAAGTGGAAGACAGTTTTCCCCACGAGGGGTGACTCGAGGGTTTAATATCGAACTCTCGGGGAATCTGAAGTGGTAGATTTATCTTCTTATCCCTCTTTTGGTTACCTACAAAACAAGGTTAGATGTTTTGGTCCTCAACCTCACCTGTGGTTGTCAAGCACAAGGTGTAAGAATGATATCAGGATAGTTATGCAATGCAAACAAGAAATAAATATGCAATGATGGTGGATGCAATGATAAATGATATTTTGGGTTTTTGAATGATGTATGCAAGATGAAAATTATTTTTGTATTTTCGGATTTAATGATGGCTGAAATAGAAAAGTGGTATATGGTGTTGGAAAGGTGTTTCTTATGATTAAAAATGGACTGGGGTTCATGGTTTCACAAATGCACTCTCTCTTTGTAAAGTGGTAGACAATGGAACACACACAGTTAACATATGAGATTGCAACACAGGGTTTGATAACAAGTTACTTAGATATATGGGCATCACGTCCTAACATAGAGATCTTTTGGTTATTAACCTCTCTTATACTCCACCAAGATGCGAACTAAATCATAACACCTCAGTAATTAAGATAACTCAGAGTATAGCATTAAGTATCATGACATGAAGTGAAAATAAGAACATGCTAGATCTAGTCATGGAGTAGTGGCAATGGTCACGCCCACATCCCCGGTAGCATGGTATTTTAGTTTATTCCTAGTGAGGTAACAAAGTAAGGTAAAGATACCAAAGTGGATCGCAGAACTTTCTCTCACGTTCACTGCACTAGCCACCCCCCGTTACTCCAACTAATGCACACGTTCCCCCACACACGCTCTCATAAACATGCTTGATCAAAACAAGTAGACAAGAACGGGGTACATAATATGCATCTATACTCATAACTGAAACAAACATTGCAATCTCAAACATATATTAACTCATAAAGATCCACCACAAAGGTATTACAACGGTGACCGTAATCATGTTCAGCAGCTCATACGGTGCTAATTAGTGAAGCTCAAGAGAGGAGAGATACATAAGTTACTTCCACAAACCCATAGTCCAGAGGTGGACTACTCCCTCTTCATCATGGAGACGGTGGAGAAGTCGATGGAGAAGATGGAGACCACGCCGGCAGCGCCCCGCCAGAGTTTCCCCCCTCCAATCTGCAGCTCCTGATCTCCGTTTCGGTGTTTCTGTGTTTGTGCGGCGCTCCTTCCAGAGAACTTCGAGGGACCTTTTTTATAGGCGTTTTTAGGTCAAGACGATGTCGGTGGAGAAAAGATCGAAGGCAACGGAGCCACGAGGCCCAAATGGGTGGGTCCCACGCGGCTACAGTACCTGGCCGCGTGGGCCCCCCTCGTTTGGCCCTCGAGCCTCCGTTTGCTCGCTTCCTTCGCCCACAGGTCTTCTTCCTTCCAAATATTGACGCCCGTAAATTTCCAGGTGATTTCGTTGACGTTTGGGTCCCTGAAACATTAAAATAAGAAAACGGGGTTTTCTGCCTGTGCAGGGTTAATTCCATAAAAATAAGAAATAAATGAATATTCCAAAAAAATCATTATAAAACATTGATATAACCCTTATATGATGCAAATATGATTGGAATATAAGCAATTAAAGTGCAAAGTTTATGTATGCATTTTACATGCATCAGCAGCCCCCAATTATCCTCTCCAAGCACACCTTACTCTTAGGATTATTTCCCTAATTGGTCAATCCAACCAACCCAATCTAACCACTTCAAGAGGAAAGATTAGCAAGTAGTATCACTACAAGTAGGAGCCTTGGTATCCACTAGAGGGATCTTCTCCACAAGGGGAGGCCTTGGTTCATCTCCACAAGGGGAGGCCTTGATTCATCTACATAGGAGGCAACACCAACAAGGGGTGGAAAGGAGCAAATCTCAACTCTATTCTCAACTCAGTCTAACCCTAACCCTAGGCAGAGAAGGGGTATTTATAGTCTATGGGGCGAAAAGGGGAAGTTGTGGGCCATTACATGGGCTTCAGCCCGAATCTTCACAGGGCTAGCGGTAGTACCGCTGCGCTGGCGGTAGTACCCCTGGCTTCAACTTTGCTCGCTGGTGGTAGTATGAAGCAGGTACCGTCAGGTATCGTAGCGATGTCCAGAGAGCACTTCGCACGCGACGGTAGCTCCAGCGGTATCCCTGGAGGTAGTACCGGCTCCTGGAATGGGCGGTAGTACCGCTGGCGCGGCGGTAGTACCGCCGCCTGAAGCTTCAGCTTCCTCAGGTTGATCATCTGGGTCCTGGCGGTAGTACCGGCGTGTCGGGCGGTAGTACCGCTGTGCATCTTCCTCAACTTCCTCTTGACTCGTCTCTTGGCCATCTTCAGCCCTTGCTTGGTGATCTTCATGATAGTTGTTCCTGAGGATGCAAAAGGTATCCAAATGAAGTAGCAAACCATTCAAGGGAGTGTCGAGATCACACATAGATAGGAGTGAATTCACCTTATCATGGAGAGCTTTGACTCTAGCTCTAGTCATTGGGCCACTTGGCGTGTCATGTGTAGGGCGCACTACATCATCATCTTCCCTCCCTTGGGAAAGAGTCGTCCCCGACTCTTGGCCATCCTCATCACTTGATGTCCCAAGGTATGGCGATAGGTCGGTGACGTTGAATGTATCATGGACCAAATACTTGGAGTTTGAGATGTCGATCTTGTAGGCATTGTCGTTGATGCGCTTGAGAATCTTGAAAGGTCCGTCTCCGCGAGGATGAAGCTTGGACTTCCTTGCATCCGGAAAGCGATCTTTGCGAAGGTGTAGCCAAACAAGGTCTCCTTCTTCAAATATCATGGCGCGCTTGTTATTGTTCATCTTCTTAGCATGTGCTTCATTGTGCTTCTCTAGCGTAGTTCTTGTTTCCTCATGGAGCTTTTTCATGTAAGCGGCTCGCTTGTCGAAGTCCATGTTAACTTGCTCACGAGTGGAAGTGGTAGCATGTCGAGCGCGGTGTAGGGGTTTGAACCATAGACAATCTCGAAGGGAGTTCTCTTTGTTGCTCGGTGTAGTGCTCGATTGTAGACGAACTCGGCATGTGGGATACACTCTTCCCAATTCTTGAAGTTTGGCTTGATCAACACACGAAGGAGTGTAGATAGGCTTCGATTCACCACTTCGGTTTGACCATCCGTTTGAGGGTGGTAGGCGGTGGAGAAGAGTTGCTTGATTCCCATCTTGGCCATCAATGTCTTCCAAAAGTAGCTCACAAACTTGACGTCACGATCCGAGACAATGGTTTTGGCACTCCATGAAGACGGACGATTTCCCTGAAAAACAAAGTGGCAATATGTGAAGCATCGTCGGTCTTATTGCATGGTATGAAGTGTGCCATATTAGAAAACGATCAATGACGACAAATATGGAATCCTTGTTTGTTTTAGTACGTGGGAGACCTAAGACGAAATCCATAGCAATATCGGACCACGGTCTATGTGGAATGGGTAAAGGGGTGTACAAGCCATGAGAATTTAGAGTAGACTTAGCTTTGAGACATGTAGAACATCGGCGCACAAGGCGGTTCACGTCGCGATACATGCGTGGCCAAAAGTAGTTTGTGGTGAGCATGGCGAAGGTCTTGTCACGTCCAAAGTGTCCCATGAGTGATCCTCCATGTGATTCCTTCAAAAGGAGCAAACATAGCGAAGACTCGGGAATGCAAAGTTTGTTAGCCTTAAACAAGAAACCTTTGTGCAAATAGTAATCACCAATTCCTTTGTGTTCCGAACATTCAGCGAAAATGTCTCCAAAGAAAGCATCAGAAGCATACAAGTCATTTATCTCATCCAAACCCAAGACACTAATGTCAAGACGTGTAAGTAGGTTGGCCTTACGGGAAAGAGCATCCGCAACCACATTGTATTTACCTTTCTTGTATTTGATTACAAAGGTAAAAGACTCAATGAACTCAACCCACTTAGCATGTCTTTTGTTCAATTTTGTTTGACTTTTCAAATATTTCAAAGATTCATGGTCGGAATGAATAACAAACTCCTTAGGACGAAGGTAGTGTTGCCACACATCCAAAACACGAACCAAAGCAAACAATTCTTTGTCATAAATGGGATAATTAAAACGAGCTCCATCTAGTTTCTCACTATGGTATGCAATGGGTCTACCATTTTGCATAAGCACTCCTCCAATGCCCAATCCACTTGCATCGCATTCAATCTCAAATGTCTTAGAGAAATCGGAAGGGCAAGGAGTGGTGCTTCGGTTAACAACCGTTTGAGCTCATTGAAAGCAAAATCATGTGCGTTGCCCCAAATGAAAGGTACATTTTTCTTTGTAAGTTCATGGAGGGGGCAAGCAATGGTGGAAAAGTCCTTTATGAATCGACGGTAAAATCCGGCAAAACCAAGAAAACGTCTCAACTCCTCAAGTGACATCGGAAAAGGCCAAGTCCGAATTGCTTGTATCTTTGCTTCATCAACTTCAACTCCATCCGAAGAAACAACAAAACCCAAGAAAACAAGCTTGTTGGTGGCAAATGTGCACTTAGAAAGATTTGCATAAAGCTTTTCATTGCGAAGAACCAACAAAACTTGAGCAACATGAGAAGTGTGCTCTTCCAAAGATTTGCTATAGATAAGGATGTCGTCAAAGTACACCACAACAAATTTCCAATAAAACGACGCAAAACATGATTCATGAGACGCATAAAAGTAGAAGGTGCATTGGAAAGACCAAATGGCATGACAAGCCATTCATAAAGACCAAGCTTTGTTTTAAATGCGGTCTTCCATTCATCACCTTCACACATCTTATTTGGTGGTATCCACTTTTAAGATCAATTTTGGAGAATATAGCGGAACCACAAAGCTCATCAAGCATATCATCAAGTCGAGGGATAGGATGGCGATACCTAACGGTGATGGCGTTGATGGGGCGACAATCCATGCAAAGGCGAAGAGTGTTGTCGTGCTTGGGTACCAAGATGACGGGCACGGCGCACGGACTCAAGCTCTCGCGGATATGTCCCATGGCTAGGAGTTCTTGTATTTGCCGCTCAATTCCTTGGTCTCCTCGGGGTTGGTGCGGTAAGGAGCGCGGTTCGGTAGCGTGCGCCGGGAACAAGGTCGATGCGATGCTCGATTCCGCGTAGAGGAGGTAGTCCCGGTGGCACTTCTTGAGGGAAAACATCTTCAAAGTCCTTCAAAAGAGACAACAAAGAAGGAGGAAGGTTTGTGAAAGTGTTAGTCATAGAAACTTCACCCTTGCATATGAGCACATAGTGAGGGTGGATGGGTTCTCTCTCAACTCCTCATCTCTCTTTTGGTGGCAAATAGTGTAAGTTTTGTGGGCTCTCTTTGAAGTGTCACACTCATTTGGCTTGTGGTCTCACTCACTTTATGGTGGGTCTCTCGCTCACCACTCATCTCACTAGAAGCTTTCTCTTTCGCCGCCCTCTCTTGTGCGGTTGGATGGCGCCTATGGTCATTTGGATGGTTGAAGTCATGTTGTGACCTTGCTATTGACTTGGCATTGTCGGCAATGACTTGACTTGGTGTCATGGGCGAAGGACGAAGTTCTTGTCGTTGCTCTTGAAGCTATAGTAATTTGTCCTTCCATCATGCATAGCACCCTTATCATATTGCCATGGACGTCCAAGAAGTAAGTGGCAAACGGACATAGGCACAACGTCACACTCAACGGTATCCTCATAGGCTCCAATCTTGAAGGACACTTGCACCATGTGTTGAATCTTGACGGATCCGGTATCACTCAACCATTGCACATGGTATGGATGTGGGTGCTTCTTGAACTTCAATTGACCTTATCACAAAGTTCTTTACTAGCTAAGTTGTGGCAACTTCCACCATCTATGATGACCTTGATGGACTTTCCATTGATTCCCGCTCTTGTTTGAAACAAGTTGCATCTTCGGTCTTCTTCAACTTGGACATTGGTGGTCAAGGTTCTTGCCACAACCAAAGAAGGGTTGTTGTCGCCATCACAATATATCCACTTGATTCTTCTTGAGCACTTTGCATTGTGGCGACTTGGTTCAAGGCAAGGTACTCCTCTTCACTCATAGATTCATATTCTCCCATGTCATTGACAATCATGACTTTCTTGTTTGTACACTCAAAGGATTTGTGTCTTGTCCTCCACACTTAAAGCATTTCAAGAGTCTTGTGCCGGAAGACGATCCTTGAGGCGTGGTGCTTGAAGGAGGCATTTTCTTGAAAGGTTGAGGCGCTTGAGGTGTCGATGTAGAGACTCTTGGAGGACCTCTTGTGTTTGCTAGAGGAGGAGCTTGTGTAGGTGTAGTCATGGAAGATGATGGCTTGTTGGCGAAGATTGCCTTTGTCTTGATATATTTGAGCTCTTCAAGCACGTGACGCTCGGCCTTTGTTGCTTGATGTACTAGCTCAACTAAGTTGGCATATGGTTCCACAATCTTCTTGATGGATAGTTGAGGCCATTCATGAAGCGAGCCATGGATTGCTCCTCGGATTCCTCAATGTTGGCTCTCATCATTGAAAGTTCCATGTCCTTATAGTACTCATCAACCGACTTCAACCCTTGCAACTTCTTGTACAAATCTCTAGTGTAGTGGCTTGGCACGAAGCGCTTGTACATCTCTTCTTTCATCTTAACCCAAGTGTTGATAGGTTGTTGGTGGTTGTCGATGCGAGCATCTTGGAGTTGTTCCCACCACAAGAGGGCATAATCTTCAAACTCCATTGAGGCTAAGGCAACCATCTTGTTGTCGGAGAAGCGGTGAACGCGGAAGATCTTGTCAACCTTGAGTGCCCATGAGAGGTAGGCTTCCGGATCACTTGTGCCGTAGAACTTGGGTATGTCGAAGCGAATATTTTCAAGTTGTCGTAGTCGTCGCGACGGTTTGGAGGTGGAAATGCACGTCCACGTCTCCTTCCATTGAGTCGATCTCCATGATGTTGGTTCGACTCATTATCACTTGACTCGGAATGGTGTTGTTGGTGACGATCATGTGGATGTTTTTGACGAGGGCGAGGCTCTTGGCGAGGATGATGCTCATGTTGTGGGATTGGATTCTCCACATGGTTCGCATTGTCACGATTATGGTGGCGTGGCCTTGGAGGATGGCGGTGTCGACGGCCTTGGTCCCCAAAGTCATTCGCACCCAGAGCACCATTGTCATTGGCCAAGTTGTCTCGACGATCGCGATGATGAGGAGGTGGTGAAGGTGTTTGTTCACGGCGTCCACCATTTGGTTGTGGTTGTTCTTGATGCGCATTAGCATTAGGCACTCGAGGAGAAGGTGGACGTTCCACTTCATGGCGATGTCGATCATGTTCTTCGTGCCTTGGAATTTCTTGACGAGGTTGATGCGGCTCTGCTTGTCGAGGATCATGACGCACATGTCGTGCTTGTGTCGACCTTGAAGTGCTTCTTGTACGACTTGAGCGTGATGAAGAAGAAGCTCGTTGTCGCACAAGGTTGTTGAGGGCTTCGGTCACCCTCTCCATAGTTGCTTCTTGCGCATGCATGCGGTCGTTGAAGTTGGCCTCTTGAGCTTGGAGACGACGCTCGTAGCGTCCTAGGCCATCACGAAGAAGGTGTCGAAGGCCAACGATTTCGGTTTGTGTGACATAGCCATGATCACCTCGAACTCCTCCATTGATATCATCATCCGAGCTTGAGCTTCCGTTTGTACTTCCCCTAAACATGATCTCAAGAACAAGTGAAATGTATGGAAATGGAATAACCAAAAGAAACTATATCCCAAGTATAAAGTGGCTTGAAGGAAGAGAATCCGGTTCTAACACCCAACACACACGCTTATAAGGATAGGAAGGTATGAAGTGGCAAACGAAAACAAGCAAATCCGGCGAAAAGTATATTGTCAAAGGTAGGGAAAATCCATAATGATCAAATTACCAAGAAACACCAACCACAAATGATGAAGAAACACACACAAAAGCGAATGATGAGGTTGGGCGACCAAAGGGCGAGCACTCGAAGATAAGGAACCTATCGAAAACTACGTGCTCAAATGTCACACCAACACATGAAGGACGCTAGCTCAATTGCTTTTTGGTGGGCAACGGATTTGCACAAGTGTTAACTCACACTTACTTTGGCGGTTTAAGCTTTGTCGCAACCTACAAGAGATGATACTTGGCACTACTCATGTCTTTTTTTTTTTTTGACGATGATTCCTTCTTCTTTTGCTAGTGCCAAGATCTTTAACGATACACACTCGCCAATACTTTAAGACAATCACTCGAATCAACACAAGTGCAATGCCTCGCAATATCAAAGAGCTAGTCCGATAGGTCAAGATACACGAAAGGAAGAAGGGCTCACAATGGATTACAATGTCGGGGAAAAGTCGAGTCCTTGGTGGCATCGTCGCTTGGTGTTGATGAAGCGGTGCTGCGGAAGCTTGACGATGTTGTAGACGTTGATCACACCGGAAAAAGGACTCAAACAAACAAGAGGAAATGCCAAAACAAAACGAGGAAAAGAAAATTTATGCAAAATTCGGCCCTGGCGGTAGTACCGCTCCAGCCTCGGTAGTACCGCGGCTCCAGTCGTGGCGGTAGTACCGCTGTCCTGGCGGTAGTACCGCTGGTCAGATTCCTGGTGTTCTTGGTCACGATTTGGGCGTAAATTGGGCTCGAAAATTCCTCGAATTCGTGGGAAATTGGCAAAATTGAGGCTAAGGAACGCAAACAAAGGTGGAGGGGGTGCTAAAGCAACAGATCCATGGACAAAAACTACCAAAAACGCAACAAATCGACCGAATCGCTCGAATCCCAAAATGACTATTTTTGGTGGAAATTTTCGAATTTCTCAAAATCAAAGAAAAATTGGGTGGCTTTGTGGGGGGAAACAAATCAAATCCGTGGCAACCTAGAGCTCTGATACCATATGATGTAGGTTGATCCCGATTTTCATGGATTTGGGCGGAGGGATCGATGAACACGAAGAACACGAGGATGAACACAAGAACACAAAGAGGGAAAACTCACAAATCAAGGTAAATAGCAAGACATAACCCAGCAAGATTCAATTGGTAACAATTCCCCAAGGGCAGCCCCCAATTCTCCTCTCCCAAGCACACCTTACTCTTAGGATTGTTTCCCTAATTGGTCAATCCAACCAACCCAATCTAACCACTTCAAGAGGAAAGATTAGCAAGTAGTATCACTACAAGTAGGAGCCTTGATATCCACTGGAGGGATCTTCTCCACAAGGGGAGGCCTTGGTTCATCTCCACAAAGGGAGGCCTTGATTCATCTCCATAGGAGGCAACACCAACAAGGGGTGGAAAGGAGCAAAGCTCAACTCTATTCTCAACTCAGTCTAACCCTAACCCTAGGCAGAGAAGAGGTATTTATAGTCTATGGGGCGAAAAGGGGAAGTTGTGGGCCATTACATGGGCTTCAGCCCGAATCTTCACAGGGCTAGCGGTAGTACCGCTGCGTTGGCGGTAGTACCGCTGGCTTCAACTTTGCTCGCTGGCGGTAGTACGAAGCAGGTACCGTCAGGTACCGTAGCGGTGTCCAGAGAGCACTTCACGCGCGACGGTAGCTCCAGCGGTATCCTTGGCGGTAGTACCGGCTCCTGGAATGGGCGGTAGTACCGCTGGCGCGGCGGTAGTACCGCCGCCTGAAGCTTCAGCTTCCTCAGGTTGATCATCTGGGTCCTGGCGGTAGTACCGGCGTGTCGGGCGGTAGTACCGCTGTGCATCTTCCTCAACTTCCTCTTGACTCGTCTCTTGGCCATCTTCAGCACTTGTTTGGTGATCTTCATGATAGTTGTTCCTGAGGATGCACAAGGTATCCGAATGAAGTAGCAAACCATTCAAGGGAGTGTCGAGATCACACATAGATAGGAGTGAATTTGCCTTATCATGGAGAGCTTTGACTCTAGCTCTAGTCATTGGGCCACTTGGCGTGTCATGTGTAGGGCGCACTACATCAGTTTTTGCCGTATGACTTCACATTTGATGTAGGTATGTCAAACTATTGCTTCATTGTGATGTTTGATGAAAAAAATATTCACTTAATTATGCAGTTTTACAACTGCTCTCCATTTTCTTCTCATTGTGATCCAACGAAATTGACCAATGGATATGAGTTTTTCATGTGTATCTAATCAATAACAACGTAAATGTCTAAATAGAGTGCCCATCAATCCCCTTATTCCCCATGTGTGTTGTTAATCTTAGTGCTATTGTTTGAAGGCTGCTGTTATTTTTATGGCTGCCCCAAAGTGTTCCTTAATCCCCCATTATTATATTTCTACACTAGCTACTCATAATTTATTTCTAAAGAGAATTTCATTGTTGTTCCTTACATATACGGCTTAATTTAAACAAGGTGTAATATTTTGTGGCAGATTTATTATGTATGCTCAAAGAACTTCATTGATGTTTTTTTGTGCTATGTACTAAAACAATCCTGAAAAAGGAATATTCAATGTATTTTCTTATTGGACGTTGAACCTTTCTATTTTGATTATCTTTCACAGACTCATTAGATGGCACTTTAAACCTGAAGTGAAAATTACCATAAATAGCTTGGTATTTATTCTTTTAATCTTTTATTGTTCCTAATGTTAAATAATTAACTTGATATAATTTTGTACTTCAGGTTTGGGGACAGGTGCGCCCTGTTCAGCTGCCGTGTACGCACCAGGTGTTTCTGCCTATTATACATATCAATCAAATTTTAGGTGAGTGCATGCACAGCTGACTATACATGAGTTTCTCTTTCTCATGTCAGTGTAGTTTTTTTCCTTTTTCCATTAAAACTTATTGATGGCTCAAGGATGTCGCTGTTATATATTAGTTTATTTTGACAGACTGAGAAGAAATGGATAATGTGTCGTGGTCATTAATCCCTTTAACTTCTCAATTTGCAGACTCCGTGTCTTGATACCTCAAAGCATACACGATAATTATGTGTCTAACATATCCCTCATATATGTTATTATAAGATATTTAACCGCCAGATAGACATCCGATCTCTGATCAAATAATGACTTATCCCATCACCAAATAATATGATGAACTACAGAGAGCCTTTAGTTTTACTGTGTTCTGCCTAGCAATACTGTCATTAGATCTAAAAGAGCAAACGAATTAGTGATAGTGATTCTTCCTGAGATTCATTCAGTTTGGTCCATTAGTTTTTTAGATATTGATAGTGATACTTACTTTTGTTGAGATTCATTCAGTTTGATCCATTGATTGGGTTTTATGTTTTCTGATCTGGTTGTTGTGGATGCAGGATTAAAGAAAATTAATCATCACGTCAGCCTTCCAAAAAAAAGTAAGGGAAGGTTCTCCTACATGTTTGAGAGGTAAAAGACATCATAATTTGCTGCTAACAGCTTCAGTTATTTCACACTTAGGTGATCTCCTTGAACATATTTTTTCATCGGCTTATGGTTTAGGCTGCAAAATAAGATAGGTTTTTGTTTTTTGTTTTTGGATATGCTTTATGATTTCAATGTCGGTTATTGGGTCGTGACCTGAATTTTTCTTTGATTAGTTCTCCATCTTGACATTTTGGTAATATGGGCAAACTACAAAGATGGCGAGGCTCTCAATCCTGAATTTTGTTTATTGGTCTCTTTGGTACAAAATAATTAGGTATGATAGTTTCAAAATAGGGTTTTCTTTGTTTTCGGTAGCAACTTTAGTTTCCTCTTCAAATACTTCTATTCAGTTGCTGCCAAGCATACGCCTACTATGACTCATGCCTTTTATTCAGAACACAAGATTGTGTCTTTTGGCCTTGGTGCCTTGGTCTCCTTTAGCCTGAAGGATAGTTCTCTGTTGATTGTGTTGATGGAGCCTACCTGTATGATTTGTCTATGGGCCAATGGATGTGCTTTGTCGTATTTCTCACACTCTATCGTACTTGATTTATTCCATGACGACCTACTCTCATGGTAAATGCATAGTATTTTAATTTGGACCATTCGATTGTTTCTTTTGCTAGGGTCCAATTATGCGTAGTACGATTTTATTTTTTTGCTAGATCGGATGGACGCGTACCTGTGGCTTCGGTTTATTTTCTCAACAATGAATACATGCATGTAGAATTAAACGTATAATCGCCCACTTTGAGATTTTTTTTGGGGAAAATCAGGATGAATCCTTATTACTACACTAAATAAATTTGTGTACACTTATGTAGTGACCAGGTGATGTACAGACCCTGCTCGGTTTTCCTTGCTTCCCTCTATCAACTAATTATTCTACTTTCTATCTGGTATATTATGTCAGACCATTGTTTATGTTTCGCACTATTTCGCCATGTTCTGTTCCAACTAGAATTCCCTGCTTATTTAATTGTTGTGATCTCTGTTCTTTGTGTCTATCCTTAAATTGCCGTACATATATTTCCCTACGTTCTCCATGCCTACTTATTGCTTTATGTCTCTCCCTCCAGTTTATCATCAATTTATATTGAACTAGATGTCACAAGTGAAGCTGATCAGTTCCCAGGTCACTATGCAACTCTCCCTCACCACCATATAACATGAAGAGAGTGTAGATTGTCATGCTGGTGCCTCTCCATCTGCCTATCCAATCTGCCAGTTGGTACAAATATTATGTGTGTTAATGTGTACTATCCAGCACTAGATTCCGGACGCCTGATATTTAGGCTTACCAATCTCTATGAGTGTTTGTAGATTTTGTAATGATTGACCTATCTATTCTAAAGACTTTTGTGGGTATGAAAGAACATTGTGTGTTGCTGTAAAACTGTAATGCCACTACTATGTATAGTAATTTTTGACTACTGTGTCATAGCGTTTTACCAATCGATTACCACTGCCAAAGGCGGGTGGCGCGCGGCAAGCCACGCCAGGGGATCTAGTAATAGTAAAAGGGGATGCGGGGCGGCGCTTGGATGTTTTTTCTTACGGACCAGGAGCTCACCGCGAAAACGTCTGCATTGTCGACGTCGGCCGGGGAAGAGCGAGGACGGCAAATCGAGCGGCAGAGCTCCGGCCGGATAGATACAGAGAGTGGGCTGCCCCAGACCCCCAGTAAAGACCGGATAAGTACAATATAAACAATGGAAAGGTCTTTATGCAAAAATAATATTCTGCTACCCTTGGACCAAGTCAGCAAGCCACGTGGAAAGAAAACCGCTCTGGAGCCCGGCAAAACACTCATAAACGGCGAGTTCGGGGTTTTCACATTTTGACACATCAGTGACCGATGTACTCATCTCGGATAAGTTCAGTGATCACCGATGTGCTTGTCTCGTAGTGAAATGCACCATACTTCTATAAGAGCATCTCCGCCGGTTTGGTGTGATTCCATATTAATCGTCGTTGATTTAATACAATTTTATACTAAATCAGCGACAAATAATATGAAACAGAGGGAATAAAGGGTAGCATGACCACCACAAAGTACTTAACCAAAATGATGGCCATTAGTGACAAGCCGGTAGATCCTAACAAGAAGGTCGAAAACGACAAAATGGTATCATACTTAGCTCTCTAGCCTAGATAGGGAGTGCCATGCTAACCACCTGCTTTAACTTCATAGGTCAGGTTATGCGTCTTATATCTTATTATTGGTATTGACAATAGCAAACATACTAAATTTTGGATTCCACGATCACTAAAATTGCGCAGTTAACCATGACGGGAAGTATTGCGACAGGTCACAACTTGATTCACAAGTCAACGATCCAACTAATTGGGGTTAAAACGTACACCATTTACAAGATAGATACGTTAACAGACAAACTACTTATTACAACAAAATAAGTACACCATACTAATCTTATATGCTACTGATATACTCCCTCCGTCCCAAAATAACAGTCTCAAATTTGCCGAAAAGTGGATGTATCTAGACATTCTATACATGAAACATGTCTAAATCTTTACTATTAAAGGAGAGTCTGCCGTTGGTGTCACACCTCCTTTTATTTACGATGCCCTGCCACCGATAAGTGGAAATACCGGTTCCGATCGAAGGAAAGGAAAAGAACATCAATCGCTAATCGAACGAAAAAGGAACGGATCGGCCCATCTAACCATCGGGTCCAGCATCCCTGCTATAAAAAAAACTCACATGCAAACAACCTCATCTATCGCTAATGAACGATCAGGTTCGGCATCCCCTGAATTCCGTAACAACCTCACGTGCAAACCAACACAACAATCAACTGAACGGATGTTTCTCTCAACAAACTTTTCAAACTTGCTGACTTCGCGTCAACATGTTTATCTCAACAAACTTTTCAAACTTGCTGACTATACGCGCCCAACAAGATTACTCGCCTCGCATACTTGCTGCTCATCTCTTCCAGTACAGTTCAGCGACGCCGCTGCCGCTGGCTCGTCGACCGCCGCGTTTGCCGCGACTACACCGGCAGCAGCCAGGCTCGTCGACTGCCGCATTTGCCGCGACTACACCGGCAGCAGCCAGGCTCATCGATCGCCGCCTTTGCAGCGACTACACGGGCAGCAGCCAGGCTCGTCGACCACCGCCTTTGCCGCGACTATACCAGCAGCAGCCACCAAATTCTCATCCGGCTACAGCACATCTCTGTGGTCGCTGAGAAACAAAAAAGGTAAATGTTTTGTCATCATCAAATGTACATTATAGCCTCGCCTTCATCTAGAGAAAGTTCATTATAGTGCAAATGAGAAATATCCCTCTGGTTGATCAACTGAACATTCAAGTTCCCTTCCGAGACTTAGTATATGGAGTGTCTGTACCAGCAAGAACAAGAATTTTGTCATCGAGTGAAGTTGATCTGCAAAATTAAAACTGGTAGCCATACAAACGCATCTGGGGTTGGTCTTCTACTGATAATCTGGGCTAGGAAAAGAAGTCATACGCAGGTGTTCTTTCGAAACCACATAATTCTGGAAGCATATGAATACACATAATTCTGGAAGCATATGAATACAAAATTCCCAGATTAATTTGTTTTTTGTGGTGCGGAATTCCTAATTCAATGTGTCCTTGTTGTTGGATAGAAGACTGGAACTGCATGTAAGTGATGCACGATGGCGAGCAGCAATCACCTGGCATATAACACTATGTCTGAAGCTCAACTAGACAAATGTATCAGAAAAGATAATGCTAACCTTCGTAGGGCCTGTGCATAGAACTAGAGGTTGTTTGCCTATTAATGTCAGGCTCGCAGATTGCCTCACTCACAACATGCAGGCCATGCTACAAATCAAATGCATACCGTGCAACTTCTGGGAAAAGTATGAGCTTCGCAATAAAGGCTTGCTCAGAACCACCAATGATCTGCCAATAGTAACTTATTCAGCAAAGTACAACAAGCAGGCTAATAAATCATAGGGCGTGCATATCATAGACTGCAAACTCAGAGTTGTAAGAGTAGAACTAGAAGACTTGACATTGGATAAACGACACCGGAAGTAGTTCATACAGAATTATCATGAGAAATCGACACTCGGAGTTGTTGTCTCAGCCTCTATTTTCGTTTTTAGGCTTATCTGGTAATAGCTGGTGAATCCCAGCACTTGCTTGTAACAAAACTCTGTAACAACTTCTGGCTTTTTAGCAAATAAAAAGCTGGGCCGAGTGTCTTTCGTCTAAAAAAAAGACTTACTGATGGCAATCAGCTGCTTTGGCAGGGGGATCACAATAGCAGTGGTAATGATATTTTCATTTTCGAGAATGATCAAAATTGGATGGATATGGCTTAAGTTTTGATATAGTAGTGTTGTGGAAAAAAAAATGATACAGTACAAATGTTTGTGAAACAAGTTTTAACTAACAAACTAGATATCAATTTGCTAATCCTAACAACCTTTTGCTCATATTTCCTGCACCGAACTCTTATCCTAACAACCTTTTGCTCATATTTCAATAGCTAAGTAAGGAGTAATCCTAACAAAAATAGTTCTAGCGCTAAACTATAGAAACCTTCCCCTAAAAAATAAAGGTATAGAATACCTCTCTGCTCATGAACGAGCGACAAATCCTCCACCTCGAGCTTCCAATCCGCCATCGCAACAAGGTACCCCTTCTCCCCATGTGTCCTTTCTTGAGCACCACGTGCGCACCGCTCGCAACCAGGCTCTGGGAGTGGCGGCGGCCGGCGGCAAGAAGGAGAGGGCCGGGATGCACCGCCAGGTTCAGAGCCCGCTCGATCAAGCGGGCCACGGGGATGCGTCTGAGCTGGTGTATGGGGAGGGCAGGATCTGGCGATTTCTGGGCGACGCGGCGCCAGATTGCGGTCGGCCCGTTCGTGGGAGAGGAGGCCGCGGGGCGAGGAAGGGGGTGTGGGCGGCGCGGCGCCGGAGTCTGTCAGCGGTGGGCGGTCCGTTGGTGGGAGAGGAGGCCGTGGGGCGAGGAAGGGGGTGTGGGCGGTGCGGCGTCGGAGTCTGCCGGCGGTAGGCACAGGGCCGTGGAAGGAGAAGAGAGTGGTGGGACTGGGGAAAGCGATAATTGAGAGAGAAAGGACGCGTGCAGGTTGAGTGACAGTGAGTGGGTGACCGTCCGTTTGGTTGCTGAACTAGCTCAGTTCGGCACATCCGACCTCGCCTGGTCCATCCGTCATGTTTTAATTACACAGATAGACTTTTCATTGCATGTTAACATGTCTTTTTTTAGTCACGCTTATGGATGCAATGGAGACAGAAAACTCGTCGAGTTTTTCACAATCAAAGAAGGTGATTGTCTTTTTTTTAGGCATGTTCTCCTACAACAATCTTTAAATTTTGTTGTGACAAATGTTGCCCTTTTGTAGGTCATAGACAATATGAAAATTGACTTTGTCGATTCTCCAAAAGAAGCCATGGAAGAGACTCTAGACTCACATATTTTAACAGAGCCAAAAGAAGTGCATACAGGGACAATAAATTCGCGACATAATAAACCAAAGAAAGCGAACAAAAAGGTTATTCCAGAAGGTACTTAATTTTGCTCTGATTATCGTCCTTTCTCTTTTTTCAATTTCCTTTTAAAGTAACTAATCTTGCGCACTTATATATCGTCGCAGACTATGTCTGCACCGCTGAAGATTTTGCTGCCATCGAATCAATAATGTCCGCACCTAGAGACTCCAAGTTTGTGGATATCGGTGACGCCTTATTATCTAATGACGACTTGACATGTCTTACACGTGATGATGGATTCCTGCCCGACGATGTAAGTCAACATAGTTTGAGTCCACTATTTACACATTACTGTCTAAAATGTCTTGAATTCAAATTCATTTTATGTGTCCAATTATAGGTGGTAAATGCCTACATATATTGTATGCACTCATATGATCATCTTCTGGATAGAGCCGGTGGTAAGGTATTCTTGGACAACACATTCGTCTCCGCCGTACTGAATAAAGGACATGAAAGAACATCGTCACATTATAGAACGGGTGTATCTTTATCTAAAGCATGACATGGTTAGAATTAACTATACATATACATCTCCTTCAATATATATTTTAAACATGTGCATTTCGTACTGCTTATACAATATTTTTTACAGATCTTCCTTCCAATAAACATTAGTAAGACCCACTGGTATTTAGCGGTCATCAATGCGAAAAAACGGTTGATACAAGTATTGGACTCGCTTGGGGCTGGAATGAGTCGGACTGACCTCGCTCTTATGGCAAGTAGCTCATGATTGTGATATTTCTCTTGACACTGTGTTTGCCTCAATATCAAATATTTTCTTCCCATATAACAACTCCAGGGATTTGAGAGGCATCTGAAGATCGTATCCCAAATGAAGAACTTTGACATAGGTAAAAAGTGGCAGGATCTCGATGTCACAACATGGCCAATAGAAGAACATTTCCAAAAACAAGTGCAAACCGATGGGTATGTTGAATCGGAATCTCAAACCCATTTTAAAATTTTGATATATTTATGTGTGTATAAAGAATAGAAAGATTGCATTAGCTGGTGAATTTACGTACAAAACTAGATGGATGGATATGCTGAGCACCGCTCAACATTGTATTTCATTTTCTTAGACCCAAATTTCTGATATGTACATGTGCGAAACTACTTTGATCAAAATACTTATTTAATATCCAACAAAATATTGAACATTTACACTAGCTGACGCATACATACAGTGAGCCTTAATATTTTTCTCGCATAGTTTCCTTATGTTGATATTTCTAGATCAAATCCTTATGCAACATTTGGTAAACTTGTAGGTCATCTTGCGGATTATTCATGTTAAACTTTATGGAATATTGGACAAGAGATATGCTTTCTGACCATGTCACCCAGGTATTTTTCTTTTCACAGTCCAAATGGTAGTAGGTTTCATCTTGAATTGTGTTCTTACGAGAGTAACTTTTCTTACTACCGTGCAGAAGGATATGAAAGAATTTTGAAAAAATTTAGTTGCCATATTGTACGAGTCAGAACTAAATAAGTTAAGAGGTAGTCCGATCTACAAACAACCAGGCGATAAAATAAAGTCATCTGATTCTGATATTGAAGAGTTGTCGAGTCCAAAGCGGCTAGACTCAGATGTTGTAGCCAAAGAAATATGTACCCTTCCCGGATCCATGGTGTCCGCCAACCCACATGATTTAGTTGATGAGATCGTCAGATACATCTTGTCCATTGATGATGCAAAGTGTTTGGAGTAAGTACCATATATTATGAAAAAGATAACGTGTCAATACGTTATTATGATATCATCATTCTTACCGACTGTTTTGCAGGAAAGAATGGGTGCGGAGCTCGAAACCATATCCATTGGGATTGAGTTTGAAACAAATTCAGGGCATTCTAACGTCGGACCAGCCTATGGACAAGGACTGCTTCAACATGGCCGTGCATATAGTGGCATGCGACGATATACAGTTATTGATAGAGCCTCCTGTGCACAACATGGACTTAAGATTTTGTGTAAGCTATTATATTCACATGTAATTATTATCATCGTCATGTTTCTAAACCTTGTGTATTGACGCAGTCGACGTTATTCGATGGCACAAAACATCCAAAGTGGCGTGTAAAACTAAACATTAAAAACTTGGCGACATTTTTTGCACGGCTGGCCCGATATTAACATTGATGTCTCATCGTGTCATAAGGTAAGTTTTATTTTCCTCTTGTCAATCATGTTATGATTTATCCTTTTCTAATGCTTGCCACTTGCAGATTTTGTTGCCATATGCATTCCTAGGCCACTGCATGTTGTTCTTCATCGACAAACATAAATGCCGTGTATCCATTTTAGACCCTATTATTAAACCGCTATCAAAAGAGAGAGAGGTATCAATTGAAATTTCGGAGGTATGCAATCTACCTAAACGAAGCACTCGAAATAGCACAACCCGGCTGGAATTCAGATATATATTTCTGGCCACGTAGTTATCCAAATGGTATTCCAAGAAGCCATGACAGGTGATTTGTTTATAAATCATTATAAATTTAGTTATTTTCATCCTATTGTTCAGGATAATGAAAGTGCATTGATCTGCAGGAATTTGTCAGGTTACTTAGTTTTTAGTTTCATGCTCTTATGGGATGGTGAAAAGTTGGTCCATCCAGTTTGTACCGTGAGTATTCTCTATTGCGCATTCTTACAACTTAAACGTGATTTTTTAGGTAATTAACAACATATATTTATACTCCTCGTGCAGGATGGTTATGAGTTGAGGAAAAGGTTTTTTTTGTATCTGCTCAAGTATCATGCAAATGAAGTCGAAGACAACATTCCAGATGTTGTACGAGAATATCTTAAACGTGCCAATAGATACCAGATTTGGCAACATATGCGATGATTCAAATCGTTCCTTCTTTTGTACACACGACGTAAAAATATAAGTCTGGATTTTAGCTTGTTGGATTACGGTGTGCTATCTTATCTATGTACATTAATTTTTACATTTATTTAATGTTAAATTGTGAAAAAAAAAATTACCCGTTGCAACGCCATCTGCGTATGGCACCGGCGGATAGCTGTGGTACCACGCCGCACTGTGCGTCATGACTCGACAAGCTGACTTACTGAAGGAACAACACGCGCCACAAGCAAAGCAGGTCGCTCTCAAAAAAAAGCAAAGCAGGTCGACCTTGATCGATTCTTGCTAGCTTCACGTACCATCGGATGCAAACGGACACAATACTTGGCGGCGGCAGGCTGTTGGGAACGGCCGTGTGCCCGGAGATTGCCGACCTCACGGCCGGCATGAACTGTTTCAGTAAGAACCTGCACAAATGGCTACTGGCATAGTAATTTGTACACAACAATAATTTAGGGGGCTTTATGCATAAAAACTGGCTGCCCTGAAAACCGTTGACCAGACCAGAAAGTGACCACGAGTGTACAAACTTGACAAGTTGAGTGACCGGTTTTTTCGTTTTGCAAGTTGAATGACTTATCTGCACACACGTGACAAGTTGAGAGACCACCACTGCCATTTACTCATAAATATATCAACTTTTGAGCAAATCTGAGACACTTATTTTGGGACAGAGAGACTAATAGGCCTCTAAGAGATGAGGATGTGCCCATCAAACTAATTTTGTTTACATCACAAAATCCTACAGAGTATATGATATGCTCTGCACTAAAAAACAAGGCTCGTGGACCTATTCTAGCCCAATGTTGTTAGACCTAGGTGATGTGCCCACTGAAGTTATATAATCAAACTGCAAAGCGTTAGCAATATTTCGTGCCAAAGAGGTCGTCAGGCTCTTGGGGTTGAGCTCGAGCTCCTTTTAACGTAAGCACTCACGTCAACCGTCCATCCACGACTATGTATATCACACCGTGTGCCGTAGGATAGCCTGTTCATATTTTATACCCGTTGTCCGCTAGAGGAGGGAACCAAGTTTTGCGAGACAATTTAGCTAGGTCAATGTCGCTTCATTGGCTCGCCCTCGTATATACTGTATTATTTTGTTGATGAAAGGAGGATAACTAGGCCTCTGCATCGATTGGCCCGTATCTCTACATGATGTGCCCGACAAAATTATATACTCCAGTATATAGGTTCCTTATAGTTGGATATAGCTTACAGTATTATTTTGTCGATGAAAGGTGGGGGCTCGCTGTTGTTGTATAGTTATCACAGTAAACCGCACGACCCCTCGCGTCGCTCCCCCCGACGGCGCCAGGGGAGAAAACCCATGCCGCCAAACCCTTCCCGTCCGGCGCCCTCCTGCCGCTGCCGTCGCCGGCTCATCCGCGGCGCTGGCGGCGCCCCCCCGCTGCCAAAATGGTGGTCGGGGAAGGGTCCTAGCGTCTTGAGAGGTGGCAGACCGGCGCGGGGGCGGCGGCGGTCGAGGCTGGGGAAGCCGAGCCGGCGGGCTCGGGAGGCGGGCAGGGTCTTCTGGCGGCGGTGCGGCGCGTGGGCGCCATCGGTGCGGAAGGTCCTCGCCCGTGAGTTGCTCGTGGCAGATCGGGCCCGCTCGGGCTCGATCTGGGCCTAGCGGGCCGTGCGGGCGGAGGGAGTTTGAAGATGAGGTGCGTCCGTGGTCCGCGTGGTGCAGCCAGGGCGGGAAGCAGGTGGGGCGGCCGCGGCTTGAGTGGCCGGCAAGGTGAAGAAGATGCGCGGGATGGCTGCGGCTCGCGTGGAAGATGGCCGCTCCTGCGATGAAGACCGGTGCAGCTGGCCGGATGGAGGCCGGATGGAGGCTCGGTGGTCGGCAACAGTGCTGCCCTGACTGGCTGGCTGCTCCCTGCGCTTCGCGGAAGGATCGAGCTCCGGGCGAAAGCCTTACTCCGACTTGGTCGGGGCCAACGACGGCGGCGCCTCCGGGCGTCGTTCCCTTCTTGTTTGCGTCGTTTGTGGAGCTTCGATGCCATCCGACGCGAGCGGTTACAACTTCTCCGGGTGAAAACCTATACTCCGTTGGAGTGGGCGGCGGCGACGGACACGTCGCGACCTTCTTGGAGGCGTTGTTTTGGAGTTGTTGGCCCTCGCGGTGCAATGGTTTCGTGAAGGCTTTGCAGGATGGCGTTGTGGTCGGGGGAGGCGGATGCCGGGGTGGCGACCCTGGACGGTGGTGGTATGTCGAGGCGGCGGCCTCGGTCCCCTCTACAGCGACGGTCCTATGGGGCAGGGCCTTCTCCTAGCGAGGTTTTGGGTGGCGACTTGGTGCTGCGAGGGCTGCAGGTGTGTCGACCCGGCTGGTTCGGCTCCGGGCGATGCGGAGTTTGATCTAGTTGCTACGACGGGGCGGCGGCCCCGGATTTGGCGCGACGTCGAGGTCTGCGGGCGGTCGTCTTTAGCGAGGGTAGCGAGGGCTACGAGACGGCTGGGTCGTGCGAGCCACGTGCGGCTTTGGTGCCGAGTGGTGTAAGTCAGGGCGGCGGCCCCGAGGTTGGTGGTTTTTTTTGTGGCGTCCGGTGGGCTAGCGTCGTGTGGGCGACGGTCCCCTCGCTTGTGCGGGTTTTCGGCCTTGTTTTCCTCATAAACAGGTCATTTGTATGGTTTTTGGGCCCGATTTTCCTTATAAACTGGTTCAATTCTATTCTTCTATTCGAATTGCAGGAACGCCCTGCCCTCTTCGAGAGGTTTCTCGAAAAAAAAAGGTGGGGGCTCATCGACAGTCGACCTTGAGGCCGGCGCCCTAAGTGAGAAGAGGCTGAGAGGGAGGACCAACTCTAAAACAGAGACAAGAACAATTGCCTTGCAAAAAACATTGAGGCCCTGTTTACTCCAAGGGTTTTCTTAGGGATGAGATGAGTGGGGATGGGAAGGAATTTGGTGAACACCCAATTCTCATAAATATTCTTTCCCTATAATACACTAGCATGGACTAGAGTTTTTTGTTTTAGACAAAAAATGAGATGGTTGGTGGGGATTTTCCGGGATACGGGATAATCCCCTAAAATACACTAGAGATAAACAAGGCCTGAAGGATAAGTCAAGTGAGAAGAGGAAAGAGAGGAAGAGAGGAAGCGTCGTGAGAGAGGAGACAGTGAAGAACTTCTTTGAGATACAAAATAGAAAACTCGAGATCGACGAGACTAATGCCCGCTCAAGAGCAAAGGGAGTGGAGATCCATGAGGCTAACACCCAGTCTCGAGCCAAGTAGTTGGAGCTCGCGCTACTCGCCGAGTAGGTCCCGGTAAAAAGGGCTTGGTTTTAAAAGAGACAAAAGTTCTTTATCGATCGAGATGAGCGATCGTTTTTTATTTGTGTGTTTTGTATGAACTATGACCTGGTCACGCGCGATTTTTTGGGTACAATGTTGTATGCCAGTATGACATGATATTCTTGTGGTACTATGAAAAATGCTATGTTTATTGTCTACATATATTTGCTATCTTATTTTGATAAAAACATGCCAAATGATCAAAAATGAAAAAATAGCCAAACATGGCGGACCAAATGGGTCACCATGTTGGGTGCAATGGTCGGGGAAAGATGGACATGGCCGGACGCCTGTCCCAAACAAATAAAAAATGGACACATTTGATATCCATTTGAGTTGGCCCGTTGGAGTTGCCCAACGCTTAGGGTGTGTTCGGTTTTAGAACCGGGTGGAATGGAACGTAACCGTTCCACACATGGGGACGATTCCAATAGCTTCCTTTTTATTTGATCATCAGAAATACCAGGAAGCCTAAATAAACCACATATTTAATCAATTGTTTCTATGTGTTCCCATGCAGACTTAGTTCCATCCCCTGTAAATGGATTTTTCATAACTCTTTTAACATGGCCAATGGGAATTTTATATCCCACTTTAGGTACCTCAGACACAGTAGTTTCAACCACTTTAGCAGTAGTGGCATAAGCACTTTCATATAAAGCAAGGTGCAGCGGTGCATGATTCATAAAAGCCATAGTCGAAGCATCAATAATTTTTGGCTTTTCTCTCAGGTGTGGCAATGGGCTTTTCTCCCATTTTAGCAAGTTTTTTTGGTATTTTTGATTTTTTATGCAAAACTGAAAAAATATGATATGATATGCAATGACACTAACAAAACAAATAAATTACTTTGTAAGTAAGGATGGATAAGATGGTGCTCACGTAGGTGCAACCTCCCCAAGCTTAGGTGTTAGCACAAGTTGGTGACGTTGACTTTGTTGTGAGATGAATGCGATGATGCACACCCTTGGATAAATCTCTCAGCTACGATTCCCCGGCAACGGCGCCAGAAAACGTCTTGATGATCCCGAAGAGCAAGTCTTGATGCCTGCACAAATAAACGGGATTTAGGTTGAGACTCCAAGTGCAGAGTGTATAGTAAGTGGAAGACAGTTTTCCCCACGAGGGGTAACTCGAGGGTTTAATATCGAACTCTCGGGGAATCTGAAGTGGTAGATTTATCTTCTTATCCTTCTTTTGGTTACCTACAAAACAAGGTTAGATGTTTTGGTCCTCAACCTCACCTGTGGTTGTCAAGCACAAGGTGTAAGAATGATATCAGGATAGTTATGCAATGCAAACAAGAAATAAATATGCAATGATGGTGGATGCAATGATAAATGATATTTTTGGGTTTTTAAATGATGTATGCAAGATGAAAAGTATTTTTGTATTTTCGGATTTAATGATGGCTGAAAATAGAAAAGTGGTATATGGTGTTGGAAAGGTGTTTCTTATGATTAAAAATGGACTGGGGTTCATGGTTTCACAAATGCACTCTCTCTTTATAAAGTGGTAGACAATGGAACACACACAGTTAACATATGAGATTGCAACACAGGGTTTGATAACAAGTTACTTAGATATATGGGCATCACGTCCTAACATAGAGATCTTTTGGTTATTAACCTCTCTTATACTCCACCAAGATGCGAACTAAATCATAACACCTCAGTAATTAAGATAACTCAGAGTATAGCATTAAGTATCATGACATGAAGTGAAAATAAGAACATGCTAGATCTAGTCATGGAGTAGTGGCAATGGTCACGCCCACATCCCCGGTAGCATGGTATTTTAGTTTATCCCTAGTGAGGTAACAAAGTAAGGTAAAGATACCAAAGTGGATCGCAGAACTTTCTCTCACGTTCACTGCACTAGCCACCCCCCGTTACTCCAACTAATGCACACGTTCCCCCACACACGCTCTCATAAACATGTTTGATCAAAACAAGTAGACAAGAACGGGGTACATAATATGCATCTATACTCATAACTGAAACAAACATTGCAATCTCAAACATATATTAACTCATAAAGATCCACCACAAAGGTATTACAACGGTGACCGTAATCATGTTCAGCAGCTCATACGGTGCTAATTAGTGAAGCTCAAGAGAGGAGATACATAAGTTACTTCCACAAACCCATAGTCCAGAGGTGGACTACTCCCTCTTCATCATGGAGACGGTGGAGAAGTCGATGGAGAAGATGGAGACCACGCCGGCAGCGCCCCGCCGGAGTTTTTCCCCTCCAATCTGCAGCTCCTGATCTCCGTTTCGGTGTTTCTGTGTTTGTGCGGCGCTCCTTCCAGAGAACGTCGGGGGACCTTTTTTATAGGCGTTTTTAGGTCAAGACGATGTCGGTGGAGAAGAGATCGAAGGCAACGGAGCCACGAGGCCCAAACGGGTGGGTCCCACGCGGCCCATGTACCTGGCCGCGTGGGCCCTGCTCATTTGGCCCTCGGGCCTCCGTTTGCTCGCTTCCTTTTTCCGTAGGTCTTCTTCCTTCCAAATATTGACGCCCGTAAATTTCAGGTGATTTCGTTGAAGTTTGGGTCCCTGAAACATTAAAATAAGAAAACGGGGTTTTCTGCCTGTGAAAGGTTAATTCCATAAAAATAGGAAATCATTAAGATATTTCCAAAATCATGATAAAACATTGATATAACCCTTATATGATGCAAATATGATTGTAATATAAGCAATTAAAGTGCAAAGTTCATGTATGCATTTTACATGCATCAACATCCCCAAGCTTAATCCATGCTCGTCCTCGAGTATGAAGATGATAAAACTAACATGGACTTTGCAATTTAATACTTAACAATGGATATCAAAGATGATTACTATTGCTACATATAGTCAAATGATTCATTCTTCAAAGGAGTAGCAATATGCAAATAGTTTATGAAGTGATATCAAGTATTCAAGACAAGGATGTTCATTGATAGTTCACAAAGTGTAACATGGTAGCAAGTAATATGGAACACATGTATGCATAATGATAAGTAAGAACATCCTACAATGGTCATAGAGTGTAGATGAAAATCTGAATATGATATGTACACTTTGGAAAGATGTATATGTGAGTAGAGGTAAAGCATGCATAAGTTTCATCCAACTTCCAAACTCTTCTACTTAAGTTAATGATTGCAATAAGGTATTCATTGGTGTCAAGCTCTCATTGCCCCTATCATAGCATCTTGAATGATTAAGGTTAAAGTGAAAGCAAATATGAGTAGTGTGCTTGATAAAGAATGGTTGAATGTCTCATGCCCCTTGAATACAAGTACTTACACCATGTTACTCAACTTGGAAACAAAGCAAGTTCAATTAAATATCATTGTAAGCATAATAGTATCATCAAGAGCGTCAACTGGGGTACCTCTTGTCCCAAGATATGGAACAAGCCCATATCAAAATGACAAGACAAACAAACAAAATGAACAATCTCAACACCCTTTTTATTTACCATTTGGAATAGTTTTTTATTGCAAGGTGTATCACAGAAGGTTCACCATAGTATGTAAGTAAATTTCCACCATGAATGATGCATGGCTTAGATTAGCGGCCCAGGCGTCTCTCTAACCATTTATACAAAACTCATTTAAACTCATCATTTCCACATTTATTTCACATGATAAGCATCCATAACAAAAGCACATGATATCAACTAAATGAGATGAAGAGCATGTTGAAAGCTTGCCATGTGACAGCACATATGGGCTAACTCCAACCCAAAACATTATCAAGCCACAACATCATAATCTTAATCACAATGGGTCATGTTTTATTATGCAAATAAAAGAAAATTGTGCATCAAGTTCGTGAGAGCTATATAACCAATTTTTCCATTGCAATCAATAACATAAACATTTTCATTCAGAGGTAAGATAACACAAACAACATGTTAAACATACTCGGAATAGCATAAAGCTAGGTAGATATGGTGGACTCACTGGAATAACTTTGGTTGAAGGTGTTGGAAACAAGTTTTTGCTTGTTGGAGTTTTTGGGCTAGCAAAAGGGAGAAAGTTGACCATCTAGATGCATGCATGAGTGTCCATAGAACTAACTAATCCATGTTAAACCAAGTAAATAACAATCATCAGCACCAAAACATGAATAAGTGATAGCTCTACAAAAAGAATTTGCAAACTATTACTCATAAACAAGCTCATGAATCATGCAACTATATGTATCATTAAAAATCAAGTCAAACATCCCTTTTCCCAATCTTATAAAAGCATCCAACATATTTCAACCCATATTTCCAGTAGCTCTCTCATATATAATGATAGTGTGGTGGTCTCTCAAGACTCAAACAAAAACAAAAAAAACGACGCTCCAAGTTTATGCGATAAAGTGTTTCGATCGAAAAACAGAAGTTGGACGTGTGCAAACCGAGAGTGTGTAGGTCCAGTGGGGTTGTCTTCACATCCCCAAGCTTATGGTCTTCACCATCCTTGGATAGCTCTTGGTGCATCTCCTCCAATCCCTGTGAAAAAACTTCAAAACACCGTTTCTCCCATCTCTTTTCTGTGGGGTGCATTAATAGTGATAAACAAATAGGTTCTTGCTGCATATAATCCTTGAACAAAAATTCATATGAATGTCCAGAAAGTGTATAATGTTGTATGCCTACTCATAAACTCAATTGGATCAAAAAATTCAACTTAAAAGCTCAAAGCATGCATCAAACAAAATGGGACAGAATCTGTCCAGAAAAACAGCAGCAGCAAAACGTATTTTTACCCTACCAAACTTTGAAAAATTCCGAAAAATTCATGCATACAGAGGATGAAAAGTTGCAACTACAGTTCAAATATGAGCTCATTCGGAGTTACAGAATAAGAATTAAAAATCATACCGTGCACTGATTCGTGCAGGAATAAAATCTCCGAACGCTATAAGCAACTTTTTCAAACCAAAAAGGGTAAAACTTGGCACTTTATTAAAAACTCCAGAACCTAACTAGACACAAAATCTCTTGTTACAGCAAGAGGACACAAAGAAAATCACACACAAAAATAACCGGGTTGCCTCCCGCAAAGCGCTTTCTTTATAGCCATATAGCTAGGCTTCTTACTTGTTGTTTATTGAAGGAAAGCTCATGAGGGAGCTTGAACTTTGATGTTCCCTCTTCTTGGGAAGTGTTCCATGCATAATACCAGGGTCCCATGTTGCTCTCAAACCGATCAAAATAATAGTCAAGTTGAAACCTATTGAGAGAAAACAAGAACACAAAAGTAATAACAACGAAGTCTAACTTTCTTTCTATGCATTGGCATTTTGTATATGAATCATGAAGAAGTTTTCCAATGCATATTAACAAGTTACTTGCAGCCCATAATTATTAGTAGCATAAAGAGGGTTCTTATCACCTCTCTTTCATAATAGTTGCAAGTAGTAGAAAGTGTATTCAACCATATAACCAATAGAATCTTCCAACTTAGATAATTTGGGAACATAAAGAGGATCATTAAATTTATTTTGGAATTCATTAGCATGCTTCCCTCTTTCAAAATAGTTGTTAAGATCAATATCAAGTTTAATATCATGGTTGCAACAAAGATTTGGAACTAGAGATAATTGCAAACACATAAGTATTTCTCAACATAAGCAAATTTCTCCTCTATGGTGTAGTTAGGAGAATTCAAGAACATTCAGGACTCTTATTAGTAAGAGTATTTTCACAACAGCAGGTATATCATTTTTTTTTGAACACCATTACCGTAGGGAAATATCCCTACGGTTAAATTTTATATATGGGAAGGATCAAGTCCAGTACAGATACAACAGGTGCTCAAAAAAGTTCAAGGAGGTTGAAAGGGAAAAGAGGTAACATACTAAAAAACTAATGTCTAAGCCACACAAAAGAATGGGCTGGATCAAATCCTGTTTAACCGGTGTTGGTGGAGCAAAAGATCTGCCTGGAATTTCACTATTCCACTGACCGAAAGATGGTTGCAGTCCCTGAAAGATAAACTCATTGCGAATTTTCCAAATGTTCCAAGAGGCGCATGCAAAGATCTCCATGAAGCATGGCCCTGTGAAGTTAGATCTTGCATGGAGATACTATCAGACAAGGATAGAACAGGGTCCCAATGGATGGCGAGATAATTCCGCAACTAGTTGCGAAATGACAGTTGAAAAAGAGATGTTCCCGAGTCTCCAAGGTGTCTTGCCCACACAGGCTGCAAAATGGACCACCATCAACCTGCCAATGTTTGCGGAGCATAAGATCTTTGGTGGTTAAGACGGTCATAATGCAGCAGCCAGAGAAACACTTTCATTTAGGGAGGCATCTAGATTTCCACATAGTGTTCAGGAATGGGTCACAATCAACATAGCAAATATAAATTTATAGAATCTTCCCGCCGAATAAATATTACTCCCCCAAGCATAGGATCTAGTGTCGGGATCCATGTCATCAGATCAATAGCCTGCAGCAACTCCAAAGCTGTTCGTGCTGGTCGAAAGCCTGAACCGATAGTGGCAGAGCAAAAGCATCTCCAAGGTCATTAATTCTCATCATATCAGCCAGCGAATCATCTTCATTTAGAGCAAAAGAGAATAGTTGGGGAACTTATCACATAGCAAGTATCACCATGCCAGAAATCTTTCCAAATGAGAGTGCTGTCACCATTGTGGATAGTAGATCGAGTAATGCTTCTAAAAATATCAATGTGGCTGAATATATCTCTCCACCAAAAAGAGCCTCTGCGGGACTGGCGCATGCGGTTGTCCTGGACCATACAAAGACCACACCAATTGCACCCATGGGATGTCCTCGTGTTATAAAATTTGTGCAAGTATTTCATAAGAAGCGCCTTGTTTTGAAGTTCTAGATTTGTGATACCCAGCCCCCCATGCTTTTTAGGTCTGCAAACCAGTGGCCATGCAGCAAGAGAATTAGGAGTACCCGAGTCGTTCTCCTTGGCCCATAGACAGTGTCGACGAGCACGATCAATTTTTTTAATAAACCCCTTTGGCAGTTTCAGGGAGCCCAGGTAGTGAGTCGGAAGAGATGAAAGCACAAACTGGACAAAGGTCAATCGTCCCCCATAATCGAGGAACCTAGCACAAGCATTGAGCCTTGATTCTACTTGATCCGCAAGAGGGGAGAGATCAGCAATCGTAGTCTAGAAGTACCAAGAGGAAGTCCTAAGTAGCAAATGGGAGTGTACCAATAGCACAGCCAAAGACATTTGCAAGCTCCTGTAATCTGGCAGTGTCCACATTTAGTGGCATCATGCAGGTTTGGAGTAGTTGACAGAAAGGCCGGTAGCAGCAGAGAACTGAATCAAATAATTCCGTAGTGCGCTGAGCTGTGTAGGACATGCTTGCAAAATCAGTAGGGTGTCATCAGCATAATGTACAATGGGGAAATCCATGTTGGGAATAGGAGTGGTGGAGATAGAAGGACCATGAGCAGCCATATGATTAACTAGGGTCTGAAGGAGATCAGCTCCTACGACAAACAATACCGGCGAAAGTGGTCGCCTTGTTTCACACCACGGCGACAAGCAAATTTTTTCCCCGGGGACACCATTGAGGAGCACCGATGAAGTACCGTTGTAAAAATAGCGAGATCCAGCTGATCCATTTATTATCTATCCATGTCCCTTTAAAATTTCAATGATGGCTTGGTGTTCAATCATGTCAAATGCTTTGGCAAAGTCAAGCTTCAGAATAATAGCCGGCGAACCAGTCTGCTTACCTGGTGAATATACTCATATGCCCATGCCACACAGTCTTGGATAGTGCGAGTTTTCAAGAAACCGTATTGATTTTTGTGAACAATATCCAGGATCTTGAGCTGCAACGATTCGCCAGGACCTTGGTGATCAGCTTGAAGCTAGAGTTAAGCAGTGATATAGGGCGGTAGTCATTAGGTCCTTCGGGAGAGTGGATTTTAGGGATAAGAGTGATGAATGCATCATTGATACTCTGCAAGTTAACATTCCCCTGCCAAAAATCATCAAAGAGCCGGTAATAATCAGATTTGATGATGGGCCAGCATACTCTAAGGAACAGTCCATTAAAACCATCTGGTCCGGGAGATTTGTCAGTGGGCAGCGAGGCAATGACCTCATCAATCTCAGCACATGAAAATGGTGCAGACAGCGATGCAAGGCCCTCATGGGCAGTGAGTAGAGCACTGAAATTAAAGTGTGGATCAATAGGAACAGTCGACCCAATCTTTCCTTGAAAGTCTGCCGGAGAAGTCCAGCCTTCTCATGATCTAGCAATAGATCCATCAGCTCGCAGGAGTGAAGCAATGGAATTATGCCTATACCTGACAGTGGCCATGGAGTGAAAGAATGCAGTGTTTTCACTGCCAAATTTAGCCCAACGTGTCGTGCATCTTTTCCTCCAGTAATCTTGTTTACAGAGCAGCAGGTGAGTCAGTTTGGCCTTAACAATATTCCGAAAATTCCATTCAGAGAGGTGAAGAATACGTGATTCCTCACATTCATCCAGCCGAAAGATAATTTTGTTGCAGTTCTCAATAAGGCGGTTCATCAAGGAGATACTAGAGCTCCATTTCTTAAGACCTTTGCGGAGGAGTTTAAGCTTGGAGGAGATACACTTAGCGCTGTCACCAGGGCAATGAATCGCCCAGATAGTTCTCACAACCTCCAAGAAGCCAGGCATTTTAATCCAGTAATTTTCAAATCTGAACATCTGTGGCTTGGGAATATATGTGCCAATAGAAATAACACAAGGAACATGATCGGAGGTGGGTCTGGCAAGGGGCGCAACCATGGTGTTAGGATACTTGATAGTCCACTGGGCTGTGGTGAAGAACCAATCCAGCTGAGTGAGAAGAGGGCCAGATTGCATGTTGCTCCAAGTAAAAGATCTACCTTTAATTGGCAACTCAATAAGCCCCAGGTAACTAATAACTTCATTAAAAGTTTCTATATCTGTTAGGTTAGCCCCTGGTCTGTTCCTGCTCACAGTGTATCGGTAGAAGTTGAAGTCCCCAATAAGCATCCAGTGATCATCATCAGCAATGTTGAGACTAAACAGCCAAGCGATAAAATTCTGTCGATCAACACCATCACATGGGCCATATATATTCACCAAGGTAAATGCATCAAGAGTGAGTTTGGAAGTAAATTGAATCACCTGCCCAAAGTTTTCAGCTTGGATAATTTGACCCATAAAAGGTTACTGACCCAAACAATGAGAAGTCCAGCAGAGGCCCCATCGGAGGGAATAAATTCAAATTGATCAAATCTCTTTGGAACAAATTTCCGAATGAAATGCAAATCAAAATCAGCCTTTTTTGTCTCCTGAAAACAAAGAATAGAAGCATCACATTCATCAATCTTATTATACACATGAGGCCATTTCTCCGGCAGTTAAGGCCCCGGATATTCCAGCAAAGAATTTTCCAAATGCGATTTAAATAACTCCTAGGATTTTGCATTGTGACACCAAGGAAGTGTGAAAGAAATATAGTGAGGCTATAAGCCCAAAGGAAACCGCCCCAAGTATGTTCAAAAGGACACCAACAAACCCCAGAAAGACCATAGAACTATTGACGTGGAAGAAACAGCCTAGCTTCAGTTAACTCAATGGGATCAATCCCACAATCTTCCACACCAATTTTCTGCATCTCGACAATCTGTAATACTGCAGGTGGCGTAGCTCTGGGCACTGTGTTGTTCTTGCGAGGCTGACGATCAGGAAGGACCGAGTGTATAAAGCCATTGTTAATATTGCGAGGTGATCTACGGACTTGGTTGGTAACTGAGGGGTTCCAGTCTTGCTAGAAGCACGAGAACGAGCAGGAGTCGACGGTTCAGTTGGGGGAGGTTCACTGATGGTAACTGCAGAGGGTTGCCGCAAGGGCAGGTCAGATACAGCCGGCACAGACTCAGCAACAAAGCCAAGCTCCAGGCACATCAAGGAATCAGTACCAGGTAGCAATGCAGTTCTGGTTTCAGGCAGGGTCAATATATCAGTGTCAGAAGTGGTCACCGCAGCAATAGGCACCACATCGTCAGTC